>CM044012.1:22121505-22519418 GCA_024085815.1 Flaveria linearis
CGTTGATATCATTGTGTTCGTCATAGTCAACATTTATTCTATTTGATATTTATTTATAAAACAAAACAATTAAACAACAGTTAATGATCATTCCGCAATCATTAACTTGATTCCATTCTAAAGGAAAAAATAATTAATGATGCTTTCTTTGATAATTTTGAAAATGGAACTCATGTACCTCATTCAAAATCCAAAGATAATGAAACTTTCAACAATCAAGGTTCATTGTCAAAACCAAAGCAACAAACAAATAAAGACAAGGTGAATGAAGAAGAGATTGAGAAACTAAAACCAAGTTCAACACCCTCATCTTCAACAGAATCATCCTCACCACAAACAACACAGAATGAATCAATTAAGACTAAAATTAATACTGAAACTTCAAGACTGATTCATGAAGGAGTAATAATTTTAGACACTGCTGGCAAGCCCAAGATCATTAAGGCTTGGGTTGGCAATTCTAATTGATTTCTTTATATGTGCTGGAACAATCATGGAGAGCTGACAACAAGTGGTATGTTGACAGTGGTTGTTCCAGGCATATGACAGGAAACTGTTCTCTTCTCCATGACTTCAAGCATAAAAATGCCTCATATGTGGCATTTGGTGGGGATAAGAAGGGAGGTAAAATAGTTGGTGAAGGAATGGTAACTAATGGTGTGCTAAAATTTGTGAAAGTAAATTATTATGAAAATCTATAGTATAATTTATTGAGTGTCTCAAATTTGTGATCAAAATTATACCACATTGTTTGATAAATCTAATTGTTACATTCTTAAGCCAGGTTTTTCAGTTCTACAAGAATGGATCCTTCTTAAAGCATCAAGAAAAGGAAACACCTATGTTTTGGATATGAACAATACTGCACTCACAAGCCATGAAACATGCCTGCTATCTAAGTCATCAGAAGATGAATCTCAATTGTGGCATAGAAGGCTTGTTTATTCCAATATGAAGAACATGAATAAATTGGTGAAAAATGACCTATTTATTGGACTGCCAATGTCACACCCCCGCTGAGAGCGAAAACACGGGGATGTAACAAGACGGGATCATCATAACACATTGTAATCAATAGAGATGCAAAATCGACATGTATAGAATGAATAACGTGTCATGACGACACCCGGCACAAGGGAGACTTGTCTCATGTCTAGTCAATATCCACGACTACATAGCCATAAGTATTAATATTGTAATAAAATTCCCATAACCTGGGAATAAGTATCCAAAAGTATAATAGTATGTAATCAGACCAACAATGTCAAGTAATGTATGTCAAGCATTGTATAGTCTCAAAAATGCATCCTAGAGTCTCCACTAAGGCCGTACTCCTTGGATCTTCTGTTAAGTGTGTCACCTGGAAAGATATGCACAAAATGGTCAACATAATTGTTGGTGAGTTCGCAGGTTTAATAGTAAATAAAATTGATGCTGTGTAATAGTTTTGTGGAACATCGTGATTACAGTTTTAAGTAAGCAAAATCACATGACAACATGAGCATCACAAGCAAACCTATGACGTACACACAGATATTTGTCAGAATATATTCACCTTAGGGCTCGTTCCTGGCCACTGTTGGTACTAACTAGTATACCAACAAATGAGGGTGGGGGGTCAACCCAATAGTACTACCAATACCTATCCGTCAGTTCCAACACCGGAACTAAATGTGTAAAACCTTGAAATCTCCCTAGAAACAGTTAACACACGATCTCAATCACGTGAATGCGGAATGTAAACATGATTGGATATAAAGAAGAATCGAATTGATCTCAAAATGATATTGGATTGAACAACAGCAACCTATGAAAGGTCTTGTGCGATTTCGCACAGTACAGAGATAATAATGAACAAAAGCTTTTTTACAAGACGAAAACTAAGCTATTTATAACACTAAGGTTCTCGCGTGACAGGCTTGTCGCGCGGATAAGACTTTCACGAGGAAGTCCTTCTCGCGTGGAGTCAGTTGTCGCGTGAGAGCTGCTTCTCGCGTGAATCTGTCTTTCGCACAAGCTTTCTTCAGAATTAGTTTTTATTCAGTCTTCAAATGTTTTGCCGAGCCTTGATTAGTCTTCTACAATCTCCCCCTAGGCTCGGTGAAACATCTTCAATCAAAATCAACATATGCTCTCTTGTAAGTACATCTGATCTCAGCATGACCTGAATCCTTTTCATATCTCCAAGAAATTAATTGCTTCAGAGAATTTGGAGGAACAGGAGCATGGACTGGAATCTTCCTTTTCTTGTAAGAATTTTCAAAATAAGATCATATAGTTCTTTATCAAGTCAAGACTCTGTCCAGCTTTATTTAAAATAAACTAGTTAAGTTGATTGTCAATATCTTTTGTCCCTTTAAACTTATACTTCAGGTTTTACTCAGAAACATAAGGAGTGATACTTATCATGTTTTGTATGATTTAATATAATTCAGTGGATCCCACAATCAGAACTTCAGTAAAATACTTATTATCCTTCAAGACACTGTCGAGATTTCAAGTCACCCTAATTTGACTTAAACCATGCATTGTTGATCAGTGATATCATTTATTTATTCCTAAAATATAACTATTTGAGCATAACTAGCCTGAGAAATATCTCTTAACACAGAATATTAACAAGTTTAAGGACTTACTGACAGCCATCCGGACTTACGTCTGCCCTCTCAAGATGTTTAGGACTTACAAACCATCCGGACTTACATGCCCCATCTTTTGATTTTGCCTTCCATGATCAGAAAATATTCTTAAAATAGAAAAATATATACCATATAGTATGTATGTCTTTAGACATATCTTTTGATTTGTTGTGCTTCTTGGCATCTTATATCCTATATGGCCTTCTTGGTATCTTATATCCTATATGGCCTTTTTGGCATCTTTTTGCTCAATTATTTTCTTTTTGTCTTTTTATTTCCTTTTGTCTTTTTGTATTTTATCTTTTATATATATATACTAGTAGGGACCCGCGCGTTGCGGCGGCGACATCAACAATTTATAATGCAATACTATTTGAAAATGAATAAATCGTGCTGATGTGATAGGTAGATGTACAATTGCAATGGCTATCCTAAAAAAATATACCATTCTAATATGTTTTGAACACGCCATGATAATCAAAGATATGCGACATTTAGAGAAAATCGTTTCGTAATATAATTAGTCCATACAAATAACTAAATATAATACTTGTAATACAGATAACCAGCCATCAATAGTCAAACTTGCACATTGAACAGTAGTGTATTATTTATATAATTTTAGTCTGATACAAATGTTTTATCATATGTACAAAGCGAAATGAACAACTCTTCTTTTTGCCCAACCCCCTTCCATCTTTAAAATAGGTTGTTCTTTATATGATTTTAAACTCGAAGTAACTTAATGGAGCCTTTGATTACAACTCGGAGTAACTTAATGGCAAGTTTAATAGTACAAAGGGAAGAATGAAAAGAGTAGCATAACCCAAGAGTTGTACATACATATGACCCCATTTTTATTCAGGCTTTTTGCATGTGATGATAGAGAATTTAATTGTATCCTTTTTAAATCCTTCAATCATCAATGGCATTACCATTGCACCTCTTATGGACTTCCAGCCTAATCATTAAGAATAAAACCTTGTTAGTAAAATCAAAATATCATTACACATGCACACACACACATAAAACGGTTATGTAACCAGCCACCCAACTCTTTAACTCCCATTATGCCTTATAAGCACTACGTATGAATGTATTATGCAATTTTCATGGTTTCTCTACTTAATATTGGTTTTGTATTAAACACACCTTAGATATAAATGAAAATTAGAAGTTTAATGGTACTGGGTGATTAATAATGAAGTAGGTTTGGGCCCAAACAAAAATTTATGATGAAATTGTCAATTTCTCTCTCAGATGTATGGTACTGGGTGATTAATAATGAAGTTTACCTCAAGAGAAAGGGATTCTAGTAATTTCACATAATCAGATGTAGAACACCAGGCAGGAAGATAAAAGCTGGAACAAATCTTATTCAAGATTTTTTGTTCATCGGGGCGAAGGGAACAAATCTTATTCATTAATATGCTATGGTTTCCAAAGACACCTCTAAAATTACAAGACTTATAAAGCAATCATGCCATTACTCTTGTTGGTTTCTTGAAGTTTCCCATTTACAAATGGCAAAATGATAGAAAATGTCATTTGTTGCAGGCTTTCTAAACCGTATACAGCTAAGGATGATTAAAAGAAGATTAATGATACAACACTCCTTCCCTCAAATCCAACCAACTCACATAAAAACTGAATGATTAGCAACATTTTCCCCAAGAATCATAAAGTAACGACAAACTGCATTACCTTATTGCCCAATGCTTGGGCTGCAGCCAGGGCCTGAGCCCTCCCAGCTTGTACAGGGCTGAGGGTGATTCCATGACATTCGGCTCCGTATTTTCTTGCTAGATACCTCGAGCTACCTCCTATCCCACACCCTACATCAACTATGCTTCTAGGTTTCTTTACCGGATCATCTGCAACCAAATTCATACATAACAAATGGCAAGTGATGAAGTGAGAATCATCAATCTGACAAATTACACGTCACAGTAAAAACTAAACTCAACGAAGCAGTATACTAAACTGCAATTTGCATAATAGGCAAGCATTTGATATACATTCTTCAACCTCATGACCCTCATGACAAGTATTTGCAGATAATATATATAGGTCTTCATTATATTTAACCATCCGAAACTCATTTGTTATTTTGAATGAATTCTATTCATGAAAATGAAGAAAATTTAGGAAACTTAGTGCCCATCGGATCATTACCTGATTAAAATATCGTTCAAAACTATCATATGAAAGAAATTCATAAAGCTATCTGAATGTTCATCATTAAAGATGTCAATTGAACAATTGAACTAATATTAACACAATAAATAGTATTATAAATAAAAGTATACTTTAACCAACATTAACTAAAAGAACTAAAAAAACTTGTTTCCATTTACGGCCACATCCTTAGTATCAAAAGTGGTCATCACTCATTAGGCTTAACATTACCAAGACCCAAATCCGACCATTAGTGGTTTCCTTATTATTGTTTTTTGTGTAGATTTACAATACTTCTGTATGGGAACTACCAAAACAAAGAAATAATCATTATAAATTTTGTTTTTCATTATTAATTTTAATGATTTGAAAATGTAATCATAAAAAAATTTAATTATATTATTTGATTCATGAATAAAATCTTAACAAATTTGAATATCACAAATAAACGTTTTGATATCATAAATGAAATCTAAATCTCAAAACAACATATATAAATGTGTATAGAAGAAGATATATAACTTCACATACCTGAGAATCTATGTTCTTGTTTTGAAGTTCAACATGTGCTTGAACTCACACCAAAACTCAAAGACATATGCAAACACAACTAAAAAAGTTCAGTAAAATAACAACAAATTCATCATTTTTATTCAAAACTAATAACACGACAAATGAAATTAACCAGAAAGAACATACCTCCACTCATTGAGACTTTTAAGAACGCATCTACTTGATCTTTTTGCTACATTGATCTGACTTTTAAGAAACCATTAACGTAATCAATGGTATTAACCCTAGTCTGCAGTAGGTACATATCATATATAATAGGAGGTCAAAAAGTACACATGCGCTATTTTGTGGGTGCTTGAGATTGCTTATTGCAACTGTTTGTCTGTGTATTGCTTTTTGAAACAAGTTGTTTGAAATAAGCAACTTCAAACTATTATTTCCGAACAACGTGTTGCACTCACAAATTATCAGTTAAGCAACTTCAATAAGCAATCACAAACACTTTAGAAACTTATGTTACGTGCCCATACGCAAACATACAACTATTGTAGCCAGACAAGCAATTCTCCACCATTGGCTGACCAACCATCTTAAAAAGGGTTTCCTGCAACATTTTCGTTATTAAAAGACATATAAACTTGTTAAGTAGTTTTCCTTCACTTTGTACCTGGTCAATTGTTTCACATGCAACATGATCGAATGTAAATCGTGTTTCTGGTTGTGCAACCCATATTAAGGATTGTGCACTTTCTTGTTTCAAACATCTACTGTAACCTTGTGAACTGATTTCCATACCATTAAGTGGGCGGATACGAATCAAAACCTAACATAAATATCATACCCATAAGCAAACACTGCAAGATCAAACACTTATGTATACAATTATCAGAAAGAAACTTACCTGAACATTATGATCCATACAGAAAGATGGATCTTCCCTAAGTTCAAAATCCAAATCAATTTACCTGAAGTTCGCCCAACACATCAGACAGTTTACCGTTTTTCAGCATCAACGTACCAGTGTACCCTAAAAACGCAACACATACATCGTGTTAACATCTCTCTCTCACACATAGTAATACACATGCTTTATCTTATTCCATAAAGTACAATTTTTATATATATCTGACACAAAAAAATTAATATCAAAAACCATATTGTCGATTAGATAACTAAAGAAAGAAACCCAAGAATAATTAGAGCTAGGTTACTAACCTTTGAAGAATCTGTTGATTAACAAAATCCTTTATAAACCATAGTACAGATGTAGAAATTAACAACTTCGTTACCATCGAAACCAAGCGCTACTTCAGCAACAGTCTTGCAACAATTATGATTTCAAATCTAGAAATTAAGCACACATTCAAAGCAGAAATCGATTCAAATAAGAAGTTACAGAGCCAAGATCAAAACAGAAGAAACTAACCTTCTCAATCGGTTGTTAAAGCTTACACCGAACCCTAATCACAAACCCCTTCAATGGAAGATGAAAACTTACCTTCGCTAAAACACATAATGAAATTTGAACAGAGCACCACGACAAAACCCTAGCCACGACAAAACCCTAGCGCGGCCGCCATTGTCAAACGGTCGTCGTCTTCTAATCCATCAAACGATCGTCGACAAAACTAACCGCTCTCTCTCTGTCTCTGATCAACGACGCCCTCTCCACCACCGGCTCCCGTCTCTCACCGATGCCTCTTTCTCTCACCGAGCCTCTGTGAGATATGTGGTGTAACCCTAATCCAAATGAAGAGATATGTGGTGTTCATGGGCATTGACCCGACCCGTGATAGGATCCGCGCATACTTTCAAACTGTAATTGCATTGTTTGCTTTGGGGAGTTGTACATCAAGTTTTAATACTTGTACATCTCTTAAAATTAAGAGATTTTGGTGAAATTACCTTCCTGCCCCTCTCAAATGTATATTAAGGTAGTATAGATAGTTATGATAATCACTAAATCAATCACATACAGGCTTGAGTATGACAAGATTATATCTCTCAGTCTGTGTTAGAACATTTTTGTCATTGTCACAGAATCCTGATATGTTCCCCACTAAATCATATCTCTTTAATTCAAGATTAATCACTCAATTATGATCTTTTCATTTCTGAAAGCAAAGCCTATCAACACATCAATCAAAATCCAAGTCTATTCGTATTTAAGCCTTTGAAAGTACTTAGACTCTTTTAGAACTTTGTAAAATCATTCCTCATTTAATCATGAAAATTCCTTTTTATTAAATAATCCAATCTTGACTCCCCCTAAGGCCAAAAAATAATTTTCAAAGAGTATTTTCAAGTTTCTCCGTTATATGGCTGAATCATTTTGAAGCAATTGTAAGTTTCCTGTCATATGTCTTTGAACAACCGCTGTCTACATGCCATAAGCTTTCAATGATCTTTTGTGGTCGTTCCTGCATAAGTAACAAACTTACTTAGCTTTTGGTACCCAAGTCAAACATGACTTGAGCACATTATGTGTTGTAGCAAGACAAAATGATTTGAGATTATTATATTTGTTTAGCACATCAGTCTTATCATTTACATTTTTCACATTGATATTTTCGTTTAAATAATTATTCAAGCTCTTATTCTTTTTGACCTTAAAATCATTAGTAACTTTTGATTTCATATGATTTGAAAATTTTCCACGAGTGAAAAACAATTTTCTATTATGAGCAATAGAATTATGAAATCTTTGTTTGCTTAACGATTTTTGTCGAAAAGGACAATTGTTTGCCAAATGATTTATGTTTCCACACTAATAACACCTCTTTTGTTGTCTGTGGAAAACAAACTATGGATGACAATTATGAAAATTGTCATAAAAACCAAAGTCAGATTGACTAGGTTTAACATTCTGCACAGTCTCTCGAATCTTTGCCTCATTTGATAATTGCATGTTCATCTTTTGCAGATTCGAGGAAATTGTTGATGTATGACCACTTTTGAATTGAGAATTGGCAGTTGTGACTTTTGGAATTGATGGTGCTGGAATAGGACCAGTCTTAGACTTTGCTGGAGGAGGACCAGGTTTTGATATACGAATTGGTGCTGGAGAAGGACCAGGCTTTGATATACGAATTGGTGCTGGAGAAGGACCAGGCTTTTGAATTTTCAGATTGAATGCAGAAGACTCATTCACTTGCAAATCTGGGCTACAAATATCTTGATTCACAAGGTTAGCATTATAATGAAGTTTATTTTTAAAGAATCGATAATTCGTTTCTTTAAAAATATGTTCTTCATTTTCAATTAAACCTTTAGAAACAAATCTACTTTTAAAATTTTTTTCAATTTTTTCTTTCTGATTTCCCCTTTGATTTGCATTCAAATTACATTTACTATTTGATTTAATCTCATTCAAATCAACCACCTTTTCATTTCCAGATAAAGTTTGTTTACAAGCAGATCGTAAAACATTTACATTCTTATTGTTCAAACTGTCACTCTCATTTTCTCCCTCACTTTCACTCTCCCAATCTTCAACCAACCCATCCCCCTTCAATTTATCTGCACAAAAATTTTCAGTTGATTGTTTAGGTTTGGTTATTATAATAGGATCAACAGATAGATTTACTTTGACTGAAGGTTTTAAGTCTTGAGATGGAGAGAAACCAATCCCATAGACCATATCAGAATCATAAATGACATCAGATGAAGGTAAACATGAATAATCATGATTAATTGGAGGAGCAATGTTTGAAAATCCAACACCGCATTTTCCTCCTTTAATCTTCTGTGTCATTTGTGACTTGATTATTCCTTCAACCATTGTTGACGAAAGTTCAAATTTTTCAACAGTCAATTTAGCCGTGGCTAGTTCACTGTTGAGTCTATTAATTTCTAAAGCAAGTTCGTTGTTTCTATTTGTCAAATCATTATTTGTACATTCTTTATCATGAAGATTTAGTTGTAGATTATAAATTGTTTTATTTAAACCTTCAAGTTTTTCTTTAAAAATCTTTTCATTTGACTTGTGTATTCGAGCTTGATACTAAAGTTTTTCAACTTCCATTATCAGGCTCTCATTGTGAACTCTATATTTTTGAACTTTCTCAACACATGAATTTTTGCACAAACCATCATATACCTTGGGTTCAGAAGTTTCCCCTTCTGTTTCCTCAACCTTCTTAACCATGAATGCTTTCATTTCAGCAGCTTGTTCTTCCACTAGAGCAACGTCAACAGTCTTTGGATTATTACATTGGCTTTTGACTGGAGGCTCGATAGTGTACTCTTCAATCACAATCTTATCCTTAGCATCCTTCTCAACCTGATCTTTCTTCACAACTGTCTCTTTTTCTTCTTCAATCTTCTCCTTTAATTCTTCAACTTTCTCATTCTCTTGTTCAACTTTCACTTTCTCTACTTCAATTTTCTTCTTTTCTTCTCCAACTTCAGCAAACAGACCTTCCAACAAATCATCAGACACAAACTCAGCAAACAGATATTCTTCTTCTTCTGGTTCATGAACAATCTTTGCAATGAATGCAGTAGACAATGTTAGATCAAGGGCTTCCATTTGATCTGACCAATCATATTCAGCATTAGTTTGAGAAACCAATGCTTTAGAACCACCCGAAGTGCTAGCTTTGTCTTTCTTTGGCTCAATCTCCACAGTCACTATCTTCTTAGGGCCTTTAGTTTGACCAGTCTTTGGCTCAGTACATTCTCTAGCGAAATGTCCTGGTTTGTCACAGTTGTAACATCTCAGGTTAGACTTGTCAAAACCGATCTTGCTCGAGTTGTTAACACCAAACATTTTTCTCCCTGTTCGTCTAGCAAAATTCTTCGCCCTGTAAACTACCATGGCCATTTGATACTTGATGTCATTCTCTTCAACATCATCAGGATTGACTTGTTGAAGATCATCAACCAAGACATTAGGAGCAGTGAGTCTTCCAGCCATAAACGCTTCATAGCTTGACATAAAAGTGGTGAAAAGGGCAAGATGCTCCTCAGCAATCTGGACAGTCTGCTTTGATGGATTAGTAGTAGCAACATAAGCATGTTGACCACTATGAGAATCTTGAGATTGAGGGACTTGTTGATGGATGATAGGGGAATAGGGTTGAGCAGCTGGAACATGAACTTGATGGTTTACTGCTGGTTGCATATAAGAAGATGCTGCACCTCCAGATTGTTGTTGCTGACACATTTGTGTATAACTGACATAGTAATTCGGATTACTAGCCATCTTTGCATAGAGAGCAGTTCCTTCAGCACCTAGAGAACTGAGATGATTAGCAGCTCGCTGCTTATCGTCCATCGCATAAGACTTGATAGTTGAAATGAGATCAGTCAACTGAAGAGTATACAAGTCTTTGGTTGTCTTGATCAATGTACAGTTGTTATTCCAACTGTATGGAAGTGAATTTAGCAGCTTCTTGTTCACAGTGATGTGTTCTAGAGTAATACCCGCACTCTTCATTTTCGTTACCAGTCTAACAAACCTGGCAATCTGAGCTTCCAACTCTTCACCAACTATATGATTGAACATGTTGAATTCTTGATTCAACATATCCTTTTTGCTTTCCCTCATATCTTTGTTGCCCATGATCTGAGTTTCAAGAGCATTCCATAACACCTTTGCACCTCTGAACTCTTGAAGCTTTTGTGAAATCTCAGTAGTCAATGCCATAGTGATGGCGGCATAATCTTTATCATCCAGTTCCAACCTCTTAACGTCATCTTCATCCCACAAGTGTTCAGGTTTCTGTACCATTTCTCCTTTATCATTTTTGTACAACGGAATGTAAGGACCATACTGAATAGACCTCCACATCTTAGGTTCCGTGTAGAGAACATGTCTCTCAAATCGGAAAGCCCAATCAGCATAATCGTCTTCACAGAGAAGTCTCGGTGGCTTGTTACCAGTACCAATTTCCGTGTCTAGATGAAGTGAAGCAGTAAGATGCTTTAAATTCGGAGTTGTTGAAGCCATGTTGATCAGAAAGTCAGAATCAGAATTTTCGTGCGACAGAAACAATTGTGCGAAAACTGCTTTGGCGCGGCCAACCTTTTCGCGCGAGAATACTGATTCGTGCGAAATTTCTTATTTACCTTTTCACGTGAAATCGCATAAAAAGGTAAAATAACTGTCTGAGCGAAAACACACTTTTTCACACGCGAAAACTCACAGTTCAAGCGAAAATCTTCCAATTTCGTGCAGAATCAAATTTCCAATAGTTTGTTCAAGCGAGAATTACCTCCAAATCACTGAAAATGTCTGATTATACTCATTTTAATCCAATTTTAATGAATTTAGTTTAATTTTAAGCTTATTGATGATTAAAATTCAACTAAAGTCCACTAAGTCCGTCCAAATCAGTCCAAATTCTCACAATTCGAGCAGCATAACATCACCATATCTGAATATCAAGTGAATAATGATGAATGTCTTCAAAAATGAGTAGAAAACAATCCAAATCTTCTCCAAATCGTGGTTCTAGAGCCTAATGCTCTGATACCAATTGTAAAGTCCTTAAAAGCGATCGATCTCACTTCGTTAGAATTGTTGCACTTGATAATACGCGAAGACGGGTGCGCGGTTTGAATGTATCAACCGAGAGAACAAAAACATTCAGCACAAAATCATTGTAAATCAAACGTATATTGTCGAAAGATTACAATGAAAATCGATACTAGATCGATCTCACCCGAAGGTGGAAATCACAAACATGTGATCTGCTCAACATGAGCGAAAACTACACAAAATATAAATTGCACTCTCGGTTAATTGGAATAAATGGCACACACCTATTGCACGCAAACACATGCAAATATATATAGTGGCTTCTCCACTTTTGTTTGTCGCATGCACATGTGATTTCGCATTGCATGCCTTAACAACCATGCATTATTGATTCCACTTTCGCGTGCATGCAATTCTGAACTTCAATTTCACGCGACATAATTCACTGCAAGAAGGTTGTCGCATGCATGGCCCTTTCGCATTGCATGTGGTTCCAACCGAGATTTCGCATGTTGCATGCTTTGGAATTTTCACATGCAGCTTATTTTCGCATGCATGCAATTAGTATGCTTTTCGCATGCATGCATGCAATTAGTATGCTTTTCGCATGCATGCATGTAGCTTCTCGCGACTTTGTTGCACGCGACCAACAACGATATTGTAATCCAAATATTTTATCCCCTACAATCTCCCCCTTGGATTATGATATCGTTTTGTATTTAAACACAACTTGAATCTTCAACAAAACCTTTCGGAAGGAAGGTTCTCGCATAAGCGGATATCGAATTGGACGCAACTTGAAAGCTTCAAATCTTCAAAAAATCATCCAACTCGATTTGAATTCTTGTGTGTTCTCGGTTTCGGATTGAACTTTGATGAAACCGGATAGACTTTCAACTTGTTTAACGTCCTCGAACGGAAGATCGCGGAATAATGATCCGTTGTATCAAGAGCAACACCTTGCTCTGATACCAAATGTAAAGTCCTTGAAAGCGATCGATCTCACTTCGTTTGATTGTTGCACTTGATAATACACGAAGACGGGTGCACGAATTGAATGAATCAACCGAGAGAACAAAAACATTCAGCACAAAATCATTGTAAATCAAACGTATATTGTCGAATGATTACAATGAAAATCGATACTAGATCGATCTCACCCGAAGGTGGAAATCACAAAACTGTGATCTGCTCAACATGAGCGAATACTACAGAATAATAATGAAACTCTCGGTCAATTTGGAATTAATGAGGCACACCCACATTCGCAAGTCCACATGCAAATATATATAACATATTCTCCACTTTGTCACAAGCACATGCATGCGATTCGCATTGCATGTGTTCCAACTGACAAATTCGCAAGCTGCCAAAAAAATCATTTTTCGCATTGCATGCCACGTGAAGTCCACTTTTGCATTGCATTATTCATTTTCAATTTCCACTTTGTAGCATTGCATGCTTGCAATGTTGTCGCATGCATGTAATATTCATGCAGATTTTCGCTTGCAGATTTTCGCTTGCATTTATTTTCACTTTTACTTTTCGCATGCATATATTGTCGCGCGAGATGTGTCGTGCGAGATGTGTCGCGCATGCATGTTGTCGCATGCATGGCATACTTTTGAATTCAAACCACGTTCACTCGATAACGATATTGTAATCCATATGTTTTGTCCCTTACAAAATGGTTGTGAATCAAGTACCACACAGCAAACTCATGCATGTATCAGATAAGGACATACAAAATAGTAACATGATAATTCCAAGAATATGAGTTGTACAGAATGAAAAGGCTAAGCATACTTTTCCCCCAAGTTTGTAAATAATTGAAGTAATAAATCGACATAAAAAGGGACCACGAAACTCACTTGATTGATGATAGTAGTGGATGAATAATGGTTCCAGAAGATGAAGCAATAGTCATTCAAACCTATTATTAATTATTGTTAAGTATTAAGGATTAGCTTAAAGAGATTAAATACGTTCGGTCGGTTCGGGTTGGATCGGCCTCGCGTCACACACAAATGCAAGCAGGCATAAGTATAAGGTTTTATATAGATTTGTGTACTAGAAATCGTCACCATTGATAATGATATTAGTGTAAGAGTTCCATTGTTACTAGAGGTGTACTTAGTATGATAGCATGGTTAAGTGGATAATAGTGATAACGATATTTGTAGTTACCAATATTAGTCTTGATAATCGTAAAAATTTTAACGTTGCTTATATTTGTAATAATATTAATAATAATCATAGTGTTGTCATTATTAATGTCATTGGCAATGATAACTGTACCAATGTTACTTTAGCATTACACGACCTACACACACTACACACCAGATTGCATTCACACATAAACAACCTTCAGTCGCACGACTCAACATCCATTCGCACGAATCAACCTTCATTCGTATGAATCAACCTTTATTCGTACGAATCAACCTTCACTCGTGTGAATCGTCGTTCAGTCGCACGACACAGCACTCATTCGCATACACATGTCCAGTCGCACGCACACATTCGCATGACACAGCATTCATATGCACACACCCTCATTCGCACGACACAACGCTCAATCGCACATACACTCATTCGCATGACTCATACTCAATCGCACGCATACTTCCATTCGCACATGTTCATTCGCACAAAATAGACTCAATAGCACACATACATTCAATCGCACACACTCATTCATATGAAGCAGACTCAATCGCACACACACATTCAATCACACAGAGAGACACAGACGCATATGCAGGTCACAGAGGTGCCGGAGTGCTCACAGCAGCCTTCGGCCGCTGTGACCACGCAAGTGGCACCACAACACGGTTAGAATTCCATTTCCAACATGTTTCAGCAATTGATGCAGCCGAAAGGCTTTCAACCGTGCTCGTTCGCTCAGAAACACCCAAGACACCCGAACCGCCACAAGAAAGAGAAATAAGGCGAAATAGGGGGCGACGGTGGTCGTCTACCTGCGTGGTGTCGACTTGGAGTGGTCTGTGGCAGTGATTCGTCGGAGAAATAGTGAAGTGAGTCGGAGAGCAGAGGGAGGGAGCGATAGGCGGTTGTAGGGTTTAGGTTGAGGGGATAGTGGCTGATAATTGGGTTTTTATACCCATTTCATGTTTGTTAGATTGACAACATTAGTCCCTGGACTTCCAAGGCACTTAAATCTTTATGTTTAGTTAATTACTATTTGGATCCCTTAACTTGGTTAATTATATTAATAGTAGGATTATTAATAGTATGATTTTACTATATTATTGATAATATTATTATTACAAATAGTAATACTAATAGTAGCTTCATGAATAATATTTGTGATGATAATGATAGTATTAATAACAATACTAATAATAATACTAATAATATGTAACACTTGCCTCCCAGGGCTCACCGTGGGGAGTGTTACGCATCGGTTATACAGAACACAGAGGAATTATAGAGTACACAGCGGAAGTCTAACTTCAATTATACATCAAAAGCGTATAATACAACTGTTATAATAGATAAAACCAGTACATCAGTTTAACTATACTAGAGATCCAAATCTTCAACTACATTCTAGAACTTTATTTTCTCATAAACTAGCTCGTAATCTTCAATTCCTGCAATCACTCGGCACCTAGGATGTGTGTCCATAAATAGAAAGCATTTGGGACTTAGCATAAAGCTTGTGAGTTCATAAACATGGCATTCTTCAAAATTCAAAACATGTTATTATTGACTATTGCATCAAGCAGATACAGCCATGACAAACAGATAGGAATAGAGTAAGCATAGTATAAATTCACATAACTAGGCTATGTATACAAACTCCCTGGCTAAAGCAGAATCATAAAAGCAGCCCTCAAGCATCCTATCAAGCATTGCCACATATCACAGGTGCTATTGATAGTCAATTCTTCAATTATTACCAGTTATTATAACATCACATCCCGTTTTATAAAAACAGTTCAGAGGAACTCACGTCAATCAATCAAGTCAGTGATATCGTCTACTCAGGTTCACTGCTATCAGGTATTATCCTATAGGCATAATAATATTATTTAAGCTATACTGCAGCTAGTAACAATTTTAGGGATGATTCGTTATCTTTTTCTATTGGTTAGTTTTATTCGGGCACTTTCTTTTATCCTATGACAACCCTTTGGTACAACCCTTACTAGTTGGCACAACTTGGGCGTTTTTATCATACTTGAGCCAACCCTCGGGGTTACCCAATATCTTCCCTAATGATAACCTTAAATTCTAATAATAATAATAATAACAATAATAATTACTACAACACTAAAAATAACAAATAATGATAATACTAACTATAACAATAAAAATAACAACTATAATAATAATAATAACTATAAAGATGATAATAATAATATTAATAATAACTATATTAATACTAATACCTACAATGATAATACTAATAATAATAACGACTATAATAATAATTAAACATAACCTTAAACAAGGGCGTACCTGAAAACTATCTACGACAATTTGATGTAGTCTCCCCTACTCACACTCCTAGTCGCGCTCCTACTCGCGTACCAAAACGACTACAAGTAACACCCAACAGGGTATTGAGAACTCAGGATTCTCTTATATTAGAACGTTCCCAAAGAAACTTATGTTCTAAATTCAACCATAAGACTTCTATTTATAAGATAGCAGAAAGCAGGTGAAAAACTTTCAGGGGCGATGTGGGATGGAATTCCTTTACTTCTACGATGTGGGATACTACGAATTGCAATTGCAATTGCAATTGATTTGAGTAATATATTATTTTATTATATATTATTATATTATTATAATTAATTCAGCTGCGTAACTCGTTTTTCTCTTATAACTTTTAATATATAGCGTATTACAAAATTTTAAATATGTCGTTGTGACGAGCTTATTTTTCTCTACTAGTCAACCTAAGTTTCGTAAAAAACGGAGCAGGTTCGAATATAATATATTATTATTATATTCAAACGGTCTCTTATAATATAAAAATTTCATCTAAAAACTTCAAACTTTAAATAGACAATTTACTCATTACTTACTCGTTTGACAATATATGAAATGCGAAGTTCATATGAGCCAAACGCTCGGGTTGTTACATTCTCCTCCCCTTAAAAGAATTTCGTCCTCGAAATTCGAAGGTTACTCGAACAGTTGAGGATATTTGACTTTCATTTCTTCTGCTAATTCCCAAGTCTTCTCGGGCCCTTTCTGACATTGCCACTGAACCAATACTAGTGGAATTATTTTCTTTCTTAATTTTCGTTCCTGAGAATCAAGAATCTTTATCGGTTTTTCAGTAAAGTTTAATTTCTCGTCTATTTGCACGTCCTCTAATGGCATCACTTGTGTCAGATCTGCCAAACACTTCCTCAGGTTTGATATATGAAAAGTATAATGAATACCTTTCAAAGTTTTAGGTAATTCTAGCTTGTATGCTACTGGACCAATTCTTGCGATGATTTTGAACGGTCCAATATACCTGGGACATAACTTCCCGTGTTTACCGAATCGCATTACTCCTTTCCATGGTGAGACTTTCAATATTACATAGTCTCCTTCTTGAAATTCTAAAGGTCTCCTTCTGTTATCTGCATAACTCTTCTATCTATCCTGAGAAGCCTTTAGTCGTTGTCTGATTTGTTGGATTTTCTCAGTTGTCTTGAGAATAATTTCGGTTTTGGTCAACTGATAATCCCCTACTTCTGTCCAACATATAGGAGTTCTGCATTTCCTACCATATAAGTCTTCAAATGATGCAGCCTTAATGCTGGAATGGTAACCGTTGTTATAAGAAAATTCAATCAAAGGCAAATGATCCTCCCAACTACCTCCTAAATCAATCACGCAAACACGCAACATGTCTTCTAAAGTTTGAATTGTTCACTCACTCTGACCATCCGTCTGAGGATGATATACAGTGCTTAAACTGATTTTGATTCCAAGTTCCTTTTGGAAACTTGTCCAGAATCTGGAAGTGAATCGGCTATCTCTATCGGAGATAATGGATAAAGGCACTCCGTGCTTACTTACTATTTCATCAATATATATTTTGGCTAGTTTTTCTATTGGATAGCTCTCACTTATGGGTAGAAAATGTGCTGACTTGGTTAGCCTGTCAACCACGACCCATATAGCATTATATCCTTTTCGTGTTCTTGGAAGTTTTGTGACAAAATCCATGGTCACTCTATCCCATTTCCATACTGGCAACTCCAACTGTTGTAACTGACCGGCTGGTTTTTGATGTTCAATCTTAACTTGCAGACATGTTAAGCATTTCTCAACGTACTAGGCTATGGATCTTTTCATATTAGGCCACCAGTAGTGATTTCAAATATCCTTATACATTTTGTTTGCTCCAGGATGCATTATGTATTTGGATTTGTGGGCTTCATCTAATACTTTGCCCTGAATACCTCCAAATTTTTGGATCCAAATTCTCTGACCAAATCATAGGACTCCATCCATTCCTTGAGTCAATAATTTCTGGTTACCCATCATTCTTTCAGACTGAATATTCTCATATTTCAATGCTTCAGTTTGAGCATTCTTGATTTGGTCTTTCCAATCAAGCTTGACATCTATCTTTAATGCTTTACCCTAATTGGTTTAACTCTTTCTTTTCGACTGAGAGCATCCGCGACTACGTTAGCCTTTCTTGGATGGTATTTGATTTCACAATCTTAGTCATTGAGAAGTTCCATCCACCTTCTTTGCCTCATGTTTAACATCTTTTGATTAAAGATGTGTTGTAGGCTCTTATGGTCTGAGTATATTACATACTTAGTACCATACAAGTAATGTCGCCAAATCTTTAAGGCAAACACTATGGCACCCAATTCAAGGTCGTGCGTAGTATAGTTCTTTTCATGAATTTTTAGTTGTCGTGATGCATAGGCTACAACCTTGTCATGTTGCATCAACACACAACCTAAACCATTATATGAGGCATCACAGTATATTGCAAAGTCTTTATTACCATCTGGTAATGAAGGTATAGGAGCACTTCTAAGCTTTTGTTTTAGAAGGTTGAAAGCTTCTTCTTGCTTTGATCCCTAGTCAAACTTTACATTTTTTCGAGTCAAAGATGTTAAAGGGGTAGCAATCTTGGAGAAGTCTTGAATAAACCTTCTATAATATCCTGCTAATCCCAAAAAGCTCCTAATCTCACTGGGATTCTTCGGTGATTCCCACTTCATCACAACTTCTATCTTAGCTGGATCTACTTGTATTCCCTTCTCATTTATTACGTGACCAAGGAATTGAACTTCTCTTTTCCAGAAGTCACATTTAAAGAATTTTGCATAAAGCTTTTCTTGTCGAAGGGTTTCTAGAACCATTTTTAGATGTCTAGCGTGATTATCTTGGTCCTTAGAATAAATAAGTATGTTGTCTATAAAGACAATGACAAACTTATCCAAGTATGGCTTGCAAACTCTATTCATCAGATCCATGAATGCTGCAGGAGCATTGGTTAGTCCAAAAGACATAACCAAAAATTCATAATGCCCATAACGCGTCCTAAATGCGGTCTTGGGAATGTCTTCCTCGCGCACTTTCAACTGATGATAACCTGATCGTAGATTAATTTTTGAAAAGTAGTTGGCTCCTTGAAGTTGATCAAATAAATCATCTATTGTTGTTAAAGGATATTTGTTCTTAACAGTTAACTTGTTTAATTCTCGATAATCAATGCACATACGCATTGAACCATCTTTCTTTTTGACGAACAATACTGGTGCTCCCCAAGGTGAGGAACTCGGTCTAATAAACCCTTTTTCTAAGAGTTTGTCAATTTGCTTCATAAGTTCTTTCATCTCTGAAGGGGCTAGGCGATAAGGAGCCTTCGCGATTGGTTTAGCACCAGGTACTAAATCAATACGAAATTCTATCTGACGATCAGGTGGAAGTCCTGGTAAATCTTTCGGGAACACGTCTGGGAATTCGCACAGTACAGGTATTTCATTCATCTGCATTTCCTTTTTAGCATCTACCATGCATAAGAGAAAGGCTATGCATCCTTTCTGAATACTTTTCACTGCCTTCATTGTTGAGATGATACTGGTCTTGGGGTTTCCATCACTACCATGAATTAATAGCTTTTCCCCATCTAGCTTACGTACAGTCATCGTCTTATGTTCACAATCGAGCCGAGCACAATTCTTATTCAACCAATCCATCCCAAGATAACATCATATTCACTTAAAATGGTCGGCATTAAGTTTACAGAGAATTCGGTGTTAACTAAGGCGATAACACAATCCCTAAAGATTTGACTTATCTTATCTCGCTCACCACTGGCAGTTTCTACAATATATTCACATTCTAGAGTTTATGGTACTAAGTTCAAATAAGGTACTAAGGCAGTTGAAATGAAACTTCTATTTACACCAGTGTCAAATAAAACTCTAGCATATATGTTGTTAATGAGAAACGTACCAGCTATGGTTTCATCTCCAGCTTCTTTTAACACATACACTCGACCCTTGGACTTGTTATGATTCTCGGTAGGTTGTGCTTGTGGAGGGTTCTTGCAATCACTTCGGAAATGTCCATACTCCAAACAGTTAAAGCATCTAATTTTCGGGCAGTTCTTTTGTGAATGATCACCTGTTGGACATTTAAGACATCTGGAATCTTGATACTTTTCTAACACTCATTTTTATCATTCCTCCACGGTTTGTTGACACGGTTCCCTTCATTTCGTGTGATCTTTCTGTCCTTTCTTGGCATCTGGTTTCCATCCTCATTTTTCTTTCTTTTGTTGTTATCAGTCATTATGCCTTCTTTTTCATATGCGATGGCACTTAATGCAATTGCAGACTCATAGGTTTTGGGGGCAGACATCTTAACTAACTGTCGAATATGAGGGGGTAACCCCTGCACGTATCTTTTTATGAGCTTTGCTTCAGGTGTTACATGCTCAGGAAGCAGTCGAGCCATCTCATCAAACTTGATCGTTGCCTGTCGATGTGTCATGGCTCCGGACTGTAGTTGTAAGAATTCTCTTTCAATTTTGTCCCTTTCAACTTCAGGACAAAATTTTTCCATCACCAGCTCCTTCAGTTCATTCCAGGTTAAAGTAGTAACAACTCCAGGTCCTTTAGCTTGTTTAACATTGTCCCACCAAAACATTGCCTCAGACCTAAATGAGTGGGTGGCATACATGACAGCTTGTATGGCTGTGCATCCACTAATTTCAATAACAGCTTCCATCTCATGGATCCACTAAAAAGTCTCCATGGCATCTCTTTTGCCATCAAATATTGGAGGTTCACATCCCTTAAAAGCTTTGTAGGAACAACCCTGCTTAGGTTCAGTTTCCATAGCAGTATCACCACTACCACTGGTGTTATTTATATAATCATCCAGCCCATTACCACTATTGCTCACATACCCTCCAGAGGCGTTCATAACCTCAGCTATAATAGTTGGCAAAGCATCTCTAATTATGCCAGCTACGGCTGCTTGAAATTGTGGTATAGCAAATTGCTGTGACTCATGTTCAGCATGATGAAGATTTTCATGATCATCATTCGTAGATGACATGATTTGCCTTCTACTACTAGGAGGCCTACCACGACCCCTACCATGAGTATTTCCTCCTCTTGGAATAGTCAAAGCCTACATGAGGGAGCAGGGATTTAGTATTCACATGATGGATTATGATCCAGAACATAATAGTATTAATAGACAAGAAATAACAGTGGTCAGGTGTCATTGCTTATCTATTGCAATTATAATGTTCTAGCCATTATCCTCCATGATTCACCAAAACCCATTACCCAATACCTATGCAATTAATCAAATTATCTTAAAGCATCTTTCTTAGTTGAAGTATAGACCCTATCTTTGTACCTAGTTCACTTAAACTATGGCTCTGATACCAACTTGTAACACCCGCCTCCCAGGGCTCACCGCGGGGAGTGTTACGCATCGGATATACAGAACACAGAGGAATTATAGAGTACACAGCGGAAGTCTAACTTTAATTATACATCAAAAGCGTATAATACAACTGTTATAATAGATAATACCAGTACATCAGTTTAACTATACTAGAGATCCAAATCTTCAACAACATTCTAGAACTTTATTTTCTCATAAACTAGCTCGTAATCTTCAATTCCTGCAATCACTTGGCACCTAGGATGTGTGTCCATAAAATAGAAAACATTTGGGACTCAGCATAAAGCTTGTGAGTTCATAAATATGGCATTCATCAAAATTCAAAACATGTTATTATTGACTATTGCATCAAGCAGATACAGCCATGGCAAACAGATAGAAACAGAGTAAGAACAGTATAAATTCACATAACCAGGCTATGTATACAAACTCCACTGGCTAAAGCAGAATCATATAAGTAGCCTCAAGCATCCTATCAAGCATTGCCACATATCACAGGTGCTATTGATAGTCAATTCTTCAATTATTACCAGTTATCAGAACATCACATCCCGTTTTATAAAAACAGTTCAGAGGAACTCACCTCAATCAATCAAGTCAGTGATATCGTCTGCTCAGGTTCACTACTATCAGGTATTATCCTATAGGCAAAATAACATTATTTAAGCTATATTGTAGCTAGTAACAATTTTAGGGATGATTCGTTATCTTTTTCTATTGGTTGGTTTTATTCGGGCACTTTCTTTTATCCTATGACAACCCTTTGGTACAACCCTTACTAGTTGGCACAACTTGGGCGTTTTTATCATACTTGAGCCAACCCTCGGGGTTACCCAATATCTTCCCTAATAATAACCTTAAAGTCTAATAATAATAATAATAACAATAATAATTACTACAACACTAAAAATAACAAATAATGATAATACTAACTATAACAATAAAAATAACAACTATAATAATAATAATAACTATAAAGATGATAATAATAATATTAATAATAACTATATTAATACTAATACCTACAATGATAATACTAATAATAATATCGACTATAATAATAATTAAACATAACCTTAAACAAGGGCGTACCTAAAAACTATCTACGGCAATTTGATGTAGAGTCTCCCCTACTCGCGCTCCTAGTCGCGCTCCAACTCGCGTACCAAAACGACTACTAGTAACACCCAACGGTGTAATGAGAACTCGGGATTCTCTTTATATTAGAACGTTCCTAAAGAAACTTATGTTCTAAATTCAACCTTAAGACTTCTATTTATAAGATAGCAGAAAGCAGGTGAAAAACTTTCAGGGGCGATGTGGGATGGAATTCCTTTACTTCTTCGATGTGGGATACTACGAATTGCAATTGCAATTGCAATTGATTTGAGTAATATATTATTTTATTATATATTATTATATTATTATAATTAATTCAGCTGCTTAACTCGTTTTTCTCTTATAAATTTTACTATATAGCGTATTATGAAATTTTAAATATGTCGTTGTGACGAGCTTATTTTTCTCTACGAGTCAACCTAAGTTTCCTTAAAAACGGAGCAGGTTCTAATATATTATATTATTATTATATTCAAACGGTCTCTTATAACATAAAAATTTCATCTAAAAACTTTAAACTTTAAATAGACAATTTACTCATCACTGACTCGTTTGACAATATATGAAATGTGAAGTTCATATGACCCAAACGCTCGGGTTGTTACATAATAGCTCTAATAATAGCATTCTCATTAATAATTTTATTTATGTTAATGATGGCAATAATAATAATACTAGTAATACTACTAATAATAGTTTTAATAACAAGTTAACATAATAATAATAATAATAATGATAATAGTAATTGTGATAATGATAATAATTTATGACTTTAGTATTTATAATGATAATAATAATAATATTCATACTAATAATAGTAGTAATGATAATATTACTAATAATGCTAGTAATATCAATAGTAGCATAATTTTTTTTTACATACTAGTATCTCCTTAATTATTCGAGAAATAGAGGGACCTATATTGGATAAGGTTTCATTAAGTGTTTAATGTTTAAGTTTTTATGCACACTTAGAATAATACACATAATTAGGAAAGCAAAATTTGAAACTAAGGCAACTTGGTTATGAGTTAATGTTAAATATTCAAGAAGGCTAACAAATACTACGTTAATTAACGGACCTTTTGGTGACGGGTGTCACAGCCAAAGAAAGAGTTTTATTGTACAAACAATTGTCCTTCATGTTATAAAGGAAACAACATAGAGTGTCTCACAAATCCAAAATTACCAATACCAATACTACACCACTCAAATTGCTTCACATGGATCTCTTTGGTCCAACCAATGTGATGAGCATTGGAAAAAGGCAATATTATTTAGTGGTGGTGGATGATTTCACTAGATTCACATGGGTCTTTTTCTTAAAACAAAGAAGTGAAACATCAAAAACATTAATGGACTTTGTCATCAAGATTGATAATCAACTTGATTTAAAAGTTAAAATTTTCAATAGTGACAATGGGACTGAATTTGTTAATGCGGACTTAGATTCTTTTTGTAGGAATAAAGGCATTGCAAGGCAGTTCAGTGCACCAAGAACTCCACAACAGAATGGAGTTACGGAAAGAAGAAACAGAACTCTCATTGAAGCAGCAAGAACAATGCTAGCTGATTCACAGCTGCCAATCACCTTTTAGGCTGAAGCTGTGAACACACATGCAATGTTCAAAATAGGACATTAATTGTCAAAGAATATAATAAAACACCTTATGAGCTTTTATTCAAAAGAAAACCTTACATAGGATATATAAGAGCTTTTGGGTGTCCTGTATCTGTTTTAAGCACAAAGGAACAATTGGAAAATTTTTAGAGAAAACCTATGATGGTTTCTTTGTTGGATATTCTTCAACATCTAAATCATATAGGATTTACATTCCATAACAAAACATTATGGAAGAAACTCCAAATGTGTCATTTAATGAATCTTTATTTCCTAAATCTGTAAAAGGATCATCATGGTTATTTGATATAGATGCACTGGCAGACTCACTTAATTCTGGTTATTTGAATAATGCAGGTTCTGCTGATACATGTTATCCATTTGTTCCTCCAAATCTAAATGAAGTATCACTATCAGCTGATCCTCCAAGAACACAAACATCAAGTATCATAGATTAAGGAACAGCCAATAACAATAATAATGCTGCACAAGTCCATCAAAATGGATCTACATCCTCAGATGGAAACACTGCATCCGCAGCTAATGACTCTGCATCCGCAGATGAGCATCCTACATCCGGAGATATTGATAATGCCTCAGCAGATGTTCCACGCATTGGAGATGATCCATTGCATTCCAAAGAGTTGATGTGAGCAAGTCAACAAATACCATCCGTAGATGTTTCTGTAACTCCTACGGAAGCACAAAATACTTCCGTAGAAGTTCCTGCAGAAGATATTCATAATACAGCTGATGTACTAACTCATGAAGATAATCATTCTACTTCCAATGATGAACATGAAGAACACTTTGATTACTTCCTAAATTCATCATCACAGGTGAATCCATTTGCATCAATGGATATGACTAAGTTGGAATTATCCATTCCAGTTGAATCTATTCCAACAACCAGAATTCACAAGTCTCATCCAATAACAACATAATTGGAGATCTAAATGAAAGAACCATAAGAATCCAAGGGGAGCTGCAAACATTTGTTTGTTTACTTGTTTTTTTTCACAAGTTGTTCCTCCAAAAATCACAGCTGCTCTAAAAGATAATAGCTTGATTGAAGCTATGCAAGAAGAGCTTTAGCAATTTAGAAAGCAGAAAGTCTGGAATCTTGTTGATCTGCCTGAAGTTCAACATCCAATTGAGATTAGTTGGCTCTTCAAAGATAAACTAGATGACAGAGGTATAATTATGAGAAACAAAGCTAGGCTAATTGCACAAGGCTATACTCAAGAAGAAGAGATAGACTATGATGAAGTTTTTGCACCTGTTGCAAGAATTGAAACAATAAGAGTATTTCTTGCCTATGCTTCTTATAAGAAGTTCACTGTCTACCAAATGGATTTCAAGTGTGCTTTCCTTTATGGGAAAATTGATGAAGAGGTCTATGTAGCTTGACCTCCTGGTTTTGAAGATCATGACTACCCACATAGGGTATACAAGCTAGACAAAGCTATGTATGGTCTTCATCAAGCACTGACAAAGTGGTATGAAACATTATCATCTTTCTTGATCGAGCATGGATATAAAAGAGGAACTATTGATCAGACACTCTTTCTTAAACAAGAACATCAAGACCTTTTAGTTGTTCAAATATATGTAGATGACATTATATTTGGATCAACAAACAAGAGATTGTGTGTTAGTTTTGAAGAACTAATGAAATCTGAGTTTTAGATGAGTTCAATGGGAGAATTTACTTTCTTCCTTGGTCTCTAAGTTTATCAGAAAACAGATGGCATCTTTATCAATCAAGAGATGTATATTCATCAAATGTTGAAGAAGTACAATCTTGCTGATACATCTTCATACAAAACTCCTGCTTCAACAATTGACAAGATTGTGCATGATACTACTGGAAAGTTGTTAATCAAAGATTGTATAGATCAATGATAGGATCTCTTATGTATCTAATTGCCAACAGACCTGACATAATGTTTGTTGTGTGTGTTTATGCTAGGTACCAATCTGATCCAAAAGAGTCTCATCTGAATGCTTTTAAGAGAATCTTCAGATATCTGAAAGGGAAACCTGCTCTTGGCCTTTGGTATCCAAATGATGATGACTTCACTCTCTACTCATATTCAGATAGTGACTTTGGAGGATGCAACAACAACAGAAAATCCACAACTGGTGGATGTCAATTTATAGGACCAAGAATTTTTTTATAGCAGTGCAAGAAGCAAACAAATGTATTTGTATCCACAGCTAAGGTTGAGTACATAGCTGCTTCAGCTAGTTGCTCTCAAGTACTTTTCTTGGAGTACCAATTGCTTGTTATGGTTACAATTTCCTTTAAACCCCAATTCATATTGATAATTCAGCTGCTATGTTTATCACTACTAATCCAGTTTAACATAGCAAAACAAATCATATTAAAATCAGATACCATTTTCTGAGAGATTGTTCAGAAAAGGGTTTAATCAAGTTAATCAAAGTGGATACAACAAATCAGTTTGCTAATTTATTCACTAAAGCCTTTGATTCAGTTTGATTTAATTTTCTAATTGAGTCTTTGAGCATGATTAACTTATATTGATCATCATCAACAAAGAAAAGCATTTGATTGTCCTAGTGAATAGAAATCTATAAAATCCAAAACATTCAGAAAACCAGATAAAAATACAAAAATATAGTCTTTCTTTATTATGTTTTTTGATTTAGCATGTCATATGTTTTGGAAATGATAATACACTATGCCTTTGCTTACTTCCTGTGTAATTAACTTAATTTAAATCTGATTAAAAGTACTTTGATATGTGAGTAGGTTCATATTGAGTGGAAACTACACTAATAGCATGCCTAACATAATGAAAAGGTGACTGTCTGTGGGAAACTCCATTTTGAGGATCAAGCAAGTCTTATCCTGATGTGATCAAATCACTCACCCAAGCACACTATGTAAAACACTTTATAACTTCTATCTTTTCCAATCATATTCCCTCTGTTTTGTGTAAACAATGACCGAAGTTTATGAACACCTTGGTATACCTCTGTAACCAACTGGTGTATAGAGTATGATCCTTATCATCCTTCTGTTTTATGTAAACAAAGACCTGAGTTGAAGGCACCTCTGTTTTATGTAAGTAAAGACCTGGTGACCTGATGATGATCATATCTAAGCTCTCAAAAGAATCCATTGTGATCAATTCTGTATTATCTAAAGGGCTTTAGCAACAAAGCATTAATGAGTCATCAAAATTGTCTCAAGGTAGAATTTATAACTTAATGTACATAGTTTCTAAGTGTGAAAAAGTGATGAATTGACTCACAAACGGAGGACAAACTCTAATATGAATTGAATGTGGAGCACATAACAGTTAATCTCTAATAACTTTAAAACATGATAAACAACATGCCTAGTTGATACAATACTCTCGTTTGGATTTAAGTGGAAATACATGCTTGTAATCAGGACTAGAATCAGGTCACATTTCATCAAACAAATCAAACAGGAAGAAGCTTAGCGCCATAGTATGATCCCCTTATATATATATATATGCATGTACATAACAATTCTTTTATTTTTGTTTTATTTCTGTTACCTTAGTAGGTTTCATTACTTTTGGACTATCATATGCCTTTCATGATATTCTTCTACATAAATTTATGATGAATGCAACATCTTATCATTAATCACAAATTTAAGGGGGGTAGTTAATGCATGAAAACAATAAAATCTGAACTTTGATCAAAATCTTAAAAGGAATTGGAGCTTGAGCACTAACTTGGCTGCAGGATATATGAAGTTTTTCAAAATATAAACCTTCTTGTGCACAATTGTCATGAAAACAAAGTCAACAAGGTCCAATAGAAATAAATGGTTCTATCTTGATTAGAACCATACAATCCAAAGAAGTTTCAAACAATGCATTCTAAGCATTAGCAGAAGCTACAGTGCAATTTCAGCATCAGCAGAAGCTACAGTACGAAACTTAACCAACTAAAATATGGCCATCCGTAGAATTGGTAAACTACAGATGTGTTAATATTTTAAAAGTATAATCTATGTTCATAGAGTGGTAATCTATGGCGAATCAAGTTATACTTCAAATTCTATTTCAGTTCTTGATGGTTAGGCATCCGCAGATGTTATGCATCCGTAGATGTCCTACGGAAGAACTGAAATCTGCGGAATAAATAAATTCCATGGAAGGGTAAAAACAAAATGGAACCCACTTCATTAAATAAATGAAATTAATGTGTCTGAGTGAGTATAAATGATGTTTTTGACCTAAATGTTCATAATTCACTTTTTAGAGCACTTTTCATACCTAGAAAAGCTCACGTATCAAACATTTTTCCCTCCTTCATAAACATTCAAAATTATCGAATCAAAACATCAAACAAACTCATAAAATTGATTTCAGATCATTGTTTTAAAGGTAAAACACGTTATAATCATCATAATAAACTATTTGATTCATGGTTATCATTAAAACTGTTCATATTCTTATGTCTGTAACATTGATACAAACCTAATCTTCATCGTTTTATGTACAGATGACAAATAGGTTTACAAGAGAGCACAATGTATATGCATTCCTAAATCCTGATGACCCCGTATCGAAAGGGTGTCAGGATATCATCAAATACCTACGACAATCCAGGCTCTTCTATGCCATAACAGCAAAGCCTGTGATTCATCAAGCACACATCATTGATTTCTGGAATTCAGCTCGGATAGAGCAAGTTGGAGAATGTGAAGTGATAGCTGCTGAAATCAAAAATGAAACGATGAGAGTTGAATAACAAACTATCAGAAGGGGACTTGAGCTGGGAGAACAAGAAGTTAGTCATTCGGATGTATCTCAGAATGACTACATAGAGAGAGTGTTCTCTCTGATAGGATATGATGGTGACTTTGACAAGGGTGAGATAAAGAAAGGGAGACTGTGCAAGCCATATAGATTCTTATGTAATACGTATCTAAAGTGCATCTCCAACAGGAAGTCTGGGCTTGACAGATTCTCTAGGCACATTTCATCTGGAATCATTGGCATCTTTGAGGGAAGGACATACAACTACTGTACATTTTTGGTTGTCTGTGTGACTAAATAAGAGTACAGAAGGATTAAAAAAATGTTCATGTTTCCAAGGTTCCTCTAATTAATCATTAATGCTGAGCTGCCTGGGATAGAAAGATTAGGTGATGTCTTTGTACAAGCACATTTGGGTAGATCTGTACTGAACAAGATTAGTGGTAAATACCAAGGACAAGACATGCTAATGTTTGCTCATGTGGTGGATGTCGGTGCCAACATCCCGCAAGAATTGATATAGGAAAACCAGCAAGAGAGTTCATCTGCTGACACTGTGCAAGCCTCACATTCACCTCATCAATCACACATTAACCAACATCATCAATCTTCACAACATCAATCACTAGCCAGTCTAAACACCATGCCCATATCACCTATCCAACATGAATCATTACCACAATCTCAATCGGCTAGTCAAAACACCCAGCCAATCTCTCCAATTCTCACTCAATCACCTAACCCTCAACAACCTGAAACTCCCCAACATCAATCTCCAGAGAGTGTTCATACTGAGTCTGTCTCTAACACTCAGTCTGAAAACTCAGTTCATTCTCGTGAGACTGAGTTGGTATCTCAAGCAAGCACCATTCCACTCTCAATCACCACCTCACAAAACCTAGTGTTGTCTAATTGCACTGAACCAACATCTCCAATCCTTGATCTTCAGCAACAACTACCACAACCTCATCAAGAGAAAACAGATCAAGCTGTTGAGTCCAGCTCAAGTTCCGCAAGTATGGCACCTACTAAAGTTTATGATGATGAGATTGCTAATCAACATCAAGAAGGTGTAGAAGAAACCAATTATGTTGATGTTGTTGCCTATCATGAAGATGATCTCAGTGACAAGGACATCCCTGTAAGCAAAAGTTATTTGGTGGCTGAATATAACAAATTGGTTATCAAATCAAACAAAAGAAAGCAAAGAATACAAGAGTTGAAGGGTGTGATAAAGATGATGAGTTGATGAAACAATAATCAAGACTAAAAAGATTAAGAGAAGATGCATAATGCAACAATGAAGTAATTGATGCACTACTTTAACAGGAAGAAGAACTTCTAGAGTCAGTACTTGTGAGACTTCTAAGCATCTTATTCAATACTCCAGGAAGAGGAAGTACTTAGGTTCTAGTCTAAAAAGGTGATCAGTGTTAAAGATTCACCTAAAAGATCAAGGCCTACATCTCCAAGCATACTTCTTCAATGGATGTTTCCACCTTAAAGCCTGAATCTCATGTAGAAACTAATAGTGATGTAAGAAGAGCCTCATAAAGAACAAGAAGAATCAAAGGCTGATGATCTTCTGATAACAAAAGACATATTGGCAGAGAGGTATGAGTCAACTACCTTTATGACCCTTATCAACCATAGGTTTCCGTATGACATGGTTGGGAGGATGAATCTGAGTGAAATGAAGGATCTACTAAAAGAATTTGAGCTTGCTAGATTCATGATCCCTAATTCTAACTATGATGCATTCATAACACTCCAATCTATTCAGAAAATCAAGAAAGACTTGGGTCACAATGATACATCAAAGCTTAGCAAATATAATATGACCTGTTGGCTGTAGGTCACAACTACAAAGTACATGAGCTCAAGGGAAGAACAGTTGGTGAGCTACGAAGGATGATGGAGCATGTAATGGCTGTTGAGCTGGAAACTGGAGTGAGGTTCAGGATTGAAGCTCCAAAGTCTGATGCTGAGCAACACAACAAAACCCCTGCTGAACCAATAACAGTTGATAGTAAAGACCAGCAAAAAAGGAAAGAAAAACTTATCAGAGAGCCACGAGCAGTTATACCTGGCAAAGTGTGGCCATTAGGTACAACAGTCAGAGAGATTACAGAACAAAAGTCTACTTTGATAGAGTTGTTTGATCACATCACAAGTCCCAACTCTATGGAAGCCAATAGGATTATGGCCTGAAAGTATGATCAAGAGTAGGATTGTGCAATCATAAAGAGAACATCTGGAAGGATTCAATACTATCATGATGTAGTCTCGATATTATGCCTACCTGAAAGTGACCTCAAAGATCTGCAAAGCTTAATCATCTCTAACTACCCAATTCACCCAAGAGAAAGAGACTTCTCTGTATTGGTAGGAAAGTTAAAGACTAAATTCAGAGATGATGTGCTGAAAGAAGCTAAGAGAGAGGATGATGAGCATAAAAGAAGAACAGAAAGGATGAAAAGATCAAAATCCAACTCCTTTACAATGGTAGATGATGAGTTTTTAAAGAGAATTGGACACCAAAACATGAATTCATCAGCTATTAAAGATTTGATTGAAATCAATATAGATATCCCATAACAGAATGGGGATATGTTGAGAAGACCAAAGAATTAGTGCTGTTGAGGAATGTTGAAGGAAAGAAAGCTGAAAAGATAAGAGTCTTTGATCCAGTGGAGATCAAGCTGCTCAATCCTAGCTACACTTCATACTTGCATGACAAATTCTTCCCAAAGCTGTCTGATAAAAGAGCTCAGAATGATCTATGCCTATATGTTCATATGATTCAAGTGGTTGATAAACTGCATGCAAAAGCATACAAGAGAAGAAGACATGATGTTGGACCGTTGAAAGGAGCTAACATTGAAGAAGTATGAGAACTAAGAATCATAAAAGAAGATGAGCTTGAAATAGTGTACAATCAAAGTGTTATGGAAACTCTAACAACTGAAGAAGACATTTTAGGATTAATTTTGATACACTACAAAAGATATGCAGAATGGAGATCAAGTACAAATATAATGATCAAAAGGATTAATTATCTTATTTTAACAATAAGATGGTGTCAAGAATGAAAGAGCTTTCAGTTTTGAAGAGCTGATTACAAGTGTCTAAGCCTAAGGGGGAGAATTATTAGATCTAGGAACCATAGATCTAGATCATTTTATATAGTCTTAGAACTTTAATTAATACTTGTTATTAATGATTGTAATTCATTATTTTGATGTATGCATTATGTATATAGGTTAACCCATATGTGTGTTGATTTATGTGTATGATGGCAAGTAAAAACATTATACTTGGTCAATTTGTGAAATCGATTAAGTGTAAGAAACATCTACGGATGAACATTTTTGTTCTTCCGTAGATATGTTTCTTACAAGACAAACATCCGAAGATCTTCTACGGATGAACATCAGTATTCACTGATGAACAAACACCACAAGAAGAAACTGAAGTGAAGACTTCTTCGGAAGAACAAACTACCTTCGGAAGAACAAAATTCCTTCGGAAGACAAAAGTAGTTATGGAAGACAAAAGTTGTTGCGGAAGAGCAAAAGTAGCTGAGGAAGACCAAACACTTGGACTTGTATTATACAAGTGTTACAAGTCAACAAGTCAACAAGACAATTTCGAATCCCAAGAGATCCGGTGTTTCCTTAATAGATTCATAATTGTCTATAAATATGAGTCCTAGGTTTCACATCAAATAGAACAGAAAGAGCAATTAGACGGCAAACACAAAACATCACATCGATTCACACAATCAATTCATCACAAACCCTAGCAGCCGTCACATCAATATATCACCAACGTCAACACGTTCGAAGCAGTTATAGTTTATTGCATTCATTATTTATTCATCTATAATCATTAATCAGTTTTAATGAAATACTTTTGAATCAAATCTTGTTTGTTTAATTATTGCGTTGATATCATTGTGTTCCTCATAGTCAACATTTATTCTGTTTGATATTTATTTATAAAACAAAACCATTAAACAACGATTAATGATCATTCCGCAATCATTAACCTGATTCCATTCTATCATTGATAATTCCTGATTACGATCCTTGGATTCATAATACTCTTGTTTCTTCTCCCAGATAGAGCCAAAGAAAGTTGATGAGTCTTTGAAGGATGGAAGTTAGGTTGAAGTAGTGCAAGAGGCGCTACTTCAATTCAAAAGACAAAAGGTTTGGAACCTATATCCTCTTCCTCAAAGGAAGAATACCATAGGAACCAAGTTGGTTTTTAGAAACAAGAAGGATGATAGAGGACTTTTCATTAAGAATAATGGAAGACTTGTTCAAGGATACGGACAAGAATAAGGAATTGACTAAACAAATGTCTTTGCTCCTGTGGTAAGACTTGAAGTTGTTAATGTAACACCCGTATTTTCTTTTTAAAGAGATAAAAGAATAAAAGAGAAAGAAAAAAAAAATGAAAGTCAACCTAAAGTTGAGGGGTAAAAAGTGCCAAAAGGACAAAGAAAATAAAAAGTTGGTGAATAAAGGGGTATGGCCGCCCATTTTGGCCTGTCAAACACTCTCATTCGGTTTTTAGAGAGAGAAACAGCAGAGACTTCGATTTTTAGAGAGAGAAAGAAGAAGAATTCGAATTCATGGTAAAAATTGGTGTTTTTAAGTTGTGTTTTGGCTAAGAAACCGAGAATGCATGTTCTTATCTGTGTGTTTTGTGTTCGGGTGTGTTCATTTGGGTTTTATAGGTGTTGAACTTGTAGCAAACGGGTTTTTGAAGAAGTCATACCCAAGAGACTGCTAAGGTGAGTTCTAGACCCCGGTTTCTACTTGTTTTAAACTCTTTTGGGGCTGGCAATGTATTAAACGATTTTTACCACGTTATTCTATTGATACCCGTATGTATTTTGGCATGTTTGATGATGTTTATTAGATGTTTATGTGTAGTTCATGCTTGAAGGACCTTGGTAAGCTTAGAATATTTAGACCTGATGTTAGGGTTTGGAAATACCATAGTAATAAGCTGGACAGAAGGTTGATGAGCCTACACGGTAACCTCTTACGCCCAGGATTGCCTTAGAAATGTTCTAAGTAGGGTCATGAGTCCAAATAGTTCTCATATGCCCAAACAGTACCTAATACGCCTAAGGCTCATGAGCCTCAACAGTGCTCATGTGCTTGAAAATGACATAGAAAAAGTAAAGTGTAAGGTGATATGCCCAAACAGGGCTCTTACGCCTGAAAAATAGGCTTAAAAGCCTAACTGTAGGGTAATGAGTCTAAACAGTACTCTTGTGCCTAAAATAATGACTTAGAAAAAAAGTATAGGGTAATATGCCTGAATAGTACTCATACGCCTGAGATTTTGACTTAGAAACTAAGTATAGGGTAATGAGCCTAAACAGTGCTCATACGCCTGAATAGCTCATACGCCTAAAGTGAAAAAGTTTCTAAGTGTAGGCTGGTGAGCTACATAGTGGTGAAAAGCCTGAACAGGGCTCATGCGCCCAAACAGGGCTCTTGCGCCCAAACACTTAGAAAATTTTACAGAATTTTCTGAGAGTCTGTGTGACATCCGTCACCATAGGTCCGTCTATCGACGTAATCTGTTAGTTTTGTTGTCGGTTATCCCTCACCTTTATAGCCCATCTATGTGGATATTATGCCTGTATGCTTGCTTAGTTATCCTTATATGCGTGCTATCGTTGCTTGATTTGTCGTTACCTTAAAACGTTATTCTAAGATTTGCCCCCGTTATCGTTAAACACACCGTTTTTATAAGAACATAATGACATGAATAAAACCATTTTTAAATCATAAATATCATTAACAACATTTTATCATTAATAAAAACAAGACTAATAAATAACGTTTTCAACCGAAACAAAATTTGGGAACCCGGGGGCACAGTACGGGGACTAAACTTGACATTTTGAGAAACTAGGGCTGGGTATAAATACTTAGAGACCAGCCCTAGCCCCCATTTACTTCATCTTCTTCCTCTTCACCTCCTTCTCCATTTCTCTCTCTATTTTGCACCAAAAACCGACCCGTTTGTCGCGTTTTCACCGTCAAATCTTGAGTGTCATCGTGTATACTCGTTTCTAGCAGGTAGATAACCTCGCTTACCTCATTTTTAGCTCGAATTAGCTACTGTGTTTTCTAGGGTTTCGGGTGCTCGGGTTCATCCGAGCACATGAGGTTGTGTGGGCTTGTGTGTTGTGTTCCAGTGTGTGATTCACGTCTAGACATGTTAGGATATGAGTTCTGGAAGTTTTGGTGGTGTAAAACTCGTGTTCGGGCCACCGAAGGCCGTCCTGCACCTTCCTGCAGTCGCGACCTGCTGCACAGGGCGACTAGGCCTTCCGGCCGACTGAGCCGTGCAACTGGTGTGAGTCGTGCTACTGGGTAGGGCGTATGAGTGTGTCACGCGACTGAGCCATGTGATTGGGCAAATCGTGCGACTAAGTCAGGCGTATGGGTGTGTGCGATTGAATGTGTGTGCGAATGAGTCTATGCGAGTGACTGTGCGTGCGATTGAGTCAATGCGGATGAAATGGAGTGCGATTGTGTGTGAGTCGTATGACTGAAAGGCCAATCGCACGAATGAATGTTCAATCGCACGAATGAAGCTGATTCGTGCGAATGAAGGTCCAATCGTGTGTATGGAGGTTGGGTCATATGACTGAGTCTTGCATGGTACGACTGAGTGCTTAGTCGCACGAATGAAGGTTCAATCGTACGAAAGTGGCTAATTCGTACGACTGAAAGCCCACTCGTGCGAATGGAGTGTCAGTCGTGCGTCCGGTCCTATTGTATTACTAATGATGTGTGTGTGCGTATGGACCCCCTCTTCGGAGATCTCACGTCGATGATGTAATATTAATAAAGTGTCATAGCTTGACCACAAAGATTAAAGTCAACGCTATCAACAGGCACATACTATTTAAAATAATCTAGTCTAAGATGGGTGTGACTGCTTGTGTGTGTACTACCCACGACCGAACCGAAACTGCCCGAGCCTATTGACATCATCTTATGCTTTATGATCATTATTAATGCTTGTCAGTAACTGTCAATAGGTGTTTGACGGTTCATAGCGTCTAACCCTTGGGATACTTCATCGTTGTGCTTATCATCTATTCAGTGAGTTTCGTGGCCCCTTTTTACTCTCATAAAACCTTTTCAAATATCTTTAACTTGGGGGAAAAGAATGCTCACTTACTTAACTTGATTTCAGGCACCTTCCCTAGTGGAAGTTGGCTACTACTTCTATGAGTATCTTAACTTGCTTATCTTGTGATTGCTACTATGTGAACTTGAACTATGTGCTATGTTACCCCTATGTATGACTTAGTGGTATCACCCTACTATGCACTACTACTTGATGTTATGTGTTGATCGATGCTATATGTGGATGCCATTGACCTTGGATGCTCTCGGCTGTGTGGTTCTTCTATGTGGTTCTTCTGTGTGGTTCTTCTAAGCCGATCATCCACTACAACCATTAATTCCGGTAATTGGGACCTAAAGATTGGTTTGGTTGTAACCTAAACGTATGCGCTGTGTGGATCTTGCTACGTCACCTTAAACTTATTATGCTATGGAAAACCTTTTTATATATAACCATTAATCCCGGTAATGGGACCTAAGGACTGGTTTGGTTATACACTATACGTATGCGCTGTGTGGATCTTGCTACGTCTTAATAAACTATTTAAACTTTGGGAATGTTTCTTTACAGCCATCAATTCCCGTGAGGAACCGAACATTAGGTTTGGCTGTAGCTATTTATAACTAGTAAGACCGCCTATACATGAGTGTAGTCGCGGTAACTTTCATTAAACTTACACACTGTTTTCATCTTAACATCTTTTATTACTTAAAACCTGCGAAGCTCACCAACAATTATGTTGACCGTTTTGAGCATTTCTTTATAGGTGATCAGGGTAATTGAAGATCTAGGAGTGCTGCCTTTTAGAGGAGACCCTAGGATGCATTTTGTAATTAATACCCTTGTAAAGCTTAAACATGGCCTTTTGTATACTTGTTCCCGAGTTGTGGGAATTTTCACTACAAGTTATCCTTAATGCTTATGTGATCATTTATATTGTGCATATGGCTATGCTGTCGTGAACATTGACTATACACGACACAAGTCTCCAATTGTGTTCGGGTGTCGTCATGACACGTTTGTCATCATATTATTACTATTGCTACTCTATTGCATACCATGTGTTATGACGATCCCGTCTAGCTCGCATTCCCCGTGTTTCCGCTATCAGCGGGGGGTGTGACAGTCTGTGCTTTAAGGTTTGACCGAGGTTGACCAAGGGCTTATTAATGATAATGTTTCATGCATGATATGACTACTATGATTGTTCCATATTATAGTTATTGCTATTATTATTACACTTATAGTATGTGACTTTACATGGTATGTTATTATCGTAACGTAAAGTAAAATGTAATAATAAAGTAAAAGAGCAACAAAGAGAAGAAGTGGAACATAAATAAAATGTTAATAAGTCTTGCAAGCACATAGGAGGGACACGACCGTGTTGTCGTTAGCTCAACTGTGTTGCGGGTTAGCTACCCTTTTATGCACACAGGGTCAATCAATTGAGATTGGCAGGACCTTTGTAGCGTGCCCTGGGTGATTGGGTCGGCCTTGTACATAGTACACATAGCCCTTTCGAGGGATACAGTTGACTCTTCGGGGAACATAGTTGGCCCTTTCGAGGGATATAGTTGACCCTTCGGGGAACATAGTTGGCCCTTTCGAGGGATACAGTTGACCCTTTCGAGGGATATAGATGGCCCATCACACGTTTTCCATCGCGCACATAGTTGGGGCATTGCGCACTGATCCACATAGACAGTGGAACATAAAGTTAAAAAGTTTACAGACAAGGCATACAGTACAGAGAACGAACATATTTGTTCATACAGTTAATGTGTGCTCGCATACACAGTACAGAGTTGTATTTTACAGAAAAGAGTATTTTTATGTACAACATATAGAAAGTATTTTATTACATATAAAACTAGAACTCACTCAGCAACGCTGACTTTATACATTTTCAGTTGGCAGGTAAACATTGCTGAGGATGGCACGAGGATGAAGCTACTTGGCAAGACAAGGCTGACATCCATCCGTATTTTGATTCTATTGTTGTTTTGTAATGCAATTGAACAATATTTTTGTAACTCCTGAACAACATTGTATTGCTTAACAACAGTAGTTTAAAGTAAATGAAATGGTTTTATTATATGAAATTCCACTGTGTATATTATGAAATGAATATCAATAGGTAACTATGATACAATGAATGACCAACTGTGAGGTACCCGGGATCGGGGCCTTACAGTTAAGATATTCCTGGCTTTTACAGCATCCAAGGATTTCAAGGTCTACCAACTTGATATCAAGTGTGCTTTATAATAAGAATTAAATGATATTCCAACGTATTCCTTTACAAGACCCCCTAACATATATATTACAAGACTAAGATTAATAATAAGATTAACGTTCTAACGAGAACTAGGGTTTCAATAGAATTGTGGGGTTTTTGACAAGTAAATAAATTTATATAATGAAATCATTTATATTTTGATTTAATGAAAATAATTATACCATTTCAATGTTTAATATAAAAAAGAAATTAGGTATAATAATTGATAAGGTTTAAATATAAACTGTAAATAATTTTTATAATCTTTTGAAATAAACATGATTTAATCATGATTAAAATAACATATTGACTAACAATAATTTACTAATCTAAACTATTAGTTAAAGTACATTTGATAAGAAATAACTCAAAATTAACATATGTGAATAACTTGTGAAATTATATATAATTTCTACAATTATCATGATTAATCCATAATTAATAATAATATAGTGTCCACTATTAAATTATTGATTTAATTTATTATTTAAAGTCCATTTTTATTAAAAATAACTATCTATAACATTTGTAAAAAAAATTGTTAAGGTGTTTAAATAAATAAATTTACAGAAAATAGTTAGTTAACTTTTAAAATAAGGAAAGTTTATAAAACTTATTTTTATATTTTTTAGAATTTTTAAATATGTTTTAAAGGCTAAAAAACTCAAAAAAAACAGTTGAGTGTGCCCGGGTTCGAACCCGGGACCTCAAGGATGTGAGCATGTGTTCTTAACCAGTAGGCGAGGGCGCCTAAGCCTGCCAAGAAATGGTTTTTAATTCTTAAATACATAAACACAATGAAAATCCCCAATTTCATAAGAACCCTAGAAACCAAAATCGATCCAATTGAACATCCGAATAAATCTGTTAATCAACGAATGTTTGGGGCTTTTAATCCCCACATAAAACCAAACCCAAAGACTGTTTAATTACCTATTACGAATGTGGAATTCGTTGGATACGGGTTCGAGTGAGGTCACGGCTGTGGTAGCTTTGAATTCAATAGGTTGGAGTTGATTATAATCGAATTCCTCGCACCAGTAGCTTCTAATAGTGTTTAAGATCGAAAGCCCTCTGTCAATTTGGAATGAGAATGTGCAGAAGTTAGAGTTCTATTTTGTTGTATGTTCGGTGGTTTCACGAGTGATTATTGTGATAAGGAGATGATTTCAGGTGAAATTAGACACACCATTAGTTTCTAAATGATTATACGAACGAGTATACATGTTTAGTTACATCATTAATGTGATTTAAGTGTGAAAACGATTGTGGTGTTGGACGGTTTCGGTTTCAGACTTGTGGGTTTAATAACCCGCTTTAAAGTTCAATTATTTCGTTTATTATTGTTGGAAATTGTCTCACGAGCGTTTGGTGCATTTTGGCAACACGAAACAACCTGGATTGGTGGTTTGCGGGTTGGCCGGAGCCGCGGCCGGAGTTTGGCCGGCTCCCGGCCGGAATCGCGGGGAATGAAGGGTAGGGGGTTGGGTTTTTACTAATTTACATAAATGGTCCCTATAGTTTGATCTTTTTATTATTTTATGCCAAACTTCCATTTAAAGTTTGTAAATTGACAAACTAACCCCCCCAACTTAATTAATTTTAAGTTTTAACATTTTTAAGTTTAAATAGTTTTTATAAATTATTATTATTATTAATATTATTATTATTATTAGTAATATTATTATTATTATTATTACTATTAATTGTATTATTATTATAATTACTATTATTATTATTATTATTATTATTATTATGTTTATTTTAATAAATTTGATTATTAAACATTAAATTAAAGAATAATAGAATATAATACAAGGATCAATCATAAGTAACCCTCATAGTTTTATAAATGACATAAACAGTCCTTACGAGAACATAACAAAGTTAACTTTTAATTAAAAAAAAAAGGTTACAGTCTCCCCAACTTTTAGGAATTTCGTCCCGAAATTAAGAATGAAACCTAAACGAATAGGAGACTTATTGTGACAAACTTAAAATTTTTTTATTATTATACATACTACGTCGAAAAATTTTTATTATATTACGTTACAGTCATGATTTATATTTAGTATGTATATATTATGGTTATACATATGCATGTTTGCATGCATGCATGTATATTAGTTATTCACGTATGCATGTATGTTTATATACCCGAAACTCACTCATACATGTATATATATAAAAAATTTTACGTATGCATGTTTGCATACCTACATGTACATAAAAGAATTCCTTGGAGTGCTTGTATATAGGTAAGATTAATATGAATAATTTACTCACCATATGAATATATATATATATATATATATATATACATACATACTTTACTTATTTGTACATGTTTATATTATAGACACATATATATATATGCACATTAAGAACATCAAGTGTACATATTTTATATATATGTATACGGGTACTTGTTATATATATATATATATATATATATACATCTTAAATAGACCAAAACCAATATAATCAAATTCATAAAACCCTAGCTAAACACTAAAACTAAATCATCCTCCCTACACCCCTCGGTTAACACCACTCGAAACCACCACCTTATGCTAAACCACCACCACCACCCGAAAGCTACTAACCCAAGCCACTACCCTCGGTTTCATGCGTTCACATCACCAACCCGCCACCACACCACCTTATCCTACCACCTAGTTATTCATGTGACTAAGCAATCTTGTTCCATTTTGCTTCCTCCCCAAAACCGCCACCCATGCACCCGGTTTTCTTGCATTCATACCATCAAAACGCCACCTAGCAAGGCTACATAGGTGATTCACCATGGATAGGGAATCTACCTCATGATGATGTTGGAGAAAGGCGGTCGATTAGGGGCATATATTCGACTATCGGCAGCCCCATGCAAACACACCACAACCGCACCCTTGTCCTCTTCCGTCTCTCGAATTCTTTGAAACCTTCAAACCACAATCATCACCACCACCGCACGACCACCCCTTGCACCACCACATCTGATCACCACCTACTCCATCTCTCCCTTTCAGTTTTGGTTCCCATACAACAACAACATCACCATCTCACAACACCACTCGTAACCACATACCACCATCTTCCGTAACCATACCTCCATCACCCGTAACTACAACCATCATCAAGCACCAACTCCAAGGCTTTTCTCTCGGGTTCAAGGAACAAGAATACCATCAAAAATCAACATCCCAAAGGTTATAAAACATTTTTAAACGTAGATATTACATATGTGTTATAAAACACATATATATTGTTAGTTTTGGTATTTAAACACCAAAACTGTTAGGTCCCTTAGAAGATTAACATTTAGTCTTTAGTGTCTAGATGTTGTATTTTATACTAGTATAGGGACTAGTTTTATAAATGTTAGTTCCTTAGTTTCTAGTATAAATAGCTTAGACTTAGAGTAGAATGAAAAGTTTTTGCATGAACTGCTCTCTAACTCTTGTAATTGTCTTTGCTTATCAATGAATTCAGAATTTTGTTGATATTGCTTGAGTTGATTACAATTGTTTGTATTTTTCTTTGAATTGTTATCATTAATCATTACAGATTGCTCTAATCGATCCTATCAATTGGTATTAGAGCTTTCGGTTGAGTTTTTGAAGTTCTGTCGAACATAGAAACTTCAAAAATCCACTGAAATCTGTAATAGATTGACAATTCAAGTGAAATATTATGAATTAGAGTTGTGTTTCATCATCAGAAACATGATTTGAATCACAAATTGCAGTATATCACATTAAAATTGAGTGAATTAGTGAAAAAGTGTTCGAAAAGTTGTTCTTGAGTTTACGAACTGAGATTTATGAAATTGAGTGAAAATTGTTGATAATTACTGAAATTGATGTTAGAAGATTGATTATCGGCATCATAATGAACTACTTGCAAAGTTTCAGTTCAATTCATCAACAATTGAAGGATTTCGAAATTTCAGAGTTCGTTACATTCATAAGAACATGATGAATGTGGCGTATTAGGGTTGGAAAATTACTGAAATTTGCCCAAGTGTTCAGGCGTTTGAGAACTGTGTAGGCATTTCTCAACTGTGCAGACTTTTTAACCCTAGGCGTATAACCACTGTGTGGGCGTATAACCACTGTGCGGGAGTTTCAACTGTGAAGGCGTTTCACTACTGTTTGGGAGTTCTAACACTGTGTTGGAAATTTTTCTAAAGCAATCCCTTAGACTTATCAGCTGTTGAGGCGTTTTATCACTGTTGGGGCGTTTCTTACTGTTGGGACTTATCACCACTGTTCAGACTCATCTTCATTGACACTTAGAAATTTTTTCAAAAATTCAAAAATCCAAAAATATTTTTTTTAATCTTTTCTTAATTCAAAAACTTAGAAAAACAACAAAAATATAAGAATGACGAAATCAGAAGATTCTGAAAACAGAGTTCCAAAACTTAAAAAGAGAGCTGATTTTAAAAACTGGTCTCTTAGGCTGAAATATCACTTGAATTCCATAGACACTGATCTATGGAAATCAATTGAAAAAGGACCTTATATTCCTTTGACTACTGATGGTCCAGATAGAGGTTTTATGTATACAAAAGATACACAAGGACCTTATCCAGAAAATAACCTACATGGAGAGGATTTAAAGAAGGTGAAAAATGATGTCAAAGCTTATTCTCTCATGTGTAAAGGGCTACCATTGGAAGTATTATCCAGGCTTGAAAATTATCAAACTGGATATACTATGTACATGGCATTGAAGGTAATCTACGAAAGAGGAAAAGAGATTCAGGATCTTAAAAAGCAGAAACTGAAAAGGCAACTGGAATTATTTGAGCACATCTCAGGAGAAACAATTAATCAAATGATGAATAGATTTGTGCAACTCACTACAGAAATGTCTACTTTGGGAATAAAAATGATCTTGAAGATTTGAATAACAGACTTCTGAATGCACTACCATCATCATGGAAACAAACTACTACTTTGTTGAAACACACTGAAAAGTTTCCAATGGATCTTGATCTTCTTATTGCAAAGATTGAATCAGTTGAGATTGATGAAAGTTCTAGAAACAATGACAGACATGCATCAACATCTCAATATAAGTATGTTGCTTCTCCAGCAAATACAGTGGAGAATGCATTTCTTGCTAAAGATCAGATCACTCCTGAAGATGAAGGTGATTTGTTTGTGGGAGCAGGATTTTTCACCAGTACACCTGCTTACTCTTCTCAACCACAACAACAGTCTCCTCCTAAAGCTCAAATGCCTAAACCTCAAACTGAGATGCCATCCTCAAACTCTCCCAATCCTAGCAAAGTGAAAGATGTAATTAATATTCTTTTACAGGATGAAGAGTCAAAAACTGCTTTTATAGCTTTCATGGCAAGCTTTCAAGCTTATCAAGGTAGTCATCTGACTCAAGTGGAGCTAGTTCTACAAGATCTGTTTGAAATGGATCCTGATGATGTAGAAGAAATGGATCTTAACTGGCAAATGGTCATGATAGCTTACAGGACACAAAAGCACTCATATGCTAACAGAAATTACAAACCCAGTGCAAACAAAACTGTTGGGTTTGATAAATCAAAATCAAGGTGTTTTAACTGTAACAGCTATGGTCATTTTTCTAGAGAGTGCAAAGCTCCAAGAAACCAAGGAGGAAATTGTCAAGGCAACTCAAATGGTCAGAAATATCAGCAACAGGCTAACAAGACATTTCAAAAGCCATACCAAAGCCTACCTATGCCAGAACTCAAAGAAGAGAAGAATAGTGAGGAACCAAATAAGGCACTGGTTGTAAACATCAAAGATGGTTATGACTGGAGTGCATATGCAGAACAGTTTACTGCTGATCTCACTGCTAATCTGGCTCTAGTTGCTGAAATTGAAGATGAAGACTGGTCTGAAGATAAGGATCCTAAGAAAGGTGATGAATCAGATCAAGAAGAAGAGTATGACTGGAGCGACAAATCAGATCCAAAAGAAACCACTGAAGAAGTTGCTCTTATGGCTCAATCTGAACAACCAAAGGTTGTTAACTCATCTTCTGATGCTTACTCTTCTAACTCTTATCCAGAAATACCAGTGGAAGTAAGAGAGAAAATGTGCACAAAAGCATGTTTTGAACTGGTTGAACACTACAGAACATACTCATTCAAAAATGTGATAAACTCAAACAAGAAGAACTAAAGCACAACAAGCTAAAATCAGATCATAAAATTGCGGATGACAAGATCATGTCTCTTCAAGCTTCTTGGAACAAAACTCTTAAAGAACTTGAACTTGTTAAGAAACAACTTGAAGAGATGAACAAAACACTTGAACAAGAAAAATTGGCACATGCAGCAACACAAATTGATTTGGCCAAAGTTAAAAGCTCAAAGAAAATTGTTGAGCAACTGGTGAATGGAAGAAAGGATAAAGATAAAACAGGATTAGGTTTTACTCATGAACCTATGCCTGAATCTATCTCAAATACATTACCTGAAAATTTTAACACTTATGATCATTCACCAGAAAATAAAGCAAAGCTTAAAGAATATCAAGACCAAAAGAACTCAACAAAGATAAATGTTGAAATCTATGAAGAAACAGACTTAGAAAAGATAAAGTATGGTCATCCAATCAAAGTCAAATCTTATGAACCTCAACAAATGCAAAAGAAGCTGTTTGTACCAAAAAGTGAAACTGTTATTGAACAAAATGAACAAAGAGTGAAAAATCTACTGATATCAATAACAAACTGAAAGGAAAATGTGAAGAGGTTAAAACAAATAATTCTTTTTCTGATGATTCAAGTTCGAATGAACTAAATGAAGATAAAGAGTGTCAAAAAGAATCTTCTCAAGATTCAATTAAAACTCAAATCAAGAAAACATCATCAAGATTAAGAAATCAAAGAATAAGACAAGCTGCAAAAGCTAAGAAAGCTGAATCAATCAATCAGTCACAGAACAATACTAAAATTAAACCTGTGAAGTTTGTGTCAGTAGGAACTTTTGACATGAACACAATCACAAAAATGACATCTAAACCAAAGATCAAATCTAACTCTAATCTGAAAACAAGTTCAGGTCCTAAGACTTCCGCTGTGTATAAAAGATTTGAATCTAAGGAGTCAAAGAATTGTGGTCAAGTCCAAAAGAAAAATCCTAAAAATCAAATGACCAAATTCACACCAAAGAAACAACAGATTAATCTGCCTAACCCTAAATTTAAACAAGAGTCAAATATTGCTTCTACTTCAAGGGTTAACAAAATGTTGTTTAAACATTCTGAAAAGTATTGTGATACCTGTGACATGTATAATCATGACATTTCAAAATGTTACTTTAACAAGTATTGCCATATATGTGATATGACAAATCACACAACAGCTGATTGTTACTTCAACAAATACTGTGCTTTATATGATGAAAGAAATCATAATACAAATGATTGCTACTTTAGAAAGAACTCTTCAAGGAAGGAATTCAGTAATCAAGGATTTGTAAACTCACATTTTAAAAGAAATCAAAATATTGGGTTTAAGTATTCACAACAACAAGAACCTTCCTTGGGTCTGAGATCTTTCAAAAGAAACAATTCTGATTATGATAATTAATATTTTGTCAAATCACAGCAATACAATCCAGGAAAGTTTATTCCACGATCTGTGAGAATAAACAAAGGAACATTCTCAAATGGTTCAAGATTTATTGATGATGATCTTGAAAACAGATATAATGTTTTGAAAACAAAACAACAAAAAGACAATCATCATGTTTTTCAAAAAGGATTTGAAAATGCTAAATTTCAAAAGAAACATGATGTAAACAAACTTCAATTTAACAAATTTACAATTGTTGATAAATTTGGCAAGCCCAAGACCATCTCGGCTTGGGTTACTAACTCTTCTTAAACTGTTTTTGAATGCAGGTACGCCCGCGGAGACCAATAAACTCATGGTATGTTGACAGTGGGTGTAGTCGGCATATGACAGGCAATCAAGCCTTGTTACAAGATTTTCAGTTAAAAGATGGAACACATGTTGCTTTTGGAGGTGATGCAGGTGGAAAGATAACAGGAGAGGGAACAATGTCAAATGGGATTATCAGTTTTGATAAAGTCAACTTCTGTTCATAGTTGAACTTTAATCTATTAAGTGTTTCCCAAATTTGTGACAAATCTTATTCTGTTCTTTTTGATGATTCTCACTGTTATGTCTTGAAACCAGGTTTTCAGATTAGCAATGATTGGGTTATAGTTAAAGCTGCTCAGGACAGAGATGTATACAAACTGGATATGTCTCAAGTGGATCCTGCAACAGAAACAACTTGCCTGATTGCTAAAGCATCAAATGATGAAAGCCAGCTTTGGCATAGACGTCTCAGTCATTCAAACTTCAAAAACATGAACAAGCTTGTAGCAGGAAATCATATTATTGGACTTCCTTCCAAGAAGTTTTCAACAACTGATCATTGCTCAGCATGTCTGAAAGGAAAACAACATAGAGCGTCTTATAAGTCCAAGCTGATAAACTCAAATACCAAGCCACTCCAGATGTTACATATGGATCTTTTTGGACCAACTAATGTTAGGAGTATTGGTTGAAAATCATACTATTTAGTCATCATAGATGATTATACAAGATTTTCTTGAGTTTTCTTTCTTCAAGCTAAATCTGAAACTGCAGATCTTTTAAAAGAATTCATTAATAAAGTTGAAAATCAGCTTGAATAAAAAGTGAAGATAATAAGAAGTGATAATGGAACTGAATTTAAAAATGCTAACATTGATTTGTTTTGTGCAAAAAAAGGAATAGTTCATCAGTTCAGTGCTCCCAGAACTCCACAACAAAATGGAGTTGCTGAAAGGAAGAACCGAACTCTGATTGAAGCTGCCCGGTCTATGTTAGCTGATGCCAAAATTCCAATCACTTTCTGGGACGAAGCGATATCAACAGCCTGTTTTGTTCAGAATAGAATCTTGCTTGTGAAAGATAAAAAGAAAACTCCATATGAGTTAATGTTTGATAGGAAACCAAACATAAATTTTCTAAAATCATTTGGTTGTCCAGTTATGATTCTTAATTCAAGTGATCATTTAGGAAAATTTGAAGAAAAAACTGATAATGGATTTTTCGTTGGATATTCATCTGTTTCCAAAGCCTATCGAGTTTATAACTCTAGGACAAACACTATTAATGAAACATTCAACGTTAAATTTCTGGAAAATTCTTTTCCATCAGTTTCAAATGGTCCTGCATGGTTATTTGATATAGATTCTTTGTCAAACTCATTTCAATCTAACTTGTTTAATCAATCTGATGATTTTACATGTAAGAAGAACTCAAGAGGAGATCTTGGATCTTTCAGTGATGATTCAGATGATGCACGCCCAGATTATCCATTCTTCTCATTTGTCAAGGATTCAACAATACAATTTAATGACAATGTTCATGCTTCTTCAGCTTCAGATCAATCAGTTTCAGCAGTTCAAGAAGAATCTCAACCTATTCCTAATGATGGTATAGAAATTGGACACCCTGAGTCTGGTACATCTTCCATCTCTGGAGATGCAATTGATCATAGTAACCTTGATTACTTTCTCAATTCACCGACTCAAGTTCCAAATTTCACTCCACATTCTTCTACCTTATTGCAATAGCTCTCCAATCTGAACCAAACCAATCTGGATGTTAATGTTCAAGTAACTGAGATACCGACATCTCGTATCCACAGGAACCATCTAACATCACAGATTATTGGTCATCTAAATGAAAGAACTACTAGGAGTAAATCTGCACATGCCAATGTTTGTTTATACTCTTGTTTTCTTTCACATATTGTTCCTAAAAACGTCACCGAGGCATTACAGGACAATGGTTGGATTGAAGCAATGCAAGAAGAACTTCTTCAATTTCACAAACAAGAAGTGTGGAAGTTAGTGGAATTACCTGAAGGAGAAAATGCCATAGGCACGAAATGGTTGTTTCGAAATAAAACTGATGATCGTGGCATTGTTATAAGAAACAAAGCTAGACTTGTTGCAAAAGGATACACATAGGAAGAAGGAATTGACTATGATGAAGTATTTGATCCAGTTGCAAGACTCGAATCCATTCGTGTTTTCCTGGCTTATGCATCATTCATGAACTTCAAGGTGTATCAAATGGACGTCAAAGGTGCATTCTTGTATGGTCCAATCACTGATGATGTGTATGTGAAGCAACCTCCGGGCTTTGAGGATGTAGAATTTCCACATCATGTGTATAAGCTTAGCAAAGCTTTGTATGGCCTACATCAAGCTCCTAGAATTTGGTATGAAACATTATCTTAACACTTAATCCAACATGGATACACAAGGGGAAAAATCGATCCTACTTTATTCATAAAGAAGGATAATGATGATCTCTTATGTGTGCAAGTGTATGTAGATGATATCATATTTGGTTCTACCAGTCCAACATTGTGTAATGAATTTGAAGAAATCATGAAATCTCGTTTCCAAATGAGCTCTATGGGAGAAATCAATTTCTTTCTTGGATTGCAAGTTCAACAATCTGCAGATGGTATTTTCATCAATCAAGAGAAGTTTATTGACAAACTCTTGAAGAAATTCAAACTGCATGATTGTCAGTCCATAAGAACTCCAGCTGACGTAAACACCAAGATTGAGCCTGATCCTAAAGGAAAATCAGTAGACCAAACTCTATATAGATCTATGATTGGTTCTTTGATGTATCTTACTGCATCAAGACCAGACATCATGTATGCTATTTGTGTTTGTGCAAGGTATCAATCAGACCCGAAAGAATCTCACTTAATTGCTGTCAAGAGAATATTCAGGTATCTCAAAGGTAAACCAGCTTTAGGGCTTTGGTATCCTTACGAGGGTTATTTTGAGTTACATGGATACACAGATAGTGATTATGGTGGATGCTGTCAAGACAGAAAATCTACTACGGGTGGTTGTCAGTTTCTTGGACCAAGATTAGTTTCATGGCAATGTAAGAAACAAACAAATGTTTCTGTCTCAACTACAGAAGCTGAGTACATAGCTGCATCAGCAGGATGTTCTCAAATCCTTTGGTTGCAAAACCAACTGCTAGATTATGGGTTTAATTTTCTTAAAACACCCATTTACATTGATAACACTACTGCTATGTTCATTACAGCTAATCCAGTTCAACATTCAACAACAAAACATATCAAAATTCGATATCATTTTCTAAGAGATAATTCTGAAAAAGGTTTAATCATTTTGATTCAAATAGAAACTGAAAAACAGTTGGCAGATCTATTTACTAAAGCTTTTCTACCAGGAAGGTTTGAGTATTTAGTGGAGTCAATTGGTCTTATTAACTATGTGTAAACCTGGTTACTAATTTGAATCTTTCCATGATCAAATTCTTTCCTAAATCTAAAGGTCTTCATAAGGGTAACTTTTCATAGTTATTTGTCTGATTGTTTGTGTGTGTGTGTGCTTTCTTTTATAGAAAAACACAATACAAAATTCAAAAACTCAAAAATCAAATAAAAATATAAATCAAAAACTCCAAAAATAGAGTTCATTTTGTTTCTAATTTTTTTAGGAATGAATCTGTGTTTGCCTCATGTGAGAAATGATAGTACATTAGTAAGATCAGTTGCATACTTCACTCGCTAATAAAGTCTGACATGATCAGGATTTGCTGTGTAGATAATATCATGCTAGTATACTGAACAAGTAAATTCTTGTGATTACCCCAAATCTCTATGCTTGTTTGTGTATTCATCTAAGTACTTTTGAGTGTATTAACTTATCAGATTGACTGCTTGCTAAGCTACCCCCACTCACACCTGATGATAATGTGACTAATCATGAGATCTGTTACAAGCATCATTCACTTCTCTGTTATGAGTCATCATAGACCTGAAGTGCTGAGATATCCTCTGTTTTAAGTCATTACAGACCTGGATATTCTCCTTTGATGCAAAAGATGCCAATGTGCACAACCTATTCCAATGGATGGTTAGAGTTGATCAAATGGTTATCCATGATCATTCTCTATTAAATTAAGTAACATGAACTCTGGTTATGCATATTTGTTAGGTAATAAGTTGAGAATGTGTTCTTCCTTGCATGTCTTAATGATGGTTGATCCTCTAAGTCTTGGTATGAGTCACATCTTGTCATATATAATTTTACCCTACTCAATCCAAGAATTGAAAAAGTAAGTGAGCTGATAATTTGTGTCAAAAACACTCATTTTCTGTCCTTAGATCTTGTGTCTCCTTTGCTGTGATGTCACTAACCTGGAACACACTTGATCAGGATTTAATCATTGTCGATGACTATTCACATATTTTTTATTTTAATGTTCTGATCTTTACTAATATGATCTCACTGCAATCAATGATTCTATTGTAAATATTAGCTTTTCATTCTAATTTAGTTTTGATTTTATGCATGTTATCTTATGTGCAGGCAATATAACAATGTTAAGTGTGATATTCTTATGATCTATTGGTAAACTTCTAAGTTTTGCAAAACCTTAAAAGTTTAGGGGGAGTAATAAACCAATAAGAATATTCTCAGAAAATCAAAATGATCATGTTGAATTGAAAGGATGATGCTTTAATTTCAAAGTATGTGTGTGTTTATCTATGATAAAATGATCTCATAATTTTTAGCAAGTGAAAAAGCTTCTTTGAAATGTTGAAAACAAGACAAATTTTGAAATATTTGGTTTGTTCATTTTGAAACTAAAATGAAGGGTCGAAATGTAAAAAGTTCAATTTTGAGGGTCAAAATGTAAAAAGTTCAATTTTGAGGGTCAAAAGTGTAAATTTGAGGGAAAAGAAAAAATATGCAATGTTGTTTAAATATTGGTATGAAATATTACTAATGTGTTTAAACAGCGTGCAGGTGGAAGATTTGAAAAATACAAGTGCAAAAACATCTAAACAGTGCTTATGTACCTGAACAGTTGTTATGTGGCTGAACAGTTATTGTATCTCTAAACAGTTGTTATGTTTCTGAGAAGTTTGTGTGTGGGCATTTCAGCATCATTTTGCTACTGCACAGTGCTCATGCTACTGAACAGAACTCATACTACTGAACAGTGCTCATGCTACTGAACAGTACTCATACGGCTGAACAGTTCTCATACGGTTGGCCTCATGTGACTGAACAGTGCTCATATGTCCAATACTTAGTGAAATTTAGAACCTAATGTGACTGTACAGTACTTAAACGCCTGTACAATGCTCATAAGTCTAACAAAAATTTTACTTAGTATAAATATAACACTTGTGAATCTCATTTCATTCCCATTTCAAAAACCTCCCCTGACCATTCGAACTCTTGACAAAACCCTCTTTCTTTGATTAAAATCAGTTCGAGCTCAAATCACAGATTGTTGACAGTGTTTATGTGATTGTAAACGTAAGTTTATGATTCACATTCATCTGATTTGTGTTTAAATGGAAATTCTTTGATAGGCGTTCGACACCTGTACGGACGTTTGAACCCTAAACTTGTCAAAAACTCAGATTTGATCATTCAAATCAAAAAAATGTCTAAAATTGATGATTGAATCTTGCTTGTCATGTGATTTCGAGCATTTTATTATGTTAAACATGGTTTAATCTGACATTTGATTGACGACACTGTTCAATGTTCATCGATGAACAGTAGTGTTTGATGATGAACTCGATGAAGAAGATGAACAGATTCATAATTTTTAAATAAAAAATAATAATAATAATAAAAAATAATAAATTTAAATTGATAAAAGTCATCATCACAGAAATTAAAGAGTTTAATAAAATGATATAAGATAACATAAACTACAGTGTTAAATCTTCAATTAAAATCAATCTTGATAATTCATCTTTTATTAAAATTTAAGTGTTTTCACTTAAAATTAAATTCCAAGTTGATTTTAAAATTCAAATTTATTTTAACACATCAGTTTATAATATCTTAATTCATTATATTTTTAAACTCACATTAAAACATTTGCTTCAAAATTCACATCTTGTCTAATATCATTGTTTTAAAATTTTGCAGATGGCTGATCTAAAGTTTGTGCCTAAGCACAACATTGTTGCTTTGCTCAATGATGAAGTTCAAGATGCACTTTATTATGAAGAGATGATAAGATTTCTTCTAAGAACCAAATATGTGTATGCCATGTGTTACCAGACAGTGATTTATGACAGACTCATCAGACAGTTCTGGAGCATAGCAAGAGTTGAAGTAGATGATGAAGGAAGGAAAGTTGTCAGAGGATTTGTGACAAGAGATAGAATGATTGAAGTTTCTGAAGAATCCATTAGAACTGCATTGAGATTGGGTCACAATGATCCAGAAGATCTGGCTGAGTTAACATTTAATGAATGTAGAGAGCCATTCATGGAAATGGGTCATCCTGATCATTTCCCGAAGAAACAATTCTTCAGAGCTAGAGTATACAATCATTGGAAGCTTCTGTGTTATATCTTCCAACACTGTATGTCAAAGAGGAGTGCTGGGTGGAATTCATTCCCAGTAGATATAGCATCTCCAATTGTGGCCATTGCAACAAATAGAAGATTTAATATGGCTAAATGGATCTTGAATGGATTCATATTCAATTTGGAGAAAGGAATAAGACATAAATATCTGATGTACCCCAGATTCCTTCAAATAATCATTAATGAGGAATATCCAGATATCCATGTATATGGAATAGGGGGAGATAGACTTATCTTGGAAAACATGTCTGAGATTACATACAAGAAATTAACAATGTTAACTGGTGCTCAGAATGTTCCTATGTTTGACTACATGAGGAATGTAGCAAATGATGATATGGATATCACTGTGGATCATTTTCATTTGTTAGAAGGTGAGCCTATTGATCCATCTGAGTTGATAGATGTATTTCCTCTAGAAGATGATGATGAAAATAAGGAAGATGAGAATGATGAAGAAACTGATGATGACAGCTCATCTAGTTCTGATGATGATGATGATAATAATGATGATGTTGGTGATGTAGCTGAGACACACCAATCTTTGAGTATTGATACACCAATGTTTGAGCATGCAAATGAAGCTCAAAATGAAGATGAAGAAACAATTGGTGGTGATGGTCAAGATGATAGTGTGCATGAAGTATCTGAAGATATAGATGATGTAATTCATGATGAATCTAGTCATGAAGTTGAGAATGAAGTTGCAGAAATGCATATAGATGTGGAACATGAACATGATGTTGATATGCAAAATCAAACTTTTGAGTATGACTTTATTAATGCTTTTCATGTTGATCAAAAATTGCCAGTTTTTACAACACATAATGTGTCTATTCAAACTGATGAAATCTTGGATATAGATGAAATTGAAAGAATAAAGGATGATAATATGGCAAAAGAGAAAGAGATTGCAGATCTTAAAGATGAGCTTGAAAAGTTGAAAGAAGAGAATGAAAAATTGAAAGAAGAAAGTCTATGTAAAGATGAAAAGATTGTGACTTATGCTAAAGATAAAGAAGATATGATTAAAATTTTGAGGTGATGATAAAAGATTATTATCTTCTTGAAGAGAAATTCAAGAAATTGTCTGAAAAAATGAAAGTTTGAAAGAAAAATTGAAGTTAAAAGAATCTAAAAAACCCAATTCTCCTGAAATTGTGATTGTTTCAGAAAATATTCCAATAGATGTTGAAAAGGTTACTGAAATAGAGAAAGGGAAGAGGAAGATAGATGAAATTGATGCAGAAGTTGTACCTGAATCATCATCAAAAGCTCAAAAAACTAAAGAGTCATTTGAAGAAGAATTTCAAGAAAGCCAAGAACCAGTTATTCAAGACAAAATTGGTGCTTTGGAAGACTTGGAAGATGAATTTAATGATGATTGGTATAATAAGGTACTTGATGATGAAGATGTGGATGAAGAATTTGAAAATCCTACTTTTGAGCATGATCAAGGGGTTGAGGATATTCCAACAGATTATGAAGAAAGATATAACTACCTTGTGAAGATGAAAATAACAGAGTCTTTTTAGATGGGCTAACTGTTTCTCAGATAAACGATGAATATGAGAAATGTATAGCTGCAGAATCTATTGCTCCAATAGATCCAAACGAAATAGTGATTGAACATGGAGAATGGAATAGAGAAAGAGAAAGTATTAATGTTGATGAACTTTCAAGTTCAGAGCTGCACCATCCAGATCCTGAAGATATGAGTGTGTTTGCTTTAAGATCATGGTTGCAAGCCAGGAATTATCCTTGGAGGAAATTGAAAAGACTCCAATCTGTATCATTAAGGAATCTAGTTAAAAGTTTCCAAGAGACAGAAAAACAAACTAAAAAGATGATCATATTGGATACTGACAATCCTCAATACTTGGAAATTACAAAAAGAACAAGAGTATTGAAACCACAGGAGATTAAACAAATGGCAATGAAATCAACTGCTCATGAAAAGAGAAAAGAGTTAATGAAAATGTTTCCAGAATCTGAAAAGCAAGCTTATAAGGTTTCTGAGGAACAAATGCAAATTTTTGATAAGTCAAGATCCACTGGTGATTTGGTGAGGAATGTATTACAAAAAGGTCAATCAGTTGCTGAATTGTTGAATGCTATGATTGCACCTGATTTCACAAATCAAGTAAAGATAATAGCATGGAAGTATGATGAAGTATTTGATGCTTTTCTGATCAAAAGAGTAAATGCAGTATGTGATGTTTATCACTTGTATGCAAGCATCATAAAACTTCCAGTGCAGGATCTAAAAGAGTTGAATAGATTATTGTTGATTAATCATTCAAATGCAAAGAGAGGAACAATGATGGTGGATTTGTTGAGAACAGGGTTGGAAAGATCAAGTAATTTTTTGAGAACAAGATGTGAACAAGAGGATAAAGAATACTTCATGTCGATGAATAAGAAGAGAAGTAAGAAAGGTAACCAATCAAATGAAGATCACTTTATGATTGAATTCTATGACAAGTATGTGGAAAAAGTGACAACTCCTGGCTTAAAGATAATTGATGGGAATCAAAAGACAAAACCAATTCATAGATGGTTTTACAATTCAGAAACTTTTGAACTTAAGCTTGTGAGAAATTTAGAAGATTGGAATGAAGATATGATGTAACACCCGTATTTTTTTTAGCAAGAAACTAAAAGAATGAAATAGAAAGAAAAAGGAAAGAAAACAAAAGTTTACTTTTGTGGAAGGGCCAAAAGTGCCAAATAGGCAAACTTTCTATTAATTTTGATACAAAAGGTGGTATGGCCACCCACTCTTGTTCACATCATTACCATCTTCGAAGATTTCAGAAAAAGAAAGCAGAACTCGATATTTTAGAGAGAGAAAGAGCAAGATACGGGATTTTTGAAGAAGAATCTGAGAACTCGAAGTTTTTGGTAAGAAATCTCGAGTTTTTGAAGCTTTAGATGATTCTAGACCCGTATATGTGCTTATAAATGTGACTTGTGTGTTCGGGTGGTATGGTGTGTGTGTTTTAGGTGTTAGAACAGTCGAAGAGGCTCGGTGAAGAGTGTGAAATTTGAAGAACAACAAAGGTGAGTTCTAGACCCCGTATTTCACATGTTTTACAAACTTTTGGGGCTAGAAATACATGTAAAAATGTTTTACACTTATTATAAATGTTGCCCGTATGTGCATACGTATGTATGTTAGTGATTTATGTTATGATTCATGCTTAGTATTGTATGTACATGCTTAAAACTAAGTATTATGATGTTTGGGGACTGGGATATGTGTTAGATACATGATTAGGCTGCTAATACGACTAATAAGACCAAATAGTGGTCATATGTCAGAAACTTTGACTTAGAAAACCAAGTACAAGGTGATATGTCTAAATAGTGCTCATACGACCCATGAAATTTGCCTTAGAAATATTTTAAGGATTATATGTCTGAACAGTGGTCGTATGACCATTAGAAATTTTCTAAGTGTGGGGTTATACGACTGAACAGTGGTCGTATGACCATTAGAAATTTTCTAAGTGTGGGGTTATACGACTGAACAGTGGTCGTATGACCATTAGAAATTTTCTAAGTGTGGGGTTATACGACTGAACAGTGGTCGTATGACCATTAGAAATATTCTAAGTGTGGGGTTATACGACTGAACAGTGGTCGTATGACCATTAGAAATTTTCCAAGTATGGGGTTATACGACTGAATAGTGGTCGTATGACCAGTAGAAATTTCCTAAGTCTGGGAAATGAAACGACTGAGCAGGACTCATACGACTGAGCAGGGCTCATACGACTGAACAGGGCTCATACGCCCAAACACTTAGAATTTTTTTAACAGAATTTTCTTGGAGTTTGTGCAGTAGGGTTTCGCATGATTAATGACTAGGGTTAATTAATAATGATGTTTTATGCATGTAATGATGATAAATGATTAACCCTTATTATTACTGATACTACTATCAGTATTTTATTATTGTTAACAATATTATTATTTAAATATTGTTATGTATGAAATGACATGATGAAGAATGTTTAGAACCTTACGAAGAAGTATTATCATTAATAAAGTGAAAGATTAATGATAAAGAGAAGTGGAACGTAAATGAATGAACGAAAGTCTTGCATGGTCTAAGGGGCACGAGATGGAATTGACGGTTAAGAAGTCTTGGAAATGGTGCTTGGTTCTAGTAACTAGGCCTATTACAAGCCTTATGGTAGATTATGGACTGTGAGCCATAGTTGCCTTAAGAACAACGGGGCAGTGTCTTTGTGACCTGTCACGGGATAGTTGTTACAGCAGGAGTGGTGACGATCACTCCCGGGGTTAACGTGACCCCGGATGAGACGTTGTCGGTCTATGGGCAACGAGGTCGTCGGTCTATGGACAGAGAGCCATAGGGGCAACCAGGTGTCGGTCTATGGACTGAGAGCCATAGGGGCACCAGGTGTCGGTCTATGGACTGAGAGCCATAGGGGCACCAGACGGATACGATATGCTTTGTCGGCTCATGGGTTGGAACCATGAGGGCAGAGAAGAGAGGTGACCCTTAGAGATTTGCATGCTTGACGAATGAAAGTTAAAGAACGAATGATGAAGATAATAATGAAATTGTGATCACATATGCATACGAACGTTTTGGAATGAGAAGTAAAGTATTTTAATTACAAAACTAAAACTCACTCAGCAACGCTGACTTTTATGTATTTTCCAGTTGGCAGGTAACAGGTTGCTGAGGGTGGCACACGGGGATGGCTACTTGGCGGACAAGACTGACACCCATTTATGTTTTCATAACACTGTTGTTTTGTAATTCATGCAACTAACTATTTTGTGACTTATGAACTAGAATGTATTGCTTAGCAACAGTGTTTAAAATGAATGAATGGGTTTTTGTTAAAATTAATTCCGCTGCTTTAATTTATAATATATGAATGTTTATGCTGTGAATGACCAACTGTGAGGTGCCCGGGAAGGGGGCCTTACATATGATAACATTGTTTGGTGCATTCGAACTAAGATTGCTACACCCAAGTTACATTTCATTCTTATTTGTACAAAAGTTTGAAAAGCTATCGAATGAGACAGCAGAGCAAGATAAGAAATACTTTGTGTCAATTATCAATGTTATGAGTGCTGCCATGGAGAGAATTGCATTAAGAAAAGCACTGGTTTATGCAAACATAGTAAAGAAAGATATTCCTGATATTGAATTTATGAGAATTTCAAGGAAAGGTGTGCTTGAAGTGTATACTCAAGACTGCGGAATTCCTATTGAGTTGTATGCAAATGTTGACATAGCCTGTTTGTCAAAGAACACTGTTGGGTCATGATGAGGCTGGTGCAACCAAAACCACTTCACATAGTCATTTTGATGCTACATTCAAGGGGTTCCGAAGCTAAGCATGAGATCTTCCGAGAGTCTGAAGAACATCAGCTGAAGAAAGAGCTGAAGACAAAGTCTGAAGTCTTCCGAAGACAAAGTCTGAGCTTTCGAAGACAAAGTCTGAAGTCTTCCGAAGACAAAGTCTGAGCTTCCGAAGACAAAGTCTGATGAAAGAGCTGAAGACAAAGTCTGAGCTTCCGAAGACACAGTCTGATGAAAGAGCTGAAGACAAAGTCTAAGCTTCCGAAGACAAAGTCTGATGAAAGAGCTGAAGACAAAGTCTGAGCTTCCGAAGACAAAGTCTGATGAAAGAGCTGAAGACAAAGTCTGCTTCCGAAGACAAAGAAGACTCCAAGCCTCGGAAGAAGCAGTCTTCCAAAGTATAAGTGGCTTCGGAAGAAGTTATTCTTCCGAAGCATTTTTATCCTTCGGAAGACATTGCTATGTCCAGTAGATATAAGTATGGTCCCTGACAGTCCGCTACAGACCTCTGATACAGCATGGCATCTTCCTAAAGAGCCATGTTGTTGACCATACTTTATTCTACTGTTCACCTTTTTATGATAGTACATGTTACCAACTTTAGTTGGTGACAAAAGGTAAGTCAGGGACATGTCCTGACTACCAACTCTCAGGCTAAATGTCTGAAAGACCTCACCTAGAGTCTTGTAGTATAGATGTTAGGTTAGAGGTTTCCAGCTGGTATCAAAGTATATCCGGCTGTAGGTAGTATATATATATCTTCTCCATGTAACTCATTAGATAAGCGATTTGAGTTCAAGAGTCTTGTAATCCTTTGAGTTGAGAAGCAATATATAAAAGTACCTTGAAAATTTACATCTTGTGTTTATTTACTGCCTGTTACTTGTTATATTGTGATCAACTCTTTATAGACTCTTGCTGAGTGTTGTTCAAGGTGAGTTTGAGAGAAAAACCATCTGTTGAGTGACCAACACACGATCCTGCAATTGGTATCAGAGCTTCCAGGCTCTTGATTGTGTGATCTTACCATCCAAATCAACCAGTTTTTCACTCCTCACTTCAAACCACTCACTCAAATGGCCGCTCTCTTCAAGGCTGATATGGAAACTGGTACCATGACCAAGTCCTCACTGATCACCCCTGAAGACTTTGACACATGGTGCATTAGAATGGAAGGCTTCATCAAGTGTCAAGATTCAAGAATGTGGGACTCCATTGTCAATGGTCCTTTCGTACCAAGCACTACTTCTACCACTGGTAATCGCATCATTCCAAAAGATGTTGATGATTACTCAGAAGAAGATAGGAAGAGAATAGAGCTAGATCAAAGGGCTATGACTTCTCTCCAAACTGCTCTCCCCAATTCCGTCTATAGAGGCTTCAAGAAGTGCAAGACAGCCAAAGATTTATAGGATGCATTGAAGCTTATGTATGAAGGATCCAAGGAAACCCAAGAGAACAAGAAGGATCTCTTGAAGCAGCAGTTTGAGAACTTTACTTTCAAGGCTGGTGAGACCTTGACTCAACAATACTTTAGGTATGTTGAGATAGTAGATACTCTGGTGGATATTGGAGTAGCTCTTGAGAATAGAGACATAGTTAGGAAGTTCATGTCTTCCCTTCCTAAACTATGGACACACTATTGTGTTGTAATCAAGAGAACTTCGGACCTTAAGACTCTTACTCTCATAGAGTTGTATGGTATCCTAAGTGCATTCCAGATGGAGATGAACATGCAGAACTCCTCTGGTCACTCAAATAACCAACTGAGTTCAGCCCTTCATGTGGTTGAAAGGGAAATCAGAGAACCACAATATCAGTTGCTGTGTTACCCTGACAACTCACATAGTTGACCCTACATTACTCTACCTGAGACTCCAAAGTCTTAAAAGGTTCAACACAACTCCTTTCAGGATAGTTGTGCCTTTGTCTCTGGAAGTGGACACTCTGGTGATTTTCAATACTGCTTTGATGATCTTGAGTGCTTCAGTCCAGATGATGTGGAGTATGTGGACATTGTCCAACAGATGGCTCTTTTAACTTATAGAGCGAAGAAGTTCTTCAAGAGAACTGGAAGGCAATTCCCTCAAAACCCAGTCAACAGCAAGTTTGGGTTTGATAAGACCAAAGCAAAGTGTTACAACTGCAACCAACTTGGTCACTTTGCTAGGGAATGCAAGGCTCCCAAGAACAACCCGGGAACCCCACAGGCCTCCACACATCCCACTGCTTCAAAGCATGAAGAGAAGTCAACTGAAACAGCTGTAGTAGCTCAAGAAGTTGACTGGAGCTTCATGGTACAGGATGTGACTCTCGCTCAAGCACTCATGGCCGGAACAAATGATGATCAGGTATATGAACATCTTTGTACTGCTGCTTGTATTGCTAAAGTTAAACTCTATAAGGATTACATTTCGGAAATCAAATCTGAGGTTGAGTCTTTAAAGGTGTTAAAATCTGATTTTAAAAGACCTGAATCTGACTATCAAAGGAAAATTGAAGAGTTAGAGAAAACTGTGTCTCTTTTAAAACATGAAAAGACCAACTATAAGACTCAAATTAAAGATCTAATATCCAAACTATCTGAAGTTCAAGCCCAGTTGGTCACTGCTGAGGCTCAGGCCAGGAAGCAAGCTATTGCTGAGCAAAACTTCCAAAATATTCTTGCATCATCCTCTCATTCCAAAATGTTTTATCAAAACAAAGAAGGGTTGGGAACCAATTAAATAGCTCCACCACACTCTTATGAGTCTATTAGACTACCTAGATGTGGTACTGAAGAGCAAGAGGTTCCAACTGCTGACCCTTCTCCATTGGAACTAGAGGAGGAGGCAAAAATAGTGGCCACCACAGGGGAGAAACAGGAGGATACACTCATCTCCACCTGTGAAGACCAAATCCTAACCACCAAGGCAAGAAGAAGCAGAGCTAAAGCTTCCAGAAGGACTGCCAAGAAGGTTGCAGAGTCCAAGCTTAAGATTAACATAAAGCAAAAGGGTGTCTTCATTTCTGCCGGATTCCAAGTGGTAGGTACTTCTGATTCAGGAAAGGAGTGTAGTACCAGCACTCCTGTCCTACCAAAGGATCAGAAGTTGAAAGGAAAAGTTGCTGATGAAGAGAAGAAATCCAAGAAACAGCAACCTACAAGTTCCCAGAAACTAACATTACATGCATAATGTGTGGTCTGCACAACCACATGGCTAAAGATTGTTACTACAATCCAGCAAGCACACATTATGCAAATAATGTTAGAAAAGAAGGAGTCAGGGAAGGTTTCTCAGTTGGACCATTTCAAACGGTCCAAATGATGAAAAGGAAAAATTGGTCTCGGAAGCCAAGTTGCTTTCGAAAGAAAGTACTTCTTCCGAAGGGAAAATGGCTTCGGAAGCCAAAGCTTCTAAGGTTCGGAAGAACAAGAAGGCTCCCTTGAAACCATCTCAGAAGAAGACTACTTCGGAAGAAAGGGTGGTGAAGGCTTTTTCCGAAAAGAAAGAAGCCTCGGAAGAAGACCATGCTGCAAAAGCTTCAACAAGCTCATCCTCAAAGATCAACCAAGGGATGGATTGGAAGATCAAGGAAGATGCTGCAGCCCAAACCTCTTCTTCAACGACCTCTATTGAACCCCAATGCATATCTTTTGGTTCAATTATGTCACTATCTTTGGAAGAGCCCAAGACCAGCAAGGCTTGGGCTTCCAAACAAACTAACCATCTCATCTTATGTGCAGGGACATCCATTTGACAAGAACAACAATGTCTGGATTGTAGATAGTGGATGCTCCAGGCACATGACAGGGAACAGATCTCTCCTTCAACAATTCCAGAACTTTGATGGAGGGCCTGTCCAATTTGGAGGTGAGGCCGGAGGATATATTTCTGGCAGAGGAAGTATATCCAATGGCAGAATAAACATTGACAAAGTTCATTTTGTCAAACAGCTTGAACACAATCTGTTAAGTGTTTCTCAATTCTGTGACCAGAAGCATCAGATGCTTTTCACAAAATATGAGTGCATTATCCTCAAACCAGGGATGACAACTCCTCCGGAATTGGTGCTTCTTAGATCTCCCAGGAAAGGGGATATGTACACGCTGAATATGAACAATGCTTCTCCTATGGGTGAAGTATCATGCTTTCTTTCCAAAGCTGATAGTGATGAGTCAACACTATGGCATAAACGCATGTGTCATGTGAATTTTAAAACAATGAATAAATTGGCTAAAAATAACTTGGTACATGGTTTGTCTAAAAAGGAATTTTTTTGCAAAGATAACTGTGTTGCATGCCTGAAAGGGAAACAACACAGGTCATCTCATAAATCCAAATGTGTTAACTCCATCACTACTCCATTACACTTATCGCACATGGATCTCTTTGGTCCCACAAGTATAATGAGCATTGGAAGGAAATCATACTGCCTTATGATTACTGATGATTTTACAAGATTTACATGGGTATTCTTTTTAAGAAGTAAAGATAAAACTGCTGAAACGTTAAAATCTTTTATTCTTAAAATAGAGAATCAAATTGATCACAAGGTTAAGATTATTAGAAGTGATCAAGGGACTGAGTTTAAAAACTTCGTTCTTGACTCATTCTGTGACTCAAAAGGGATTACCAGACAATATAGTGCTCCCAAAACTCCTTAACAAAACGGTGTTGCTGAGAGGAGGAATAGGACACTTATTGAGGCTGCTCGGACCATGTTAGCTGATTCAAAGCTACCTCTAACATTCTGGGCAGAGGCAGTCAGCACTGCATGCTATGTGCAGAACAGGGTTCTTGTAGTTAAGCCCCATGGAAAAACCCCTTATGAGTTATGGAACAAGAGGCCACCGTTCATTGGCTTTCTAAGGTCCTTTGGCTGCAGGTGTACCATACTTAACACAAAGGACAACTTAGCAAAGTTTGCTGAGAAGTCAGATGATGCAGGTGTACAGAACCGTTCATTGGCTTTCTAGCTCCAAAGCTTGTAGAGTATACAACATCAAGAATCAACAATTTGAGGAGTCATCCAATATAGTTGTTAATGAGCACACTCCTTGTGTTAGGGGGAATGGACCTGATTATATCTTTGATTTAGAATTGTTTCCAAACTATTCTAAACAATCTTGTGAGAATGTTTCAGCTGGAACAGGTGCTCAAGGTGATGCTGATGCTGATGCAGATCAACTATTTGAGCTTCCCAGACCTCTTCCAAATTCTCCAAGAGCTGAAAGGCAACAAGCTTCAACCATTCACAGATCTGATAGTGTAACTATCTCTAGGAATAGTGAAGCTTCAACAAGTGAATCACCTGATGAACCCCAAAGCTCTTCAGGTGATCCATTACAACACCAGGTTGAGGGAAGTAGTATTCTGAAGGAACAGGCAACTGTTAATACTACTTCACAACCAACCATTAATGATGTTTCTCAATCATTCAATCAGTCCTCATTGAATGACTTTGAAACAGCAGCTGGACAGAGTGATCCAGTTCCTGATCAGAATATGTCCAATCTAGACTTATCTCTGCAACTGGAAGTGATTCCTCGTCTTAGGATTCACAACACTCATCCAACTGAGAACATCATAGGGAATGTCTCTGAGGGGGTGAGAACAAGAGGACAAACTCATCATGGGAATGTCTGCTTGTACTGATGCTTCTTGTCTCAGATGGAACCCAAGAAGGTGGAAGATGCCTTAAAGGATAGTAGTTGGGTTGAATCGATGCAGGAGGAGCTGCTTCAATTCAGAAGACAAAAGGTCTGGAATCTATGCCCACTACCATCTGGTAAGTACCCATAGGCACTAAATGGGTGTTGAGAAACAAGAAAGATGATAGAGGCTTGATTATCAAGAACAAGGCAAGACTAGTAGTTCAAGGGTACACCCAGGAGGAAGGAATTGATTATACTGATGTCTTTGCACCTGTTGCAAGACTTGAGGCAGTTAGAATCTTCCTTGCTTATGCTGCATCCAAGAACTTCACAGTCTACCAACTTGATGTCAAGTGTGCTTTTCTATATGGGGATATAGATAGGGAAATCTATGTATGTCAACCTCCAGGATTTGAAGACCCACAGCACCCCAACTATGTGTGCAAACTGGATAAAGCTCTATATGGGCTGCACCAAGCACCTAGGCTGTGGTATGAGACCTTGTCTCAGTTTCTCCTGAAGAATGGCTACACCAGAGGTACCATTGACAAGACTCTCTTCATTAGGAAGTCTGGAGAAGACATATTGCTCGTACAAGTCTATGTTGATGACATCATATTTGGTTCTTCAAATGACCAAATGTGCAAGGACTTTGAGAGCATTATGAAGCAGAAATTTGAGATGAGTTCCATGGGAAAAATGGACTTTTTTCTTGGAATTCAGGTGAAACAGATGAAGGAAGGGTTCTTCATAAGTCACTCTAACTATGTCTCAGACATCTTAGATAGATTTGAAATGAAGGACTGTAAACCAGCCAAGACACCCATACCCAGAAACCACAATCTTTGCCCTGACCTTGAGGGGGAGGATACTCATCAACATCAGTATAGAGCAATTATTGGTTCTCTGATGTATCTCACTGCTAGTAGACCAGATATCATGTTTGCCACATGCATTTGTGCAAGATATCAGGCTGCTCCGAAGGTGTCTCACCTAGCTGCTGCAAAGAGAATCCTCAGATACCTCAAAGGAGCACCTAAACTAGGTCTCTGGTATCCAAGAAATAGTGATTTCAATCTCTATGGATACTCTGACAGTGACTATGGTGGCTGCAACATTGACAAGAAATCAACATCAGGAGGATGTCAATTTCTTGGTGGAAGGATCATCTCATGGCAATGCAAGAAACAATCCTGTGTCTCTACATCAACTGCTGAAGCTGAATACATTGCTGCTGCTAGCTGCTGTGCTCAACTGCTATGGATTCAAAATCAGATGTTAGACTATGGATTCAACTTCATGACTACTCCTATCCATATTGACAACAATAGTGCTATCTCCATTACTGAGAATCCGGTGAAGCACTCCAAGACAAAGCACATTGATATCAGGTATCATTACATTAGAGATATTCATGAGAAACATCTGATAAAGTTAATCAAAGTTGACTCAAATGAACAATATGCTGATTTGTTCACAAAGGCATTTGATGAACAAAGATTTAAGTATCTCATATCAGCTATTGGGATGATAAACATTGATTAACTACCTCTTTTGAAAAGCTTTTTAAAATGTGTAATGTCTTGTGTCAATACAATTTAAGCCCTGTTACAAAAGATCTTTAAATTATTCCAAGTGTACATTCCTTCCAAAGAGGAATTAACTCTCGGAAGATATTCTTGAATATCTTCCGAAGCCAAATTTCTCAATGGAAATTTTCTTCTCGGAAAGTTTTTGGTCTCGGAAGAAGCGATTGATTTTACATCAGATCTACTTCCGAAGCTTATATAACTCTCCATTCGGAAAGACAATTTTACCTTCGGAAGCAATGCCTTGCTTCGGAAGAGAAATTGTCTTCGGAAGATAATTACCTTCGGAAATGTTTTGCCTTCGGAAGGAGAGATTTTTATGTGTAACGGATATCTTTGGGCCCCACTCTGTAAAAGTTAAAAATTTGCTCATGATGGTCAGATTATTTAAAATTATCCCTTGACGCCACTGTCATCTCTCCGCTGTAAACCACCATACCACCCACAGTAACCCCAAAACAGTTACCCTATTACCGCCACTACCACAATTCATCCCCTTTAAATAATCCAGACTGATCAATTTCATCTTCTTTTACCAATTTACTGCCCAAACTATTCCCTTCACTGTCAAACCTGCAATTTCACCCAAATTCAAGCTTACTTTCTCTGCAATGGCGCTAAACCCTCAGCACAACCAAGTCGCATTGCTTGATTCGTCAAGAGATGCTGACTTTACCCAAATCATCACCTTTCTTACTGAATCCACCTACCTCACGGCGCTAACTGTTAACCCCACCGTCTACTCCAACCACATGTCCGAATTCTGGAGTAACGATCAAACTGAAGTTCTGAATGGGGTTCGGGTCCTGAGAACCCGCATTTGTGGCCAGGAGTTGGTCATCACTGAACAACTCATCAGGGAGCATCTCGAGCTTCATGATGATGGGGCTCCTACTGAGTTTCCCAAAGAAGACTTGGACAGCACCTACATCGTCATGGGATATGGTGGGGATGTGAGCAGGTCAACCGTCTACAAGTTCAACTTCTCATACCAATGGAAGTTCCTGCTGCACATTGTCCTGCACTGCTTATCCAACAAGTCAGGGGGATGGTATCAAATCCCATATGAACTAGGATGCCTAGTTCATGGGTTGGTGAAAGGTCTACGCTTCAACTACTCACGATTTGTGTTGACCAACCTAATCGGCAATCTGAGAAGGGATACATTCTTCATGTATCCCAGATTCATTCAACACATAATCAACAGTGAGCTGGAACCAAGCAAGCTTGTCTGTGCAGCTGCTCTTACTGTTCCCCAAGTGAGGCCTACCATCTTCAAAACATTGAAGAAGATGTCCATCAACTTCACTGGAAGGTACACTCCATTACCTCCAGAGATGACTGAGCGCATAGCTCCTGGTGACATCCTTGTTATCCCCACAGGTGATGAACCCACACCAGCAACCTCCACCACAAATGTCCCCACACCTTCTTTACCCATCAAAATTACATACCAGAGACGCCCCAAACGAACCCTTGTTCAATCTACTCTGATTGAACAAGCTCCTCCAGTTCAAACCAAAAGGGCTAGAGTGGAATCATGGGCTCCCACTCAGTCCGAGGTCACACCATCCTTCACATTTGACCTCAATGTGGGTTTTGAGCCTCCTCAGTCTTAAACCCAAGAGCCCGAACCCCAATCCTTAAGCCCATAGGGTGAGTCTTTACACTCCCCTGTGCAGCCTTCAAAGGACAGCCCCACCATAGGCTCAATGCCTGTAGACATTGATCTAGGTCCCGGGTCAGTAGGTTTAACCTCCTTATCTTTCACTGACCTTTTACTCCACACTGATGAAGAGATTACATCTCTCCATGGCCATGAAGTTGATCTACAACACCCTCTAAAAGATCAACAGAGCCAAGAGAGATCCCTTGTCTCTAGCCCCCATCAGCAGCCAATTACTGAGGTGAGTTCCACTGATGTGGAGGGGACTCATTTAGGCTCAGCTGCCACTACTTAGAGTCTCTCATTGAGCTCTCAGGACAGTGGTAACATCATTAGGACTGAGTCTACGGCAACTTTGCCCATTGACATCTCTGAAGGAGATGACTTTGAGCAAAGGTATCCAGGGTGCCAAGAAGCCATATCTGGTGGTGAGACTGAGCATCCTAGGTATGTTATCTCATCTCCCCGTGATTCTTCTCATGAAGATGAGGGAAGTATGCAACTCACACTTCGGTACTTGCTTTCTAAGGTCTCCAACCTGGAATCACAGGTGAGGATCTTAAATCAAGGACTGCCACTCAGCAACTTGAGATTGACAATCTCAAGGCTAAACTAGCTGAGAAACAGACGGGATTCAAGTCTCATTGACTTCTTCCTCTAGCTCATCTAGCTCTCGAGATGATGCTACCAAAAAGGGGGAGAAAGTTCAGAGACAAACATCTGAGGAACCACAGACCCCGTCCTATACTTCCCAACTCATAACACTACCTGAGTCATCTCAATCATTTCTAGAGATTGACTCAAAGATGCTTCATGATCTCTACAGACTTTTCACAAAGTTTGTATTGAGATCCTCCTTAGAACAGCCTAGCCCTGACACCACACTTATATATTTTGGGGCTGAGGAGCTTCAAAGACTGACTGCACCTTCTACCACTGTGGAAGAAGTTGGTCAACCTAAGGTCCACATGGAACCTGAGATTAACTTCGAAGGGGAAATGGGGACTGATGGCCCAGCAACTAAACAGATGGGACAGAACTTACAGCAGCCTCTTCTTTCGAAGCTCAGGCTGAAACTTCCGAAGCTGACATTGAAGCCTCGGAAGAACAAGACAAGTCTTCCGAAGCAGAGATGGAAGCTGCGGAAGGTTTGTTCCAAATGTCTGAGGAACTGACCATCACAGATGTTATTGCTGAAATAGCATCTGAGGTGAGCAGGGAGGACATTTCTGATATACCTCCATCCCAAACACCCCTCTATCCAAGAACCACCACAGTCAAGCTCTGCCAAAGACAAAGGCAAAAGGAAATTGATTGCGGAAGAGCTTTAGGAAGAGGAAAGGATTGAAAAGCTCAAGAAGAAAGGTAGATTTCCTGCTGAGAAGTTGCTAGCTGCTAGTTCTAAGGCAGCTGCAGCTAATCAGGAGGAAATCATCACTAGAGAAGGACAACACTCATTGACCAGCTCATCAACTTAGGAACTGCCAATGAGGAAGTACTCCTGCTACCACTAGAGGAGTTGGTGACTTTGGAGAGGTCAACCAGGCTAAGGCAAGAAGAAGAAGCCAGGTTGGCCTTGGAGAAGGAAGAAAAAGAACAAAGGGAAGCAGCCCTGCAGCTGAGAGAGGCTAGGATTAAATTCCTACTCTCAAGAGGCTTTAGTCTTCCTGAACTATCTCCACTTGATGATGACATGATCCTACTGCTTCACAACAAAGAGCAGGATCAAATGGAGAAGGAAAGGAAGAAAGCTGCCAGGGAGAAGTTGAAGGAGAGAAGCGGAGGGAGGAAGAAAAGGGGGTCACTGCCACCAAGAAGTCCAATGACAAAGCCTGGATGAAAGACTATCTCCGGGCTCATGGCTTCTCTGGTAGGCAGGTGGGACCTATGTCCGAAACGACACTCCAGCGGATAGTCAGTGAAATAAAAGCTGATATCCGTATGGGGAAAAGGAAGGAGATGTACAGGAGGGGACAGGGAATGGTCTTCACCCCAGCCACTTAACCACAGCCAACCACTAAACCACAACCCACACCAGAAGAACCAATCCCATTTCCCATCAAAACCGAACCCACTGATGAAACCTTCACCCCTAAACCCACAACTCTACCCAAACCTACCACTTCACCTCAACCACCTAAACTTCCCATCCTTAAACCCAAAACACAACCCAAAACCACTAAACCTACACCTACCTAATAGAAACCAAGATCATCCCCTCAGCCTTCTCAACATCTCTCCTTTGAGGAGATAAAGGAGTTCAAGACTAGGCTCATCAACTGCATTACTATGAGCAGCATCTCCTGTGAGGGAGACCTTATCAACATCACCTATGTTGATAACTCTTCAAACTCCCTCACCCTAGGCCAATTTCTTGAGTTGCCTAGAGATACTTTGGGCCAGGCTGCAAAACTTCTTGGTCTCAACTCTGATATCCTCAATGCTGAAGAGAAGAGACTAAGAAGGAAACTGGTGACTCTACTGGATACAAGGAAAGAGGACAGGATTTCTAGACAATCTCCTGGACCTAGGAAAGCTATAATCCAGTAGAGGTTTGATGAACCTTCTCACAACTTTGTTGTGGAAAGGGAGAATGGTGAAACCAACAGGCTTAATGCCACTTCTCTATTGCATCTCAGCAGATTTGACATTGCTGAGCTTGTAGAGAAGCCATTCTCCAATCCCTCCAACTCTGAGACTGCTGCACACATCAGAAATCATATCAGCGGTCTCCACTTGGCTGAACTGAATACAAGAGCCAAGATTGAAGAAGAGTTGAAGTTGAAAAGACTGGAAGACAAGGAAAGACCAACCACCAAAGGCACAGCCTTTCTACAGATGGTGGAAGGTCCGGAATTGGAACCAATAGTTAGATGGGAATATGACTATAGTTCCCATCAACTAACTCTTTTCAGAGGGCCACAACAAAGGGTACACATAATCTAAGGTGACAGAGTGGAGGTTTTGTCTACCAAGGGTTGTACAAAGTCCTCAGCACCACATCATGTAAGAATGAAGAAACTGATAAACACTTACTTTCAATAGTGCTGAGAGTTTTGAGAAGAAGAGGGAAGTGAAGTTTTGGTAGCATCAGCCTAGGGGGAGTTTGTTAGGTCATGATGAGGCTGGTGCAACCAAAACCACTTCACATAGTCATTTTGATGCTTCATTCAAAGGGTTCCGAAGCTAAGCATGAGATCTTCCGGGAGTCTAAAGAACATCAGCTGAAGAAAGAGCTGAAGACAAGTCTGAAGTCTTCCGAAGACAAAGTCTAAGCTTCCGAAGACAAAGTCTGAAGTCTTCTGAAGACAAAGTCTGAGCTTCCGAAGACAAAGTCTGATGAAAGAGCTGAAGACAAAGTCTGAGCTTCCGAAGACAAAGTCTGATGAAAGAGCTGAAGACAAAGTCTGAGCTTCCGAAGACAAAGTCTGATGAAAGAGCTGAAGACAAAGTCTGAGCTTCCAAAGACAAATTCTGATGAAAGAGCTGAAGACAAAGTCTGCTTCCGAAGACAAAGAAGACTCCAAGCCTCGGAAGAAGCAATCTTCCGAAGTATAAGTGGCTTCGGAAGAAGTTATTCTTCCGAAGCATTTTTATCCTTCGGAAGACATTGCTATGTCCAGTAGATATAAGTATGGTCCCTGACAATCCGCTGTAGACCTCTGATACAGCATGGCATCTTCCTAAAGAGCCATGTTGTTGACCATACTTTATTCTACTGTTCACCTTTTTATGATAGTACATGTTACCAACTTTAGTTGGTGACAAAAGGTAAGTCAGGGACATGTCCTGACTACCAACTCTCAGGCAAAATGTCTGAAAGACCTCACCTAGAGTCTTATAGTATAGATGTTAGGTTAGAGGTTTCCAGCTGGTATCAAAGTATATCCGGATGTAGGTAGTATTATATATATCTTCTCCATGTAACTCATTAGATAAGCGATTTGAGTCCTAGAGTCTTGTAATCCTTTGAGTTGAGAAGCAATATATAAAAGTACCTTGAAAATTTACATCTTGTGTTTATTTACTGCCTGTTACTTGTTATATTATGATCAACTCTTTATAGACTCTTGCTGAGTGTTGTTCAAGGTGAGTTTGAGAGAAAAACCATCTGTTGAGTGACCAACACACGATCCTGCAAACACTTTGGAAGGAATGAAGCAGTTAGAGATAAAAACAAATGAGTCAAAGCCATAGCAAGCTGTCCTAGCAAAGAAATTTAAGTCATCAATATAGAATGCTTTGAAAGAAACAGAAATTTACAAGGAAAAGCCAATGTTCACTGTTAAAGAAGAACCTGAAGAATTCTTTGGTTAAAGAAGATAAAGACAAAAGAATGAAGATAATGTTGTCAAAGATGAAGACAAAGACAAAGATCAAGAAGCTAAGCAAGGATGAAGCTGAAATGAAGACAGAAGACAATGTAAATCTTAGGGGGGGTATTGTTAGGTCCCTTAGAAGATTAACATTTAGTCTTTAGTGTCTAGTTTTGTATTTTATACTAGTATAGGGACTAGTTTTGTAAATGTTAGTTCCTTAGTTTCTAGTATAAATAGCTTAGACTTAGAGTAGAATGAAAAGTTTATGCATGAACTGCTCTCTAACTCTTGTAATTGTCTTTGCTTATCAATGAATTCAGAATTTTGTTGATATTGCTTGAGTTGATTACAATTGTTTGTATTTCTTTGAATTGTTATCATTAATCATTACATATTGCTCTAATTGATCCTATCAAAAACCAATTTTGAAAGTATTTTTCGTCATTAATCACTAATAATAGGTCACAAAAACTCAGAAACTTATGATAAAAATGTATATTTTGAATTTACAAAAATTAAATCTTGTAAATATTTAAGAAAAATCAAATAAATATTAAACAAATGCGATTGTAGGAATAAAATTGAAAAATCCTTATTTATATACTAAACAACTACTCTGGAAACTTTGATAAAGTTTTGATAAATAAATAATTTATAAATTATTTTAAATAAAGAAAAATAGAAGAAAATATCAAAATAGAAATAAATTCGGGAAAATCCTGATAAATTCACAGGATGATTCTTTTGAGGTAAAAAAGCCTCTGAAATTATTTCAGAATTTTATTCCTTATTATAATTAAGATATGAATTTTTTTGTGTTCTGTAGTAAATAAATCAGACAAACAAACAAACAAACAAACCCAGTATATCCCACTCAAGAGCAGGGTCTGGAGAGGGTAGGTGTAGGCGAGTCTTTCCTCTATCTTGTTAGGTAGAGAGACCGCTTCCAGAAGTAAATAAATCAGAATGAATACTTAATGAAAATAATAAATTTTAAGAAAATCTTACATATAATATTAAATATGAAAATACAGAATATATAATTTCCATAATTTTTGGAGTTATATAACTATTTTTGCTAAATATTAAGATTATTGTAAAAATTCCAGAAACTCTTCTGCTTTGAGTTAGACCTTGATAAAATTATTTGATGTTCTATTTTATATATAAAATTATCTGTAAAATTTTAAGAATTTATTGATTATAGAAACTATTTCTGATGAATTTTGGGAATATTGTGGAAATTATAGAAAATAATCTGTTGGGAGTTTGATGTTATAAAAATTATGGGAAGCTACAAACTTTCCAGATTATATTTTATAAAATTTGGTGATTTTTGGATATCAGTAGCTATTTTCAATGATTTTTGAGAATTTTGGAATAATTACAACTATTATGTGTAGTTAAATAATTGAGAATTTTTAGAGGCCCGAAGGTGTTTCTATAAAATTAACTATTAACCTTTTACCGTCAATGAAAACCCGAAAAATATTTAAAAATTATCTGACATTTGATATTATTTCTAGGTTATCTCGAGAACTGAGAAAGGTGAGTTCATAGCCCCATTTTCAACCATTTGGTATTCAATAAAGTTTTGGGGGGAAAGTATACTCTTTGGGTTGATGTATTATTTTTTGAAAATATTTTTGTTGCTTACTGTCATTTGTGATACAACCATAATTCGGATGAGGAACCGTCCGATAATATTAGTAGCGCTACTTAGGAGAATATTTGCACCAACCGGATGAGGGTTGCTGCTATTTTCCTGCATCTAACCGAATGAGGTTGTGATGTAATATTATCTGATTTTGTGAATTATTTCGTGACAGTATGATTATGTTGTGAGCAGGTTTGGTTGTAATTGATACATCAACAAAATATTTGTCTGGCTATAAACCTATGTTCTCACCAACATTTTGTTGACTGGTTTAAGTATGCTTTTGCAGGAAATAATGAGTAACTCATTTGACTTTATCTTTGAAGTGCATGACGGATGGGGCGAAGTAGTTGGGAGAGTTTGCGTCACGCTCACCGTTAACATAGTTGACAGCAGCGTTTATGTCAACGCACACTTTCATAGATTTTAGAAGACATGTTGTAGTTTGACTGTGAATCAATTACATCTAATTTTGTAACCTATGTAAAAGATGTAATTCCACTATTATAAATAAGCATGTCGTATGTTATGTTTATGTATATATGATTATTATGTTTATTTCACTGTAAGCAATGTACTCTGATAAAAGCTAGTCATACCCCAAACCGTATCGTTCACGCTTCCGTCGGGATGTGACGGTTGGTATCAGAGCCATTGGTTATAGAGAATTATATATTTTCAAAATATCCAGACTATAACCATAAGCTCAAAATACATTTAGAATTTCTATAACTTTATGATTTTATGTGAAATATGTGAGTTATGTGAAATTCTATGATTTTGTGACTAAGATTCTGATAAAATTTTAATAATTATTTGACTAACCATTGTGTGAAATATTATTAAGAAATTCGTGCAGATATAAATTCAGATAGTTACCACTATGAGACCAATCCTTCCGAATATCCAGACCATAGCAATTCTAAGGAAATAACACCTGAACCAGAACCATGTCACACCCTCGCTTATAGCGGAAACACGTGGATGCGACGGACGAGATCGTCATAACACTTGGTATAAATACAGAGATATAATACATGCAATCTTCTCGTGTCATGACGTCCCTCGACACAATGGTGACTTGTGTCGTGGTTAGTCAGTTCCACGACTATCATAGTCTTATTGATTCTAAATCCAAATACACAATATTCAAATATGGAAACAAACGACAAATATTACATATGCAAATCTATTGAAATCCTGAGGTCTCTGCTAAGGCATCTGCACTAGCTATCCTCTTTGATTATGTTCACCTGAAAAGATATGCTCAAAAATGTCAACACATAATGTTGGTGAGTTCCGCAGGTTTAAATTTAAAACATTTGATGCTGTATAGAATTTGATATGGAATCATACTGCAAGCACCAACCACATAACATGTGTTTAAAGACAACCAAACCTAATGACGTTATGCATATAAATCTGACGGAATATATTCACCCATGGCCTGATTGCTGGCAGCTGTAGTCGGTAACTTGCAAGTTAACCGATCTGTCGAGGGTGGGGGTGTCAACCCAGTAGTACTACCAATACCTAACCGTTGGTTCCCAAACCCGAGAATTAATGGTTGTAAGAATCATAGAATAACACCATGTATGCATGCAAAACAGTATCACATTGATTCCAAGTATGAAAACAAAATATACAGTGTACAGCATTGAAAACGGGTGAGCATACTTTTCCCCATTGATTGAAAACAGTAAAAACTTGTATAAACATAGAAAGGGGCCACGAAACTCACCTTGAATTGATGTAATGTATATGAACAAGAACTTCAAAGAATTAAGCAATGCACGATCAAGCACGATCAATACCTATTATTAATTGTAACTAAGTCTTTAAAATGTGTTTATTGCGAATAATATATTTGGTAAGATTCGGGTTGGTTGGTTTAACACGTGACACGTACACAAATGGATGTATATATGTTTACAAGATTAGTTTGAAATTAACGTTAAATCAAGGATTAGAATTATGGGGTTTTAATAGGTATTAAGTTTACAAAGTATTTATTTGCATTTTGATTCCATTAGGAGGATTTCATAAGTGTATTTATATATTTTGGAATTAAATATAAAAATGATGTGGTTTAATTATATAATTTATAATTATCCAAAGATAATTACAAATAAGGATAATTACAATTATAGTATTTTGATTAATAATAAGGTATTAATCTATACCTTTAGTTAAATATATTTTACAAGAAATAATCCACAATTTATTTGTAAATAATTTATGAATTTATAAAATATATTTAAAGATAATATAGCGTTTATCTTATAGAAATAATTATTTATAATATTATAAATAATATTTATATAATTTTCATGATTTTCATGATTATTTCATAGTTAAACTTGATTTAGAATTTATTTTATAAAAATAAGTATTTTTAATATTTTTAAATAATATTTTATAAAAATCTATTAAAGTTTTTAAATAAAATAAATTTACAGAAAATTATTTTGTAAGATTTAAAATAAGGAAAATTAATAAAATTTATTTTTAATTTTTTAGAAATTTTTTCCATATTTTTAAAGTATTTATAAAGCTTTAAAAAAATAAAAACAATGAAAAGGAGGTTGCCGGGTTCGAACCCGGGACCTCACACCCACACACACAGCCCAAACCAGTGAGCCATAGCCCAATCCGCGAATAGACACGGGGTTAAATTAATTTTAAACATAGATTCAGAAATCCCCATATTCGTATAAACCCTAGAAACCAAATCGTTCAAATTGATCACCCAAACGTTTATGATAGTGTATGGATTCATGGGCTTTTGTTCCCCATGATAAATCGAGTATAAAGTTGTGTTCAATTACCTGATTTGATTCATTTTGATGGTATGAACAGATAAGAACAAGCCGCGGCAAAGGAAGAACCGAATGGGTGATCAAAACTTGATGGAATTCAAATTACTTGTACAGATAGATTTGAACGATGCTAATTATCAATTGCCCTCTATCAATTTCGGTTTTCGAAGTCCCGAAGGTGGTGTTCGACCAATCGCAGGTCGCGATGGAAGATGATGATTGAATTCGTTTGTTTTGTGTGTTTTAGATGGAATTGAAAGTTGCACACGATTAGGATCAGTTATATAGTCGCTCAGGTTCAATTAGTTAAACGAATTATTGGCGTTAGTGGTGATCGTGGTGGTTTCTTTCGGCCGAGTGTGTTAGGTAGATAATCGCACTCAATTCGATCGTATTATTCAAATTAGTGTGGGGTACGAGTTCGAAGCTCCCACTCGAATGTGTCGGAAGCCTTTGATTGAGTCAAAACCGCGTAAATTTGGTGGTTTGGTCTCGCCGGACGTCGGCCGGAATAGTCGCCGGAGAGGGAATCGGGAAAACGGGGGGAGGGAGATGGGTTTTAAAAATTACCACTTTGGTCCCTGCGGTTTCTAGTTTGTTATTTTATGGTAACAACTTTTAAAATGAGTTTTAAAAATTACATAAGCACCCCCTGCACTTTTAAATCTAACAAATATATTATTATTATCATTATTTTTTTTTTCTTTTATTTTTCTTTTATTTTTTTTTTAAATCTTTGTTATTATTATTATTTTTTTAATTATTAGCATATTATATTATTATTATTATTATTATTATTATTATTATTATTATTATTATTATTATTATTATTATCATTATTATTATGGTTGAAATTTACATAAACGTATTAAATTAACTTTTATTTAACGAAGATTACGGGATGTTACAGTCTCCCCTGCTTTGGAAATTTCGTCCCGAAATTTATTCACGAGGAGGCTGAAGCGAAAAGATGAGGTCACTGAGATTTATTTGGTCCTCGCGTCCCTAGTGAACTCTAGGTCACGTTTAAATTCCCAGTGGACTTTGACAATAGGTATCCGGCTTTGTTTCATTTGTATAGAATCTTTTACAAGATTCTTGACATAATGTATACCAATTTGAACTCTTCCAGAGAATCGCGAGACTCTCTTTGAGATTTGGCATATGGAACGTTAGGACATGATGGTATGTTAGATTATAATCACAACTTCCAGAATATAATTCCGTGGTAAGGTGAAGTCTAGAAATCATTAAAAGACCAGCAATGATAAGAAAAGTTAGCCGTTGGATTTTAAGAATCCCAAACATCACCATATGAAATGACCTTAACGTATATCTTGTGAATATGTATTTCTCCTTTGACCAACCATCGGTCTAAGAATAATACGCTATGCGAAGATCTGGAAATGGGTTCACAATGATGGTTAAGAATATTATTAAAACAAAAATGAATCAATCATTCAGAATAACGATTGATGTTTTAACGTCATACCACGGTGTACGAATATTTGAAACAGATGCAGGTTAATTTCTCGACGTTGTGAGATAATGGGTTTGCTTATACGTGAAGATTACTCTGAACCTTTCCTTGGTGGGTAAACTTGATAGCATTGCTGATCAAGTGGGTAAGAATTCGTCTAATCCGTAAAGCATCACCAATGACCTCCACTGGGACATCACCTCTTCTAGACCTAAATTTTGTGGCCTCCAACCTCATAACTCCTGACTCAACTTTGAAAAGTCGAGGATGTCACTAATAAGTGAAGGACTAGATCGCCAGAAGACAACATGACACTCAAAATTGTTTCTGATTTTTATCAAGTTTTGTTGTTGATAGCATTTCTGCTTTGCTAACGACCCCTGATAATGGAGATCTTATCTCGTGTGACATGGTTGCTAGCATTTGTTTTGCTCTCATCGTTTCCTCTGTAATATGAACAGTTTTATTAAGTTCTGTCTTCTTGGCCTTCTACACAGCTATTTCTTCCCCTAGTTTTGCCATCTTTTCTCTTTTTTTTTCACTGATCAGTGATTTCCATGCCCATATAATAACACAAATTTTCTCCCCATCTTTGCTGAACACGGGTTCAACATATATTAAGAATGTTTTGGCTCCAAATAACTCAGTCTCAAAAGTAATTCCTCTCTTTGCTGGTAACTCTTCAGAACTTCTCTTTTAAAGTCTTGTTGTTCAAATTCAAGATAGAATTTTAATGATCTTCAAGGTTAAGGATTCAAAGGCGAATCTAGAAGTGAAGAACAATAGGAAAAGTAAGTTTGTAAACATGTTTTGCAAGGTAGCAATATCTGTTTACATACGCAGTTCAACAAACCATGAGTTCAGCTGAGAACGTTTACGTGACTAGAAAGTCATGTTCATAAGTTGATAGTATCTTTAGCAGAGGGATTGTTTAGGAAGACTACCATCGCACAATCATGTTTTGATGATAACTCAAATGAAAGTCGATAGATAAGGAATAGATGTTTCCATATAGCTAGGTCAAATATGAGGATAAAGGAAGGAGGGAAATGATTTAAGAAGTTTAAGTGCTCCAAACTTGGAATCAAAATCAACTTAATACGATCGGGTCTCCTTTCAAGTTCAGAAATCATGCTTTGGCTTGGTAGGTCGAATTACTAACATTGGTTCATCCTTCAAGTTACTTCATCCTTCTCGTTACGTAATTATAACCAAGGTAAGTTGAAGATCAAGAGTTGAGATTAGTCAACAAGGTATGGAATTCATGCTTATCTTGATAATAACAAGAAAAACAATCGAAGGTTGACATTTGTCACCAAAATACGGGTTTCAACCCTATTTGGTGAGATCATGTCATTTGTGAAATGTAAATTCCAATGAGATTAATTGAATCAATCCTCAAGATAAGGAAGTCACCCCCAGAGATGAAATTTCACAAAACAAACAAATCCAGAGGATGAAATTTCACAAAACAAACAAATGGAAAAACCATTTATCATAATAGAGATTCATCAAAGTAAGGGAATCTCCCGTGCTTTGATGAGGTAGAATCATTAGGAGATACGAGTGTTCTTAGTCATAGGTTGTCTTGAAAACTCTTGCGTTTCCCACGGTGCAAGCGGTATGAAGTTTAACTTAACGACGAAAGGAAAATTAGTATCAATTAGGAATTCGGAAAATTTCAAGTTACATCAGTGTATCAAAGGAAAAATCATGATACAAGCTTAAGATCGAAGTTCGAGATAGCAGAATTTGTTATGATGGTGTTCAAATTTTGAATAATTTAAATCAGAAAGGCGAATCAAGGACAAGAAATGATTCGACATCACAATGAGATGTGAACATTCGATTCACAATCGAAAGGAATATATGGACTTCTCAGGATAGTACCTCCACAACAAGGCAATAATTATACATTTCTCATTATAAATCCTAAGGTTTCAAGCGCGTAAGTAACCCCCAAATAAGCAAATACTCATAGTCTAGATGGGTCTAAACATAAAGTACGAAGTAACTAGAGATGACTTTTTCCAGTCGTTATTTCTCCATTAGTGCCCGTGTGACGTCAGTCCTGGTCGTCATCACTGCTGGAGGAACTAGAGAGGCTCGGGGGTAGATCGGGATAGTGCCCCCTAGTTGGTCTCGTCGGCGGGCGGCCAGATCTTAATCCGGTTTGCCGGGAACCCTCTAATTCGAGCCGTCCGTCTCACGGATCCTCCGTTGTTCACTTGTTGGGTCTTGCCTCGGGGGCATTCCTTGCAACCGTAGATGCTATAGGAACTACAGGTGCAGCAGGGTTAGGTTCCACAGGATAATCGGTGCAGTGGCGACAGCAGGTAGAGTGTGCACAACAGGTCTATGGTTCTTCCTCTTCAAATGAGTCTGGTGCATCAAGCATCACCTCCTCAGGGTTAGATTTTCTATTAGAAGACGTTTGTACTAGATATGCTAAGAGAATCTTTTCAGGCTTCGATTCGTTTTCAGAAGAAGTAATAGAAGGGCTGATATAAGACACCCTAAAATATCATTAAGATATTTTATGAGATTTGGGGTAATATGAGCTATACAGTATGAAAATGACAATCAAGGATTTGGCATAATAACAATGAGATTTCCGAGTGTAATGTTTGATTCGTAAATCAAAGCGAGTACGTCGACTAATCACAGCATTAAGTCAGCCACAACTTTGTTGAAGACATGCGTTCCGATAAGCAGATACTCATCCCACTCCTTCACCTTGCATGTATTGGGTGGTGAGGCACAGACTTTGACGAGATTTTGAAAGCCACGAATAACGATTCAAAGCTCATTTTGAAAATTATTCGATTTAGTCACACAATGCCTTGACTATGATTTAAGATTTGTGTGTGCTTTGATAGGAATCAAAGTATAAAAAGAATCACATATGGTTCCACTCATCAAGTTTCAATAATCCATGCTTCGGTCCATCAAGATCATTATGTAGCCTAGTTTAAGCACATTCTTAGTATACCGGTGATGTTATGTTTATAGATATAGGGTCCCCGCAGCGTTCCCACCACATCCACGATATACTTTGAATAATACTTAAACTAGTTACATAACATCTTAATTTTCCTTAGCATCATTCCAAAGAATACGTAATATAAGTTTGATGTGAGCTACCACAACTTATGTATAGGCGGTTTACCAGTATATAAATGGCTACAGACAAACCTATACATCGGTTCCAACGGGAATGATGACTGTAGAGAAAACATTTCCAAAGTGTAAATAGTTGATGTGACGTAGCAAGATCCACAAAGCGTATACATATAGTTTACAACCAAACCAATCCATGCCTCAGTCAATCGGGATCATCACGTAGCCCAGTTTAAACACATTCTTGGTATACCAGGATGCTTATATATAGGGTTCCCGCAGCGTTCCCACCCATCCGTGGTATACCTAGAACGATGCTAAATAGTTGTGACATCCGTTATCCTTAGCATCACTTAACATGAAGGCTCTTAGTAGGATAGGACTTGAGTAAATGTTGATAATGTTGATTGCCTTCAACAAGGACTTATAATGTTGATTGCCTTTAACAAGGACTTATAATGTTTGATTGCCTTCAACAAGGACTTATAATGTTTGATTGCCTTCAACAAGGACTTATAATGTTGATTGCCTTCAACAAGGACTTACTAGATTATGACCCTAGCACCCTAGGGTAGAATAGAAACGTATGATACTCATGATCGTTACCTTATGGTAAGATTAGCTAGATTCTCATGCATGGTGAATACAATTACGTGTGCACCCGTAATGATAATTTACCTTGCATGATCACCCTTAGCTTCACTTACCCCAAGTTAACATCATAGTATTATTTAGATTCTCAAGCACAAATAATGTAATGTCCTATGTCCATGAGCAGTATTCCAATAATAGCATGTAATAGCAAATAAGCATATAAGCACATTAAGTCTAATGATAACTGCATATCCGTCATACTTTCAGGATTTCAGTCATAACTATGATAGGGTCGGATTCAATATTCGAGATCGACGCTACGCGTGATCACCGAAGTTCCCTAATAATATGATGTTGTGCGCATACAAGCGTAAAGTTCTTAGTATAAAAGTAACCCATGGAGAAAGACTAAGAGTAATAATGTCTTCCCCGGGATGTTCAGATAACACGTGTACATGTATAAAATGGTATGTAGGAACATACTTGTAGATTATTAGGTATATAGGAATATACCTGTATATTAAGTTCATAGATTAATATATTTGACCCTTGCCTTGTAGTTTGTGTATGACCATAGTTTATCACTCATCCAGAAATCCCTAGGTAAGCATACCAGGTCTCGTAATGAGATATATGCGATATGCTTGCCTTAGCCGAGGGCCTTTTGCCAGGAAATCCAGAATACAGGGTCTATGTGTCACCAAATCATGAGAGACATTTAGGTAAAATCAAAGCACACAATCCTAGCATGCATTCTATATGAAGTTCTTAGGTTATAGTGTAGGTTGAGTCTCCACCTATCTCTAAACCAAGGCTCTGATACCAATCTGTCACACCCTCGCTTATAGCGGAAACACGGATGCGACGGAGGGATCGTCATAACACTGGTATAAATACAGAGATATAATAATGCAATCTTCTCGTGTCATGACGTCCTCGACACAATGGTGACTTGTGTCGTGGTTAGTCAGTTCCACGACTATCATAGTCTTATTGATTCTAATCCAAATACACAATATTCAAATATGGAAACAAACGACAATATTACATATGCAAATCTATTGAAATCCTGAGGTCTCTGCTAAGGCATCTGCACTAGCTATCCTTTGATTATGTTACTGAAAAGATATGCTCAAAAATGTCAACACATAATGTTGGTGAGTTCCGCAGGTTTAAATTTAAAACATTTGATGCTGTATAGAATTTGATATGGAATCATACTGCAAGCACAACCACATAACATGTGTTTAAAGACAACCAAACCTAATGACGATGCATATAAATCTGACGGAATATATTCACCCATGGCCTGATTGCTGGCAGCTGTAGTCGGTAACTGCAAGTTAACCGATCTGTCGAGGTGGGGGTGTCAACCCAGTAGTACTACCAATACCTAACCTTTGGTCCCAAACCGGAATAATGGTTTTGGTAAGAATCATAGAATAACACCATGTATGCATGCAAAACAGTATCATCAAAGAATTAAGCAATGCACGATCAAGCACGATCAATACCTATATTAATTGTAACTAAGTCTTTAAATGTGTTTATGCGAATAAATATATTTGGTAAGATTCGGGTTGGTGGTTTAACACGTGACACGTACACAAATGGATGTATATATGTTTACAAGATAAGTTTGAAATTAACGTTAAATCAGGATTAGAATTATGGGTTTTTAATAGGTATTAAGGTTACAAAGTATTTATTTGCATTTTGATTCCATTAGGAGGATTTCATAAGTGTATTATATATTTTTGAATTAAATATAAAAATGATGTGGTTTAATTATATAAATTTATAATTATCCAAAGATAATTACAAATAAGGATAATTACAATTATAGTATTTTGATTAATAATAAGGTATTAATCTATACCTTTAGTTAAAATATATTTACATGAAATAACCCACAATTTTATTTGTAAATAATTTATGAATTATAAAATATATTTAAAGATAATATAGCGTTTATCTATAGAAATAATTATTTATAATATTATAAATAATATTTATATAATTTCATGATTTTCATGATTATTTCATAGTTAAACTTGATTTAGAATTTATTTTAAAAAAATTAGTATTTTAATATTTTAAATAATATTTTATAAAAATCTATTAAAGTTTTTAAATAAAATAAATTTACAGAAAATTATTTTGTAAGATTTAAAATAAGAAAAATTAATAAAATTTTTTTATAATTTTTAGATATTTTCCATATTTTTAAAGTATTTATAAAGCTTTAAAAAAATAAAAACAATGAAAAGGAGGTTGCCGGGTTCGAACCCGGGACCTCACACCCAACACACAGCCCAAACCAGTGAGCCATAGTCCAATCCGCGAATAGACACGGGTTAAATTAATTTTAAACATAGATTCAGAAATCCCCAATTCGTATAACCCTAGAAACCAAATCGTTCAAATTGATCACCCAAACGTTTATGATAGTGTATGGATTCATGGGGCTTTGTTCCCCATGATAAATCGAGTATAAAGTTGTGTTCAATTACCTGATTTGATTCATTTTGATGGTATGACAGATAAGAACAAGCCGCGGCAAAGGAAGAACCGAATGGGTGATCAAACTTGATGGATTGAATTCAAATTACTTGTACAGATAGATTCGAACGATGCTAATTATCAATTGCCCTCTATCAATTTCGGTTTTCGAAGTCCCGAAGGTGGTGTTCGACCAATCGCAGGTCGCGATGGAAGATGATGATTGAATTCGTTTGTTTTGTGTGTTTTAGATGGAATTGAAAGTTGCACACGATTAGGATCAGTTATATAGTCGCTCAGGTTCAATTAATTAAACGAATTATTGGCGTTAGTGGTGATCGTGGTGGTTTCTTTCGGCCGAGTGTGTTAGGTAGATAATCGCACTCAATTCGATCGTATTATATCAAATTAGGTGGGGGTACGAGTTCGAAGCTCCCACTCGAATGTGTCGGAAGCCTTTGATTGAGTCAAAACCGCGTAAATTTGGTGGTTTGGTCTCGCCGGACGTCGGCCGGAATAGTCGCCGGAGAGGGAATCGGGGGAAAACGGGGGGAGGGAGATGGGTTTTAAAAATTTACCACTTGGTCCTGCGGTTTTAGTTTGTTATTTTATGTTAACAACTTTTAAAATGTTTTAAAAATTACATAAGCACCCCTGCACTTTTAAATCTAACAAATATATTATATTATCATTATTTTTTTTTTCTTTTATTTTCTTTATTTTTTTTTAAATCTTGTTATTATTATATTTTTTTAAATTAGCATTATTATTATTATATTATTATTATTATTATTATTATCATTATTATTATGGTTGAAATTTACATAAACGTATTAAATTAACTTTTATTTAATGAAGATTACGGGATGTTACAAACACAACAAGCTATGGATATTCCTCCAACAGAAGTGGAGAATAAATCAAAATTTATGTTCGACGTGCACCAGTACACGTGGGAGGATATACAATTAAGACTCCTAGGAAAAGATACAACGTGGACACAAGTTTATAACAAACCAACCTGAGGATCTAGAAATAACCTTCTGATTCCTTGAAGGTAAAAGTAAGGGCACCAAAAGACAAGAGTTGGATCAAGTAAAGACAGCTCGACAAACTCTTAGGAAACTTAAGAAAATACAGTTAGGAATCTGGAAAATCCAGAAGGACATCAAAAAACTCAAGACGCCCAAGAAAAGTATCTTCACAAGGATCTGGAAATGGGTTCGTAGAGACTAGAAGACTGTAGACTAAACTATCCAAATAAAACAGAATAAGAACTTAACTGATATATGTACTTTTGTGTTAAAGTATTATTTGATACGTATTAAATAATTTATGTTAGAGTATTTATTTGTGATACTAATATAAAATTCACTATAGTGAATCATGCCGCCAAAAAGAAACACTCAGCCTATCCGAAGAACAGCTCGAGTGGGACGACCTAGAACCCGACTTGGGAGAAGAAACACCCGTGAACACTGACACCAATGAGAATGACAGGATCTCTCAGATAAGCCCAACAAATAGAAGCTACCTTACCTACCTTGATAACCCAACTCCAACAAAATCTAAATTTGGAACCACCTCACATCCACCAATAGAACCTAAAAATATTAACACAAATGGGTGACAAAAAGAAGAAATTCTGAATGGAATCTCAAAGGGATGTTCTTATAAGACTTTCATGTCTTGCAAACCCGGGAATTTGATGGAAAAGGAGGAGATGTACAAGCTTTAAGATGGCTAGATGAAATGGAAGGAGTTCTGGAAATCAGTAGCTCTGGTGAAAACTTCAAAACACTATTTGCTTCACATTCCCTTAAAGGAGAAGCACAATCCTGGTGGAAAATAGAGGTACACACTAGGGGTAGGAATGTTATGAAGGGCTAAGTTAGGAAGAATTTAGAAATTTAGTGATAGAAAAATATTGCCCTTATAATGAGATAGAGAAACTAAAAGCTGAATTTTTAGCAATAGAGATGAAAGGAGCCGCACACCGGGAATATACTTATAGGTATAATGAACTATCCATATACTTATATACTTATAGTATAATGAACTATCCAGGTTAGTACCAACATCTGATAACCCGGAATCAAAAAGGATAGGAAGGTATATTTGGGGATTAGTACCATAATAAGAGGACTAGTGAAATCTGCAAGAACCAAACCTTCCAGGAAGAAGTATCCTGTCAGGAAGTCTGACAGATGAAATGATCAGGAATGGATCATTAAGTCACCCACAGGTAGGAGAGAAAAGCAATGGACTGAACACCACTCTAGAAAAGATTTGGAGAAATCTCCCAGAAAAGAGTAACCAAACCTCCACCAAGAAACTTTTTGGAAACAGCTCAGGGGAAGAAATTGATAAACCACCACAGGTAATATCTGTCAAAGATATCATACAGAAACTGTATGACAGTGGTTGTTTATAACTGCAAAAGGAAGGGACACATTTCTCGAGACTGCAAAAACCTTACCAGCACGAAAACAGTCTGCTTTCAGTGTGGAAGTGAAAATCATTTCCGTAATGAATGTCCACAACGAAAGGGTAAGGCTCCAGCTAACCAGAACAACCCCCGTGGAAGGCTTTTGTGATACAAGCTGACGAAGCTCGTCATGAACCAGAAGTAGTTACGGGTACGTTCCTTATCAATAACCAGTACGCTAAAGTATTATTTGATACAGGGGCAACTTGTAGTTTTGTTTCACATACTTTTAGACCATCACTTAGTTTAACATCTGAGAAATTAAGTGACAATTATGTGATAGAATTAGCTGATGCTAAAATAATAGAAGCTGATGAAATCATTCCTAATTGCATTTTGAAATTAGATGAATATTGTTTTGATATAAATCTGATACCTATTAAGTTAGGAGGATTTGATATCGTAGTAGGAATGGATTGGTTAAGTAAAAATCATGCTGAAATCATTTGTGATAAGAAAATGATTAAGATTCCTTTGACTAAGGAAGACAAAATTCTCTGCATATATGGTGATAAGCCAAACAATATTGTGAAACTGATTTCTTGTGAAAAAGCACAGAAATGCTTAAACAAGAGATGTTTAGCTTTCTTGGCTCATATAGTTGATACAAAACTTGATAAGGAAAATTTGGAAAGTGTTCCTGTTATAAATGAATATGCTGATGTTTTTCCTAATGAATAACCTGGATTACCACCTCCTCGGCAGGTAAAATTTAAAATAGAATTGATACCAGGAACAGCCCCTATTGCCAAAGCACCTTATCGTTTAGCACCAACTGAGATGAAAAAACTCATGACTCAGTTACAGGAATTATTAGATAAAGGATTCATACGTCCTAGTGTATCATCTTGGGAGCACCAGTGCTATTTGTTAAAAAGAAAGATGGAACCTTTAAAATGTGTATTGATTATAAGGAACTCAATAAGGTTATCATAAAGAATAGGTATCCTCTCCCTAGAATTGATGATTAGTTTGACCACTACAGGGATCTAGTTATTTCTCAAAAATAGATCTAAGATCTGGATATCATCAATTAAGAGTACAAGAAGACGATATTTCTAAACTACATTCAGAACTAGGTACGGACATTATGAATTTCTTGTAATGCCATTTGGGTTAACCAATGCTCCAGCAGTATTTATGGATTTAATGAATAGAGTGTGTAAACCTTATTTAGATAAATTTGTTATAGTCTTCATAGATGATATTTTGATCTATTCTAAGAATAAGGAAGATTATGAACAACACCTGAGGTTAACTCTGGAATTACTCCGAAAAGAAAAGTTATATGCAAAATTCTCAAAATATGAATTTTGGAAAAGAGAAGTACAATTTCTAGGATATGTAGTTAACCAGAATAGGATTCAGGTTGATCCAGCAAAGATTGAGGCAGTTAAGAAATGGGAAATCCCAAAACCCCAACTGAAATACGACAATTCCTAGGTTTAGCAGAATATTACAGAAGATTTATAGAAAACTTCTCAAGAATAGCTCAACCATTGACAGAATTGACTCAAAAAGATAGAAGTATGTATGGGGAGAAAAACAAAACGAAGCCTTTGAACTTCTCAAAAGTAAGTTATGTAGTGCACCTGTATTAAGAAGGAACAGATAATTTCATAGTTTATTGTGATGCATCTCATCAAGGCTTTGGATGTGTTTTGATGCAAAAAAGATAAAGTGATTGCATATGCATCCAGACAGCTTAGAGGTAGTGAAAAGAATTATACCACCCATGACTTAGAATTAGGAGCTGTAATATTTGCACTAAAGATTTGGAGACATTATTTATATGGAACTAAGTGTATAATATATACGGATCACAAAGTTTGCAACACATCTTTGACCAGAAAATGTTAAATATGAGGCAAAAAGATGGGTAGAGTTACTAAGTGATTATGACTGTGAAATTAAGTATCACCCCGGTAAGGCAAATGTAGTTGCTGATGCTTTAAGTAGAAATAAAAGAACAAAACCTTTACGGGTACGTGCTATGAAAATGGAACTACGTTCAGATCTGTTAAGACAAATCCGGGAAGCTCAACAACATGATATGTTGAAACTGAAAGGGCAAATAAAAGATTTGAAAACAGAAGCAGATGGAATTCTGAAATTCAAAGGAAGAATCTGGATACCTGACAACAACATGATTAGAACAACTATACTGCAATAAGCTCATAAGTCAAGATACTCTGTGCATCCAGGAAATAATAAAATGTGCAAAGATTTGAAAAGCCAATACTGGTGGCCAGGCATGAAAAGATCAGTTGGAGAATTTGTGGAACAGTGTGATGTCTGCTCAAGAATAAAAGCTGAATATCAAAAACCTTCAGGATACCTACAACAACCAGAAATTCCAGAATGGAAGTGGGATCAAATTACAATGAACTTCATAACTAAGTTACCCAGGACCAGAAATGGATACGACACAATTTGGGTTATAGTAGATAGACTAACTAAGTCAGCTCATTTCTTACCTATCCGAGAAGATTATAAGATTGAGAGATTAGCAAGAATCTACATCAAAGAAATTGTGTCCAAACATGGAATACCTGTATCCATAATATCAGATAGAGATAGTAGATATACTTCTAGGTTCTGGCAAACTTTACAAAAATCTTTAGGAACCCAAGTAAACTTAAGTACAGCATATCATCCACAGACTGATGGACAAAGTGAAAGAACAATACAAACCCTAGAAGATATGTTAAGGGCTTGTGCTATAGACTTTGGTGGAAATTGGGATAGTCACTTACCTTTAATAGAATTTTCATACAATAACAGTTACCATTCTAGTATTGGGTTAGCTCCATTTGAAGCTTTATATGGAAGAAAATGTAGGTCACCTCTATGTTGGAATGAAATAGGTGATAGACAACTCACAGGTTCTGAACTAATCCAAGAAACCATAGATAAGATCACTGAGATTAAAAATAGGTTGGAAGCAGCTCGTGATCGACAGAAAAGCTATGCAGACAAACGGAGGAAACCACTGGAGTTTGAAGTTGGAGACAGAGTCTATCTGAAGATATCTCCCTTTAAAGGTATCTTTCGATTTGGAAAATCCAATAAGATTAACCCTAGGTACATTGGTCCATTCAAGATCATTGATAGAATAGGTCCTGTAGCATATAATTTGGAATTACCACAGGAATTAAGTGAACTACACAACAGATTTCATGTGTCCAACCTCAAGAAATGCCTAACCAATGAAACCTTAGAAATACCAATTCAAGAGACCAAGGTAGATAAGAAACTGCATTTTGTGGAAGAACTAATAGTAATTGTAGGGAAGGAAATAAAGAAATTAAGAAGAAGTAAAATTCCCATAGTGAAAATTAAGTGGAATGCAAAAAGAGGACCAGGATACACCTGGGAAAGGGAAGATGAAATCAAGAAGAAATACCCCCACCTATTTGGAGGTAATAATTATTTAAGCTTTCTAAAGCACACTCCACTGAATTTCGGGACGAAATTCTTTTAACAGGGGGAGAATGTGACAACCTTAAAAAAAAATTTATTATTATACATACTACGTAGAAAAATTTTTATTATATTACGTTACAGTCACGATTTATATTTAGTATGTATATATTATGGATATACATATGCATGTTTGCATGCATGCATATATATTAGTTATTCACGTATGCATGTATGTTTATATACCCGAAACTCACTCATACATGTATATATATATAAAAAATTTTACGTATGCATGTTTGCATACCTACATGTACATAAAAGAATTCCTTGGAGTGCTTGTATATATGTACGATTAATATGAATAATTTACTCACTATATGCATATATATATATATATATGTATATATATACATACTTTACTTATTTGTACATGTTTATATTATAGACACATATATATATGCACATTAAGAACATCAAGTGTACATATTTTATATATATGTATACGGGTACTTGTTATATATATATATACATCTTAAATAGACCAAAACTAATATAATCAAATTCATAAAACCCTAGCTAAACACTGAAACTAAATCATCCTCCCTACACCCCTCAGTTAACACCACTCGAAACCACCACCTTATGCTAAACCACCACCACCACCCGAAAGCTACTAACCCAAGCCACTACCCTCGGTTTCATGCGTTCACATCACCAACCCGCCACCACACCACCTTATCCTACCACCTAGTTATTCATGTGACTAAGCAATCTTGTTCCATTTTACTTCCTCCCCAAAACCGCCACCCATGCACCCGGCTTTCTTGCATTCACACCATCAAAACGCCACCTAGCAAGGCTACATAGGTGATTCACCATGGCTAGGGAATCTACCTCATGATGATGTTGGAGAAAGGCGGTCGATTAGGGGCATATATTTGACTATCGGCAGCCCCATGCAAACACACCACAACCGCACCCTTGTCCTCTTCCCTCTCTCGAATTCTTTGAAACCTTCAAACCACAATCATCACCACCACCTCACGACCACCCCCTACACCACCACATCTGATCACCACCTACTCCATCTCTCCCTTTCACTTTTGGTTCCCATACAACAACAACATCACCATCTCACAACACCACCCGTAACCACATACCACCATCTTCCGTAACCATACCTCCATCACCCGTAACTACAACCATCATCAAGCACCAACTCCAAGGCTTTTCTCTCGGGTTCAAGGAACAAGAATACCATCAAAAATCAACATCCCAAGGGTTATAAAACATTTTTAAACGTAGATATTACATATGTGTTAAAACACATATATATTGTTAGTTTTGGTATTTAAACACCAAAACCAATCTTGAAAGTATTTTTAGTCATTAATCACTAATAATGGGTCACAAAAACTCAGAAACTTATGATAAAAATGTATATTTTGAATTTACAAAGATTAAATCTTGTAAATATTTAAGAAAAATCAAATAAATATTAAACAAATGCGATTGTAGAAATAAACATTGAAAAATCCTTATTTATATACTAAACAACTATTCTGGAAACTTTGATAAAGTTTTGATAAATAAATAATTTATAAATTATTTTAAATAAAGAAAAATAGAAGAAAATATCAAAAATAGAAATAAATTCGGGAAAATTTTGATAAATTCCCAGGATGATTCTTTTGAGGTATAAAAGCCTCTAGAATTATTTCAGAATTTTATTCCTTATTATAATTAAGATATGAATTTTTTATGTTCTGTAGTAAATAAAACAGAATGAATACTTAATGAAAATAATAAATTATGAGAAAGTCTTAGATGTAATATTAAATATGAAACTACAGAATATATAATTTCCAATTTTTGGAGTTATATAACTATTTTTGCTAAATATTGAGATTATTGTAAAAATTCCAAAAACTGTTCTGCTTTGAGTTAGACCTTGATATAATTATTTGATGTTCTATTTTATATAATAGATTATCTGTAAAATTTTAAGAATTTATTGATTACAGAAAGCATTTCTGATGAATTTTGGGAATATTGTGGAAATTATAGAAAATAATCTGTTGGGAGTTTGATGTTATAAAAATTATGTGAAGCTACAAACTGTCCAAATTATATTCTATAAAATTTTGGTGATTTTTTGATATCAATACCTATTTTTGATGATTTTTGAGAATTTTGGAATAATTACAACTATTATGTGTAGTTAAATAAATTGAAAATTTTTAGAGGCCCGAAGGTGTTTCTATAAAATTAACTATTAACCTTTTACCGTCAATGAAAACCCAAAAGATATTTAAAGTATTATCTGACATTTGATATTATTTCTAGGTTATCTCGAGAACTGAGAAAGGTGAGTTCATAGCCCCATTTTCAAGTGTTTGGTATTCAATAAAGTTTTGAGGGAAAAAGTATACTGTTTGGGTTGATGTATTATTTTTTGAAATTATTTTTGTTGCTTACTGTCATTTGCGATACAACCATTAATTCGGATGAGGAACCGTCCGATAATATTAGTAGCGCTACTTAGGAGAATATTTGCACCTACCGGATGAGGGTTGCTGCTATTTTCCTGCATCTAACCGAATGAGGGTTGGGATGTAATATTATCTGATTTTTTGAATTATTTCATGACAGTATGATTATGTTGTGAGCAGGTTTGGTTGTAATTGATACATTAACAAAATATTTGTCTGGCTATAAACCTATGTTCTCACCAGCATTTTATTGACTGGTTTAAGTATGCTTTTTCAGGAAAATATGAGTAACTCATTTGACTTTAGCTTTGAAGTGCATGACGGATGGGGCGAAGTAGTTGGGAGAGTGTGCGTCACGCTCACCGTTAACATAGTTGACGGCAGCGTTTATGTCGACGCACACTTTCATAGATTTTAGAAGACATGCTGTAGTTTGACTGTGAATCAATTACATCTAATTTTGTAACCTATGTAAAAGATGTAATTCCACTATTATAAATAAAGCATGCCGTATGTTATGTTTTATGTATATATGATTATTATGTTTATTTCACTGTAAGCAATGTACTCTGATAAAAGCTAGTCACACCCCAACCGTATTGTTCACGCTTCCGCCGGGATGTGACACTTATGATGAAAGATAAGCGTACTAACGAACTGTGGTTGGCATTTGATTACGGGTGAGGTGCATCACTTTCCAACTTAAGGGATTTTTTCAAAGTTCTTGACACGATGCATGCAGCTTTGAACTCTTTCAATGGAAAGCGAAAGTAATTGTAGGAAAGGTTGACCGACGGAATTTAAGAATCCCAAGTGCCACTATATAAAATGACACAAGCTTAACGCATATCTTGTGAATATGTATTGTTCCTTCGGTCAAACCGTCCGATTAAGAATGATACGATAAGCTGAGATTTTTAGCTGGGTTACCAAAGATGATTAAAGACATTGTTGGTAATAGACGGTGAATCGATCCTCAAAATTAGCGATCTATGTTTAACGACACACCATGATAGCCGACCATTTGAGTTAGGTACGAGTCAATTTCTCGACTCGTTATCTCACATAAGTCATTACGAAATGCGCGAAATTAGTCACTCAGTCAATAATGCACCAAATGTCATTATGACATCAAGAAATACGAGGCAATTTGAACATACACCAAGCTATGTCCACTTTTCCCTTATGCCAAACCACGAATACCAATAGTGGAAATTCATGATCCGTTTTGTTCACATCGGAATGAATTTAATAACAAGTCTTGTGAGTCGCAATCAAGATAGAGGTTTAGAGATTTTCAAGATTAGGAGTTCAAAGATTATCCAAAATAATGAGAATTGCATTTCTTAATTATGGGTAAGATGTCGTTCAAGATCGGATTAGGATTTAAATAATTCAGAATATCAACGATAAAGGCAATCACAAATAGCTTTCCAAGTACGGCTTGCACACGCGGTTCATCACCCATGAACATAACCGTACATTGCTATAACCAGAAAGGCATGACATAAATTTATAATGGCTTTATCTTGTACGACGGATCGTTTTAGGAGTGTTACCATCGTGCAATTAGTTTGATGATAACGCAAAGGAAAATCGATACGCAAGAAATAAAAGATTCCATAAAGCTAGATCAAAATGACAAATTGAAACATAAAAGCGTGAGAGAAGAAATCGATTTAAAATTCAAATGTTCTAGGCTTGGAACTAGGGTTACTCTAAAGTGACAACGACCTCCTTTTGAGTTCAAGATTCATGCTTAAGCTTGACTGGCTGGAACATCATCGTCGATAAATCAGATAACGGTGTTCATCTTCAAGTTATTACATGTTTCTTGTCAATAGAAGTCTTAAAGACCTTGGTAAATTTAAGATCAATGAATGGTAATAGTCACCAAGATGTGTGTATCACTCCTAGCTCGGTGGTGTATTTCCCAAGGTATGACTCTTAACTACCAAGCGAGAGCTTGATCCTAACTCTTTGTTAAGGATCCATAGGAATAAAATGAGATAACTTACCATTAAGGTAAGGATAATCACTCCTATCTTAACGGTGAAGTTCCATAGAAACAAAATATAGTAAAATGAAAGCTTCATCAAAGTACGGAGTTCACTCCTACTTCGATGAGGTTATTTCATTTGAGGAGAATATCATCCATAAAATTTTTAAACGGTTTAAATTATCATCAAGGTATGGATTTCACGCCTATCTTGATGATTGAATTTCATAATAACATAAAAACAATCGAGAATTGACCTTTGTCACCAAAGTACGGGATTCAATCCTATTTTGGTGAGGTCATTTCATTCGTGAAATACGAGTTCCAAAGGGAAATGATTGAAATCTGTCCTCAAAATAAGGGAATCACGCCGATTCAGAGAACGAGATTTCATAAAACACACAATAGGAAAATTGAAAACCATTATCGAGATACAAAATTTTACTCCTATTTCAAGGAGGTAACTCTACTGGCAAAATACGAATTCATAAGAACAAGAAGAAGAAATGGTCATCAAGGTAAGAGGTTCACTTCTGTCTTGATGATGAAATTTCATAAGAATAATAATATCGAATAGAAAGTCATCACTAAAGTAAGGGAGTCACCCCTGCTTTGATGAGATAGAATCATTTAGGAGATACAAGTGTCCTTAGTCATAAGTTGACCTGCGGACTCTTGCATTGCCTACGATGCAAAACAGTTAAAAGATTTTACAAAACTCGACTTAACAAACGAAGAGAATATCGACTAGAAATTCAGAAACTTCAAATTACATCAATGTAACATTAACAGGAGGAGAAAATCATGTTTGCTAGAATTAAGGTTAAAGTTCAGGATAACAGAGTTAATTACGTTAGGTTCTCAAATCTTGAATGGTTTAAATCAAGAAAACAAGATCAACGATGGAAATGATTCAACACAACAATGAGATGTAAACGTTCAGTCCAAAATAAAAGGGAAATGCGTTGATTTCTCAAAGTGTTACGTCAACCACAACTTTACGAAAGACACGCGTACCTATAAGCGAACACCCATCTCATGAGTTCCAGGTCTGATAAACAGATCCAATGGTCGAATCAGATTTATATGTATACCTTGCCTAGACAAGGTATCCCGAGATGCAGGTATTCCACCTTTCGGCATTGCATGATTTCAGTTATGGGACACACTTTAAGGACATTTGAAAACCCTAAGTAACAATTTTAAGTTTTGAAAACCATTCGGTTTAGATGACCAACATCTTTGGATATATTAAGATCCATGTACACGTTGGTCAAGGTATAAAGATAGTTACATAAGGCGCACAATGTATAACGATGTTTAAACGTAGGAATTGAGGGGGATAACAAGTTCAATATTAACGGGAACATTTCGTAAGATAGGAATGAGAAGATATTAAAGTTTTGATGATAAACCAGTCCAAGGAATCAAGGATTTTTTGATATTTTAAATATAAACTTGGATGGTTCCATTTGGTAACGCATTACCATTTGAAAACGTTGACACGTCAAGGTAAATTGACCCATTTGCCTTAGAAACTTGTGTATGTCGACCATAGTTTATTACTCATCCCAGAAATACCTAGGTAAGCATAACTGGTCTCGCAATGAGATTTATACGATATGCTTGCCTTAACCCAAAGGCCTTTTGCCAGGAAATCCAGAATACAGGTGTCTATGTGTCGCACAAATTTCTTAGATTCATGAAATCAAAACCTTGATGAGATTTTCATAGATTAAACATAGAGTCTAAGGGATTAAACCCAAGATAATAAGTGTAGATTCCACATGTCGTCGAGAATAAGTTTAGGATGTTTCAGTTATCGGGGAGAATCAAGAGTCAAAGATAAGTCTAGGGGAGACAGGTAACAAACTTTTAGCATACATAAGGCAATCCTATGCTAAGACATCAAGTTGCATATAAGAAGGCATAGCATTATGTAGCATACAAACCATGTATTTTTATAAGAATAGAAATACGTTTCTATAAGGTTCATGCATAAACTATAGTCTAGGTCACCATTTCTAATAACCTAAATCCCTATAGTTATGGGCTATGATACCAATCTGTCACACCCCAACCTTGACGGCGGAAACGTCGAGGTGTGAGAGTTAAGATCGTTTACAACCACATAATGCTATTATTAAATCCAAATATATTATACATAAGTTTCAAAGGTAACATTACAAACATAAGTCTCAACAAAGATAACATCATGATATAAAAGTTAAATGTGACAAGTTCATCCTTTTATTTCTCTAGGTTCAATCCTAGATGTCATAAGCTTCAAAGTAGTAATCATACTTGAGTATTTCCTGAAACATGTTAAAAATAAAAAGTCAACAATAATGTTGGTGAGATTTCCATAGTTTTCAATACATAAGTATATAAAGGATGGCAATTCATGTCGTAACTTAGAGAACAAAGTAACTAGGGATGTAAGACAGAATGCACAATCAAACCTTGACAAAGTTTTACAAGTCTTAAACGTTTACAAGTATATACGATTAGCTAAGTATACTTGGATCAACCAAGCAGGCTTGTCAGGCCCATAGATCTATGACGTCGCTAGGCTAGCAATAGTTAATGATTGTACATATATTCGACATTACATGGTAGCTATAAAGGTTAACTAGCCACAACATACAGGTGAAATGCCATAAGTTTACAAGAATCAAACGTGTTTACAAGTGCTATGTTTATAATGTAACATGTTTCACCCCAAAGGGTAAAAATAATAAAAGGGGCATAGAAATACTCACTTGATGTATGTATGTAAGATTGTAATAAGAATTAAACGATATTCCAACGTATTCCTTTACAAGACACCTTAACATATATATAGAAGACTAAGATTAATAATAAGATTAACGTTCTAACGAGAACTAGGGTTTCAATAGAATTATGGGGTTTTTGACAAGTAAATAAATTTATATAATGAACTCATTTATATTTTGATTTAATGAAAATAATTATACCATTTCAATGTTTAATATAAAAAAGAAATTAGGTATAATAATTGATAACGTTTAAATATAAACTGTAAATAAATTTTCATAATCTTTTGAAATAAACATGATTTAACCATGATCAAAATAACATATTGACTAACAATAATTTATTAATCTAAAGTATTAGTTAAAGTACATTTGATAAGAAATAACTCAAAATTAACATATGTGAATAATTTGTAAAATTATATATAATTTCTACAATTATCATGATTAATCCATAATTAATTATAATATGGTGTCCATTAATAACTTAATGATTTAAATTATTATTTAGAGTATATTTTTATAAAAAATAACTATTTACAGCATTTGTAAAAAAATTATTAAGGTGTTTAAATAAATAAATTTATAGAAAATAGTTAGTTAACTTTTATAATAAGGAAAGTTTATAAAACTTATTTTTATAATTTTTAGAATTTTTAAAAATGTTTTAAAGGCTAAAAAAACTCAAAAAAAAATAGTTGAGGGTGCCCGGGTTCGAACCCGGGACCTCAAGGATGTGAGCATGTGTTCTTAACCAGTAGGCGAGGGCGCCTAAGCCTGCCAAGAAATGGTTTTTAATTCTTAAATACATAAACACAATGAAAACCCCCAATTTCATAAGAACCCTAGAAATCAAAATCGATCCAATTGAACATCCGAATGAATCTGTTAATCAATGAATGTTTGGGGCTTTTAATCCCCACATAAAACCGAACCCAAAGACTGTTTAATTACCTGTTACGAATGTGGAATTTGATGGATACGGGTTTGAGTGAGGTCACGGCTGTGGTAGCTTTGAATTCAATAGGTTGGAGTTGATTATAATCGAATTCCTCACAACAGTAGCTTCTAATAGTGTTTAAGATCGAAAGCCCTCTGTCAATTTGGAATGAGAACGTGCAGAAGTTGGAGTTCGATTGTGTTGTATGTTCGGTGGTTTCACGAGTGATTATTGTGATAAGAAGATGATTTCAGGTGAAATTAAACACACCATTAGTTTCTAAATGATTATACGAACGAGTATACATGTTTAATTGCATCATTAATATGATTTAAGTGTGAAAACAATTGGGGTGTTGGACGGGTTTCGGTTTCGAACTTGTGGGTTTTAATAACCCGCTTTAAAGTTCAATTATTTTGTTTATTATTGTTGGAAATTGTCTCACGAGCGTTTTGGTGCACTATGGCAACACGAAACAACCTGGATTGGTGGTTTGCGTGTTGGCCGAGCCGCGCCGGAGTTTGGTCGGCTCCCGGCCGGAATCGCGGCGAAGGAAGGGTGGGGGGTTGGGTTTTTACTAATTTACATAAATGGTCCCTACATTTTGATCTTTTTATTATTTTATGCCAAACTTTTGTAAATTGACAAACTACCCCCCCCCAACTTAATTAATTTTAAGTTTTAAAATTTTTAAGTTTAAATAGTTTTTATAAATTATTATTATTATTATTATTATTATTATTATTATTATTATTATTATTATTATTATTATTATTATTATAAGTAATATTATTATTATTATTACTATTAATTGTGTTATTATTATAATTACTATTATTATTATTATTATTATTATTTATTATTATTATTATTATTATTATTATTATTATTATGTTTATTTTAATAAATTTGATTATTCAACATTAAATTAAAGAATAACATAATATAATACAAGGATCAATCATAAGTAACCCTCATAATTTTATAAATGACATAAACAGTCCTTACAAGAAGATAACTGTAAGGCCCCGTTCACGGGCACCTCACAGCTGGTCCATCAATGCACTCAAAACATAACTCTTATCGTTCTTCATAAAACGTTGCAGTGGAAACATTAAAAACATCTTTTCATTTCAATAAAATGCTCTTACAAAATACTACCACAGTTCATTACATAATATCATTTCATTATAAAAGCATTATAACAATGGATGCCACCCCAAAGGAACTGAGTAGTCGCCTCGTGTCATCCTCAGCAACATACCTGGCAACTAGAAACACATCAAAAGTCAGTGTTGCTGAGCAAGTTCTAGTTTTATAATAAAACATACTTTACTTTCCATTAAAATCATTTCCTTACTTTCTTTCAAAATCATACTATACTTTCGTACATGATCACACATCATACGTACATACAGATAATATATGATTATTTTCTTCACCTTTACGTTCGTTAACTTTCATTCATTCAGCGTACATTGTTATCCTTCACTTCTTTCTAGATCCGATCAGACTTTAACCTCTTCATAGCACTCAACCACGATTACTGAGGTCGAATGACAAGGATCCGTATCGTTCGTTACTATGATCGTTCATTGTTGTTCATTTCATACATATCGCACGTTCTTACATTTCATACTTTTATTATCATTTATTTCTCATTTAGATCTTGTCAAGTTTTACCCTCTTCATGGCACTCAGCCATGATTACTGAGGTCAAATGACAAGGATCCCGCTCATTCATTATCTTACTTATCGCACCTTCGCATCATCGTACTCGAAGTACATGTCGCACAAATCGCACCAATGGAGTCGTCACGAAGACCGACTCTCCCTGTGTGTGTGAACTATTGGGGTTAGCCAAAATCGCACGCCATCTCATGGGTTAGCCAAAATCGCACGCTACATGTTCCACATGAGGTAGGCAAAAATCGCACGCTACATAGCACACAGTAAATACCACATCGCACGTATCGGAGCAGTTACCAAAACTGAACTCCCTCTATGTCTATGTCCCCTTATGAGTTAGCCAAGATCGCACGCTATAACACACCCACACAGTTGAGCTAACAACTCTCAATGAGTCGTGAACCTCCTTTCCTTCTACTTGAAAGCGAATCTTACTCTCATTCATCCAGAACCCGTCTCCTGCAATACCGGAGTACGCGACAGGGACCCCTTTCGAGTTTGTTGCGACACAAGGTCGCTCACCTCATACATTTGCTAGAAAGTCTTTATTACTCTCATTCATTATTAATGTATGCATTCATTCTTTACGTTCCTCTTTCATTATCTTTCGCTTTACGTTATATAATACTTTCATTAAATTTATTAATCATAACACGTAAAGCCACAAAAAGATAAACACGTATCGAGACAAGGAACGTCGACATTTACCAGTCATCAGTCATCACCATCTATCGTGGCAACTTCATACTCAACATAACATACATCATGCATAACATGCAACACTATCATCATCGTGCCCAACATGACTTCTAAAGCCTCGACGACCATCTTACATGTACTTATGGGGACTATCACATCATTACTTACCCCTTCTCTTTTCTCGAAAGTCAGTAATTAAGCTATGCCTCTCCTCGTACGCAACAGCCCTATCTGGGTGATTGGTCACCCTTCAATCGCATGGCCTCCATGCGACTGAACATCACACGATTAGACCAATACGGATGAAGTCCCATGCGACTGAACCTCCAATCGTGCGAATGGACCCTTAATCGTGCGATTGGACACTAAGCGAATGGACCTAAGCGACTGAGCTCTCAGTCGTACGATTGAACAGCTATGCTACTGAACACCTATGCGACAGGGCTCTCAGTCGTATGACCTGTCATGCGACTGGACCCCAGTCGTGCGATTGAACCTCAGTCGTGCGATTGAACTCCAGTCGCCCTTTAGTTGGCCGATTGGCCCTCCAGTCGCCTAGCCCTAGCTGGGCAGCGACTGTAGTTCATCCCGAACTGCAGCCGCGATATTCGGCCTTCAAACCCACCTAAACTCATTCTAAGCCCAATTCAACCCTCCTAAACCTTAGGGAATCATACTATGACATCATACAAGCACATACAAATCCAAAATCGCGCTCTAAACACACCGTACACAATCAAACCCAAATGGGTCAAACACACACATTTTAAAAACGGATTTATATGTGTTCCAGCCCCAAAATCGGTTGAAAACAAGTAAATGAGGGGTCCTAGAACTCACACAAACAAGAAGAAGATGAAGAGCTTCATTTGGACTAGTTACTCGACGAGTTTCGAGCCCGAACCACCACTTTTCTCTTCTTTCTCTCTTCTTTCTCTCTTCTTTCTCTCTTCTTTCTCTCTTCTTTCTCTCTTCTCTTCTTTTTGGCTGATTTTTCAAGTGTGGGGAGAGGGTAAGGGCTGCCCTCTCCCTTAAATACTATAGTCCAGTTGCCCGAGCTCCAGGCGTATGGGCACTCCAGTCGCCTGAGCTCCATGCGATTGAACACTCCAGTCGTGCGACTTCCATGCGTACGGAGCTCCAGTCGTGCGACTTCCATGCGTATGGAGGTCCAGTCGCATGACTTCCATGCGTATGGGACTCCAGTCGCATGACTCCCATGCGTATGGATGCCCTAGTCGCATGACACTCCAAATAGAATCTTCCGGGTGTTACAAGTCCACCCCCTTAAACGGGTTTCGTCCCCGAAACCTGTTGTTCCTTAAATCTTTGCGGGCAATACTCTCTCATCTCTTTTCCAGTCTCTCACCTGGAATCCTATCGCTCTACATCGTTTATCAACTTACACTTCTGGTCCATCTTTGACTATCTCCGTCGGCAACCCATGCATACTGATCAATGTCCATTTGACCAGGACCTGCGGCCTTAAATATGTCATATAGAGTACCGTCACTATAATTAAAAAGAAACACCACAATCCTTGTTTGATGTTCTTTATGTATGAATAATGACCCTTTGGCAAACCAAACAACTAAGAGAAAGGCATTCATTAATCGTGCTATGTGTTGTTCCAAATATAACTGCACCGAGATCGATTTTTCTCAGGTTCCTTGCAGGTACACTGTGATTGAAAGGCAAATCGGCTTCTTTTGTGGCCCAAACCAAATTTATCTTTTCCTTTTTCTTCCGACCTCCCATTCTAATTGTTTGCTACAACGTCGAAACTATGCGTACGTTGTCGTTCGATGAACCAATCACAGGCTGAAATTGTTCCTCAGACAACGGGTGACACAGCTTTCTCAATTGCATCACGTAATCCTCTAGGGCATCAGGTAACTTAGTGAATCCATTAATAGTAATCTCTACATCAAAGGGCTCATCGATGTTCCTTCTCCTAACATGCAACTCACACCAGAAGGCAATAGGAACGAACTACTACTAGCATCGCATTCGAGGCATAAGTGCACAAAATTAAATTACCGGAAACGTACCTGATGTCAAGTCGCAGTCCGCTCCAGCCTCCACCTGCTTCATCGTGTTGGCGCTGCGTTTGCCCTCTGTCCTTCTCCTCCAGTCTTCTTCACTCCCAAACCTTCCGCCCTTGGCTTCTCACAGTTTTTACTCATATGGCCAATTCCTCCGGAATTGTAGCATCTCACGGTTCCACATTCTCTAGCCACATGACCACGCTTCCCACACTTGTAGCAAGTATTTGGTCCCCTTTTGCATTCTCCCGAATGCTCCATCCCGTAATTTACACAACTATCCGACCCCGCACCACGTGCGACCACACGACGTTCATCCCCTCGTGCGTGCTTATTATTCGTCGGAACACCACCCCGTCCGGTTCTCTTCCCCCTCCAGTTCCGGTCTCCATCATCTTTCTCGCCGCCATCAGCCACCACCACCACCGTCCTTTTGTCATACAGCCTTCCCGCCAAATCAACGGCCGACCTAAACGTGCTTGGTCGGGCAGCGATCATGTGCCTATGGATATCCACCGGCAAGCCCTGAATATACCTCTTGATCTTCCGCGTAAGAGGTGTCACCTGATCCGGCACCAGCCGTGCCATCTCGTTGAATTTGGTGGTGTACTACTCATACGTCATCGTCCCCGCTTCCAACTGCAGGAACTCCCTTTCAACCTTATCCATCTCACGGTGAGGACAGAACTCCTCAATCACCAGCCTTTTCAACTCTGATCATCTCATCCTTCCGATAGCCCGGCTACCCTTAACTTGGACTATGTTGTCCCAGCAGCACAAAGCTGAGTCCACGAAAGAGTGGGCGGCAAACTTCACTTTCTGATTCTCCTGGCACTCGCTGATATTCAGCACGGCTTCCATTTCCCCCACCCACTGGTGAGCAGCAGCAGTAGTGCCATTACCATCAAAAGTTGGGGGCTTGCATCATTGAAAAGCCCCGTAATTACAGCCTCGTGTCGTCTCCGGCGCAGGCTCTTCCTCCTCTTCTTCCTCTTCGTCATCAAAGAAAACCGTTTCAGTCTCGGGCCGTCTCCTTTCGCCCGAAGGTCTACCCCTTTCCTGTCTCTCCCCATCTCTAACAGCCTTTATCACCTCGGTCACTACAGACGGTAGGATTATCTGCATGACCTGATGTACCTCCTCGACCACCGCCTCTTTCACTGAGGCCCTCAAGTTAGCACTCTCATCAGCGCCCTTCGGATGAGGGGTCTCGGGTTCCTCATAAACCACCTTCTCAACCCTAGGTCTTCCTCTTGTGACCTGTGGTTCAGCACCACGTCCACCATCACCTCCACCACGTGAAGCCTTAGAAGATCTACCACCGGCCATCCTCTATAATACACTGAAAGATTCAAACACCAACATGGTCATTCAAGGGAATAGCTTAGTTCATGTCAAGTATAGTAAGTCCCTAATTACAGTGATCAATTGTGATTAGCCACTTACTTTACTCTTCGTACCCCGAGCATTACCTGTCCTGACTACATTAGTATCTAAATCTACCAGCAACATATAAACACATAACATGCGCACATAATACCGGTTAACTTTAAGAAAATAACTGATGGCACGCAGCTACTCAGATTGGCATCCCATCCCTTTCTGTCCCATTCTCAGTTTAAGTTAAGGTTTATTTTGAAAATTTACCTATTTCACTTAAACTTTGGCTCTGATACCAACTTGTAAGGCCCCGCTCTCGGGCACCTCACAGCTGGTCCATCATCGCACTCAAAACATAACTCTTATCGTTCTTCATAAAAACGTTGCAGCGGAAACATTAAAAACATCTTTTTCATTTCAATAAAATGCTCTTACAAAATACTACCACGGTTCATTACATAATATCATTTCACTATAAAAGCATTATAACAATGGATGCCACCCTAAAGGAACTGAGTAGTCACCTCGCGCCATCCTCAGCAACATACCTGCCAACTGGAAACACATCAAAAGTCAGCGTTACTGAGTGAGTTCTAGTTTTATAATAAAACATACTTTACTTTCCATTAAAATCGTTTCCTTACTTTCTTTCAAAATCATACATTACTTTCGTACATGATCACACATCATACGTACATACAGATAATATTTGATTATTATCTTCACCTTTACGTTCGTTAACTTTCATTCATTTAGCATACATTGTTATCCTTCACTTCTTTCTAGATTCAGTCAGACTTTACCCTCTTCATAGCACTCAGCCATGATTACTGAGGTCGAATGACAAGGATCCGTATCCTTTCGTTACTATGATCGTTCATTGTTGTTCATTTCATACATATCGTACGTTCGCACATTTCATACTTTTATTATCATTTATTTCTCATTTAGATCTTGTCAAGTTTTACCCTCTTCATGGCCCTCAGCCATGATTACTGAGGTCAAATGACAAGGATCCTGTTCGTTCATTATCTTACTTATCGCACCTTCGCATCATCGTACTCGAAGTACATGTCGCACAAATCACACCAATGGAGTCGTCACGAAGACCGACTCTCCCTGTGTGTGAGAACTCTTGGGGTTAGCCAAAATCGCACGCCATCTTATGGGTTAGCCATAATCGCACGCTACATGTTCAACATGAGGTAGGCCAAAATCGCACGCTACATAGCACACAGTAAATACCACATCGCACGTATCGAAGCAGTTACCAAAACTAAACTCCCTCTGTGTCTATGTCCCCTTATGAGTTAGACAAGATCGCACGCTATAACACACCTACACAGTTGAGCTAACAACTCTCAATGAGTCGTGAACCTCCTTTCCTTCTACTTGCAAGCCAATCTTACTCTCATTCATCCGGAACCCGTCTCCCGCAATAGCGGAGTACGCGACAGGGACCCCTTTCGAGTCTGTTGCGACACAAAGTCGCTCACCTCATACATTTGCTAGCAAGTCTTTATTACTCTTGTAACACCCCAACCTTGATGGCGGGATCGTCGAGATGTGAGGGTTACGATTGTTCACAGCCACATAACGTTATTATTAAATCCAAATATATATTATTCATAAAATTGAAAGGTACATAACAAGCATAAGTCTCAATAATAAAATAAGTTTCAACATGAAATAACAAGCATAAACATTTTGTTTATTAACTAGGTCCAAGTCCTAGATTATGCCAGTAACATAAGTTCACTTCAAACTTGGGGGTTTTCCTGAAACATGATAAAAATAAAAGGTCAACTATAAATAGTTGGTGAGTTTCCAAGGTTTCCACATACATAGTATACCATGGATTTCAAGTAGCAATTCATGTCATAGGTTATAAGCTAGTAAGGTTACAGAACACATATCGTTACAACCAAACCTCGACTTTATTACAAGTATATATGATTGGCTAAGTGTATTTGGTTCCCTATTGCACAAGCATACGGCTCCTAGGAGTCGGCAATACATCGACTTTAGCACCAAATAGGTTTGTCAGGCCCAAAGATCGAAGACGTCGCCAGGCTAGCAATAGTTAATGATTGTAAACAAACTATGTATCTCATATAAACACTTACAACACATAAATAACCATGACAAAAATATGAATTGCAAGTGCTTTACAAGTCTCAAACGTTTATAAGTGTACGATGTATAAGTATCATGTTTCACCCCAAAATAGTGTGAAATAAAGTAAAAAGGGGACAAGGAAAACTCACATTATATATATAAGATGAAGATAAGAAAACAAACGAGGCTCCAACGATTTCTCTTACAAGATGCCTAAATGTATATGTTCCAAGATTAAGTTCGACAATAAGATTTATTATGAGACGTGAACCAGGGTTTCCATTGGAATTTGGGGGTTTAAATAATTAAATAAAATAATAAATCGTTTACGTTGTGGTTTAATAAAGATAATATAAATCAATTAAGTTTACGAATAAAAATGTCTCAACAATTTAAGTTATTGATTTAATAGAAATTAAGTATAATATGTGTAAAGAAATAATTAATTTAATAGTTAACTATTTAAAACTTGATAAAGATATTACATATTTAAATGACGTTGAAATTATTTTAAAATCATTTTATAAAGTTTTGAGCTTTAAAATGATTTATTATAAAGGTTTTATAATACAAAAACCTTAAAAATAAAAATAAATATAATAGCACATTATATTATGTTATAAATTTTAAGGAATAACTTTATTAATTATTTATACACAACATGGTTAAAAGAATTAATATTTAAATAACTATTTGAATAATTAGTTATTTAACATGTAAATTTATAATGTTTTGAAATAACCAAAATTTGAACCATAAAAGATTTTTAGCATTTAAATCACATAAAAGAAGTAATAATATTTTATAACCTTTGTTATTCTAAAAATAATTAAATTTAACATCATAAGTTTGCATTTAAACCTTAAAAATTAAGTTAATAATTAATTAAATAGTCAATTATTTAAATAGGTTATAATATAACTTATTTGAGTTAAAGAAGACCATTTTAAGGTAATAAAAGACAAACTTTTAAATAACTATTGCCATAGTTTTTATAATTTTAAACTATAACATTAGAATATTAATTTGTTTAAAAATTTTAGAAATTAAATTAATAACTTCTGGAATAAATTTAATTAACAATAACAATTTTATTTTGATTAAGTAATATATTAAGAATTTAAATAATTTAAAATGATTAAAAAAATTCATTTTAAAATAACCTGCGAGTGCCCGGGTTCGAACCTGGGACCCTATGTGTGGAGTTCCTGTGAGTTACCGCTGGGCTATAAGCCCCATGTCTGTAAAAAGCTCAATTTTAAAGTTTAAAAACATTAAACACAAAAACCCCCAATTTCATAAGAACCCTAGAATCGATTTGATTCCAATTGAACATCGAATTGATATTGTTAATGAAATCAATCATAGGGCTTTGATTGACCATGTGAAACCGAGCATAAAGATGTGTGGTACTTATGTTATTAAGTTCGAATTGATGATCTCAGGTTTAAGAACGATTCGCGACTACGTGGATGTGCTTCAAGGTGCAAACGAGGTTGATAACCAAATTAAACTTGTATGAAGCTTCGGATGGTGATTCTGAGTAATAGCCCTCACTCAATTTGGATTTAGAATGCTCAGAAGATGGAGCTCGACCAAGTTGTAGGTCGCGATGAAGGTGATGATCATTTGAGATGAAATTGTGGTTATCAGGCGAAATTGAATGTGATAATCATTTAGAGATAGATAAACGATCGTTTTGGTTCGATTAATTGGATTATTAATGGGTATTAATGCTCGAACGGCTAAGAAGTTGAAGATGTTTCGGTTAAGTGTTCGATTAGACAAGAAACGGGTGTTTAAATGTGGTTAATTGATGCACACATGTTCGAATCTCATTCTAGAAGGGTTAGAGAGCGGTTACGGATCAAGATTCAACGGTTTTCGACGAATTTAGGAGTCGCCGGAATCCGGCCGAAGGATGGTCGGGAATCGGCCGGAAACACGGGGTCAAAAGAGGGAGGGGGGGTTGGTTTAGCAATTTACACTTTCAACCCCTCAAGTTTCATATTGTTATTATTTTATGTACAAGCTTTTAAATCAAGTTTTAAAAATTACCCATCCAACCCTAGACTTTATAAAACTCATTTGAATAATAAACCAAATTAGTTATATGTTAAATTTTATAAACTTATAAACTTTATAGTTTAATTATTTAATAAGAATCTATAACTATTAAAGAAACTTCATAATTTTATTAAAATTTCATTTTATAACTTGATAATTTTTAGTAAGACTTTTCCATTTATTTGTAAAATGAATGGTAAATCTTTATTACTTTATAAAAATTCATTTCTAAGTAAATTATTACAACCTGTTTTAAATAATTAAAAAATAATTCACAATAAAGATTGTATTTAATCCTTTAAAACCAAAATAATTTAATAATGGAAATTCAAATTGAGTTCGGGCTTTGAGTTTTAACTCGAAAAAAATTGCGGATGTTACAACTCTCATTCATTATTAATGTATGCATTCATTCTTTATGTTCCTCTTTTATTATCTTTCGCTTTACGTTATATAATACTTTCATTACATTTATTAATCATTACACGTAAAGCCACGGAAAGGTAAACACGTATCGAAACAAGGAACGTCGACATTTACCAGTCATCAGTCATCACCATCTATCATGGCAACTTCATACTCAACATAACATACATCATGCATAACATGCAACACTATCATCATCGTGCCCACATGACTTTCAAAGCCTCGACGACCATCTTACATGTACTTACGGGGACTATCACATCATTACTTACCCTTTCTCTTTTCCCGAAAGTCAGTAATTAAGCTATGCCTCTCCTCGTACGCAACAGCCCTATCTGGGCGATTGGGCACCCTTCAGTCGCATGGCCTCCATGCGACTGAACATCACACGATTAGACCAATGCGGATGAAGTCCCATGCGACTGAACCTCCAATTGTGCGAATGGACCCTCAATCGTGCGATTGGACACTAAGCGAATGGACCTAAGCGACTGAGCTCTCAGTCGTACGATTGAACAGCTATGCGACTGAACACCTATGCGACTGGGCTCTCACTAGACCCCCAGTCGTGCGATTGAACCTCAGTCGTGCGATTGAACTCCAGTCGCCCTTCAGTCGGCCGATTGGCCCTCCAGTCGCCTAGCCCTAGCTGGGCAGCGACTGTAGTTCATCCCGAACTGCAGCCCTGACATTCGGCCTTCAAACCCACCCAAACTCATTCTAAGCCCAATTCAACCCTCCTAAACCTTAGGGAATCATACTATGACATCATACAAGCACATACAAGTCCAAAATCGCGCTCTACACACACCGTACACAATCAAACCCAAATGGGTCAAACACACACATTTTAAAAACGGATTTATATGTGTTCCAGCCCCAAAATCGGTTTAAAACAAGTAAATGAGGGGTCCTAGAACTCACACAAACAAGAAGAAGATGAAGAGCTTCATTTGGACTAGTTACTCGACGAGTTTCGAGCCCGAACCACCACTTTTGTCTTCTTTCTCTCTTCTTTCTCTCTTCTTTCTCTCTTCTCTTCTTTTTGGCTGATTTTTCAAGTGTGGGGAGAGGGTAAGGGCTGCCCTCTCCCTTAAATATTATAGTCCAGTCGCCCGAGCTCCAGGCGTATGGGCACTCCAGTCGCCTGAGCTCCATGCGATTGAACACTCCAGTCGTGCGACTTCCATGCGTATGGAGCTCCAATCGTGCGACTTCCATGCGTATGGAGCTCCAGTCGCCTGACTTCCATGCGTATGAGACTCCAGTCGCACGACTCCCATACGTATGGATGCCCCAGTCGCATGACACTCCAAACAGAATTTTCCGGGTGTTACAATAACAGAGTTAACTTTTAATTAACGAAAAACATGAAAGGTTACAATCTATGCTACTCCATCTTATGTGATTGGTTTTTCTTAATTTCCCATTACTTACTCCTATTCAAGATAGTCGGACGAACTACAACTGTAGATAATTTGTCTCTAATATGTTTAGGGAAGTTCCTTCCACGCAGAACCCATGAAGCTACCATCCACCTACACCAATCAGCATGATTCTAAAGTTCATCATTAGCATTTATCTCTCCGTTACCCTGCACATACGATCCTAGATGCTTGAACTTTGTTTTATGCGGCACTGCTTGTCCATTAGTGATGATCTCTGACTTGTCATGATGGCCAGTTATAATGAAGCAATTAAGATAGAGTATAGGGTCAATTTGAAAATTTAAAATATAATTAAGAATCTATAGCATGGTCACCAACCTTGCAAATTAAGATAGAGTAAATATGCCAAAAACATTGTCGTGTTGTGTGCACCGATCCATCTTAGGTCTGGCCCTGTTCTAACCTAAAACAAACTGAGAGAAGGGTTTAGAGCAACATGCCCTAACCCTGATCTGCCTCAATTTATTTATGCTAAGTTTTATTTGCCTTTTATAATAAATACCCACATATATACTTGTAATCTCTTTTCTTGAAAATAATAAAATAAATTTTGGTTCGTAGCCCGTAAACATAGGTCAATACTTGACCGAACCACGTTATATCGTTGTATTATTTACTGCTTTGATTATTTTTTGCTCGTGTGATTGTGTGTGACAACAACACTATTGATGTCTTCCACTACCGCCAACAGCCATCTGCAGGGCTACTATTTGCAACCGATAACCACCAACATCCACCCCTACATCTGCCGCAAAGAGGCTGTGTGTTGCTGAAAATAGCCTACTGTTCAGCAACCGATTTTTAGTTGTGTTACTGCATTAATCGAGCAAGAGGTACCCAAAACAATTTGTTGTTTATTACTTTAGTTTCTTGGTTGTTTAGTTATTGTTTCGTTGCGTAGTTACGTTTATTGCTACTATTATTGCTATCCTAATCTTGTTACATGTTTTAGAAATCAATTAAAAATACCAACAAGTTCTTAAGCAACGATCCGTAGCAATATATTGACTTTTGTGCCCTATCCGAATCCTTGGGTCGGCCGCGTACACCTAATATCTAATACCTAAAAGTCGTATCGTAGCCTTAGTTGCTCTCATCCTTTAATCACCCGTATTATGGCTTGTGAGGATAAAAGAGAATTAAGAAGTTTGATGGTGTCTTTGGATAGTGGAAGATACAGATCTAAGACTTACTTGTTTAGAAGATTTGAGTGTGAAGCTGATAGGTGACAACCCTGAAAAGATGTCAGTTGCTGGTTGGACTGCACTTGATAGGAAAGAAGGAATGAAAGAGATGGTAATAAAGGAGGAGGATCACTATGAGTATGAGTATTCTGATAGGTGACAACCCTGAAAAGATGTCAGTTAGTAGTTCATCTAAAAATACTAAGCTTAAGTTAATGGAGTTCGTGATCAATACTAAGTGAGGACATTAGGAGGAGGATCACTATGAGTATTCTAGTTCCTTATTGGATACTGAAGGCAGAAGAAAGAAGGAATGAACGAGATGGTAATAAAGGCCGACCTAAATCAAAGAGAAGAAGTAAATCACGACCAAGGAAAGATATTACTTGATAGAACTGTAAGTAGACTGGACATTTCAGAAGTCAATGTCCTAAACCATCAACGTCTAAAAAAGAAAGAAATTAACATTAGTACAGATGATGATACGCTTATTTGTTACGTTGTAAACACTACTGAGTCAGTCATGGATCATGGATTCTGCGCTTCTATTCACGTTACTTTTAGCACAAAGAAGATGAAGAATCTAAGAATCTAAGAATAGGAAACTTTGGCAAGGTTAGTTTAGCTAACAATCAGACTCTGGATATTACTAAAATGGGAGACATTGATCTGAAGACTTGTTGGGACATTATAAGGCTGGTGCAACCAAAACCACTTCACATAGTCATTTTGGTGCTACATTCAAAAGGCTTCCGAAGCTAAGTATGAGATCTTCCGAAGTCTGAAGAACAACAGCTGAAGTCATCAGCTGAAGAAAGAGCTGAAGACTATCTTCCGAAGACAAAGTCTGAAGATTTCCGAAGACAAAGTCTGAAGACTTCCGAAGACAAAGTCTGAAGAAAGAACTGAAGACAAAGTCTGAAGATTTTCGAAGACAAAGTCTGAAGACTTCCGAAGACAAAGTCTGAAGAAAGAACTGAAGACAAAGTATGAAGACTTCCGAAGACAAAGTCTGAATACTTACGAAGACAAAGTCTGAAGAAGACTTCCGAAGACAAAGTCTGAAGAACACTTCCGAAGACAAAGTCTGAAGAAAGAGCTGAAGACAAAGTCTGAAGAAAGAGCTGAAGACAAAGTCTACTTCCGAAGACAGAAGATGACTCCAAGCCTCTGAAGAAGCATTCTTCCGAAGTATAAGTGGCTTCGGAAGAAGTTATTCTTCCGAAGAAATTTATCCTTCGGAAGACACTGCTATGTCCAGTAGACATAAGTATGGTCTCTGACAGTCCGCTGCAGACCTCTGATACAGCATAGCTTCTTCCTAAAGAACCATGTTGTTGACCATACTTTATTCTACTGTACCTTTTTATGATAGTACATATTACCAACTTTAGTTGGTGACAAAAGGTAAGTCAGGGACATGTCCTGACTACCAAATCTCAGGCAAAATGTCTGAGATACCTCACCTATAGTCTTGTAGTATAGATGTTTGGTTAGAGGTTTCCAGCTGGTATCAAAGTATATCCGGCAGTAGGTAGTATTATATATATCTTCTCATTGTAACTTATTAAGTAGAGAGCAAGAGTTAGAGCCAAATCTTGAGCTTGTAATAATCTTGTAATCCTTTGAGTTGAGAAGCAATATATTAAAGTACCTTGAAAATTTACATCCTGTGTTTATTTACTGCTTGTTACTTGTTATATTGTGATCAACTCTTCTTAGACTCTTACTGAGTATCGTTCAAGGTGAGTTTGAGAGAAGAACCACTTGTTGAGTGACCAACATACAATCCTGCAATTGGTATCAGAGCTTCCAGGCTCTTGATTATGAGATCTTACCATCCAAATCAACCTGTTTTTCACTCCTCACTACAAACCACTCACTCAAATGGCCGCTCTCTCCAAGGCTGATATGGAAACTGGCACCATGACCAAGTCCCCACTGATCACCCCTGAAGACTTTGACACATGGTGCACTAGAATGAAAGGCTTCATCAAGTGTCAAGATTCAAGGATGTGGGACTCCATTGTCAATGGTCCTTTCATACCAAGCACTACTTCTGCTACTGGTAACCGCATCATTCCAAAGGATGTTGATGATTATTTAGAAGAAGATAGAAAGAGAATAAAGCTAGATCAAAGGGCTATGACTTCTCTTCAAACTGCTCTCCCGAACTCTATCTACAGAGGCTTCAAGAAGTGCAAGACAGCCAAAGATTTATGGGATGCATTGAAGCTTATGTATGAAGGATCCAAGGAAACCAAAGAGAACAAGAAGGATCTCTTGAAGCAGCAGTTTGAGAACTTCACTTTCAAGGCTGGTGAGACCTTGACTTAACAATACTTCAGGTATGTTGAGATAGTGGATACTCTGATGGATATTGGAGTAGCTCTTGAGAATAGGGACATAGTTAGGAAGTTCATGTCTTCCCTTCCTAAACTATGGACACACTATTGTGTCGTAATCAAGAGAAATTCAGACCTTAAGACTCTTTCTCTCATAGAGTTGTATGGTATCCTAAGTGCATTCCAGATGGAGATGAACATGCAGAACTCCTCTGGTCACACCAATAACCAACTGAGTTCAGCCCTTCATGTGGTTGAAAGGGAAATCACAGAACCACAACATCAGTTGCTATGTTACCCTGACAACTCACATAGTGGACCCTACATTACTCTACCTGAGACTCCAAAGTCTCAAAACGTTCAACACAACTCCTTTCAGGATAGTTGTGACTTTGTCTCTGGAAGTGGACACTCTGGTGATTTTCAATATTGCTTTGATGATCTTGAGTGTTTCAGTCCAGATGATGTGGAGTATGTGGACATTGTCCAACAGATGGCTCTTTTAACTTACAGAGCGAAGAAGTTCTTCAAGAGAACTGGAAGGAAATTCCCTCAGAACCCTGTGAACAGCAAGTTTGGGTTTGACAAGACCAAAGCAAAGTGCTACAACTGCAACCAACTTGGTCACTTTGCTAGGGAATGCAAGGCTCTCAAGAACAACCCGGGAACCCCACAGGCCTCCACACATCCCTCAGTTTCAAAGCATGAAGAGAAGTCAACTGAAACAGCTGCAGTGGCTCAAGAAGTTGACTGGAGCTTCATGGTACAGGATGTGACTCCCGCTCAAGCACTCATGGCCGGAATAGATGATGATCAGGTATATGAACATCTTTGTACTGCTGCCTGTATTGCTAAAGTTAAACTCTATAAGGATTACAATATGGAAATCAGATCTGATGTTGAGTCTTTAAATATCTTAAAATCTGATTTTAAAAGAGCTGAGTCTGACTATCAAAAGAAAATTGAGGAGTTAGAGAAAACTGTGTCTCTTTTAAAACATGAAAAGACCAACTACAAGACTCAAATTAAAGATCTGATATACAAACTGTCTGAAGTTCAAGCCCAGTTGGTCACTGCTGAGGCTCAGGCCAGGAAGCAAGCTATTGCTGAGCAAAACTTCCAAGCTATTCTTGCATCATCCTCTCATTCCAAAATGTTTTATCAAAACAAAGAAAGGTTGGGAACCAATGAAATAGCTCCACCACACTCTTATGAGTCTATTAGACTACCTAGATGTGGTACTGAAGAGCAAGAGGTTCCAACTGCTGACCCTTCTCCACTGGAACCAGAGGATGAGGCAAAAATAGTGGCCACCACAGGGGAGAAACAGGAAGATACACTCATCTCCACCTGTGAAGACCAAATCCTAACCACCAAGGCAAGAAGAAGCAGAGCTAAAGCTACAAGAAGGACTGCCAAGAAGGTTGCAGAGTCCAAGCTGAAAATTGACCCAAAGCAAAAGGGTGTCTTCATCTCTGCCGGATTCCAAGTGGTAGGTGCTTCTGATTCAGGAAAGGAGTGTAATACCAGCACTCCTATCCTATCAAAGGATCAGAAGTTGAAAGGAAAAGTTGCTGATGAAGAGAAGAAATCCAAGAAACAGCAACCTGCAAATTCCCAAAAGACTAAAATTGCATGCATAATGTGTGGTCTGCACAACCACATGGCTAAAGATTGTTACTACAATCCAGCAAGCACACATTATGCAAATAATGTTAGAAAAGAAGGAGTCAGGGAAGGTTTCTCATTTGGACCATCTCAAACGGTCCAAATGATGAAAAAGGGAAAATTGGTCTCGGAAGCCAAGTTACTTTCGGAAGAAAGTACTTCTTCCGAAGGGAAAATGGCTTCGGAAGCCAAAGCTTCTAAGGTTCGGAAGAACAAGAAGGCTCCCTTGAAACCATCCCAGAAGAAGACTACTACAGAAGAAAAGGTGGTGAAGGCTTCTTCTGAAAAGAAAGAAGCTTCGGAAGAAGACCATGCTGCAAAAGCTTCAACAAGCTCATCCTTAAAGATCAACCAAGGGATGGATTGGAAGATCAAGAAAGATGCTGCAGCCCAAACCTCTTCTTCAACGATCTCTATTGAACCCCAATGCATATGTTTTGGTTCAATCATGTCATTATCTTTGGAAGAGCCCAAGACCAGCAAGGCTTGGGCTTCCAAACAAAACTAACCATCTCATCTTATGTGCAGGGACATCCATTTGACAAGAACAACAATGTCTGGATTGTAGATAGTGGATGCTCCAGGCATATGACAGCGAACAGATCTCTCCTTCAACAATTCCAGAAATTTGATGGAGGGCCTGTCCAATTTGGAGGTGAGACCGGAAGATATATTTCAGGCAGAGGAAATATATCCAATGGCAGAATAAACATTGATAAAGTTCACTTTGTCAAACAGCTTGAATACAATCCGTTAAGTGTTTCTCAGTTCTGTGATCAAAAGCATCAAATGCTTTTCACAGAACATGAGTGCATTATTCTCAAACCAGGGATGACAATTCCTCCGGAATTGGTGCTTCTTAGATCTCCCAGGAAAGGGGATATGTACAAGCTAGATATGAACAATGCTTCTCCTATGGTTGAAGTATCATGCTTTCTTTCCAAAGCTGATAGTGATGAGTCAACACTATGGCATAAACGTATGTGTCATGTAAATTTTAAGACAATGAATAAATTGGCTAAAATAACTTGGTACATGGTTTGCCTAAAAAGGAATTTTTCTGCAAAGATAACTGTGTTGCATGCCTGAAAGGGAAACAACACAGAACATCTCATAAGTCCAAATGTGTTAACTCTATCACTACTCCATTACACTTATTGCACATGGATCTCTTTGGTCCCACAAGTATAATGAGCATTGGAAGGAAATCATACTGCCTTGTGATTGTTGATGATTTTACAAGATTTACATGGGTATTCTTTTTAAGAAGTAAAGATGAAACTGCTGAAACGTTAAAATCTTTTATCCTTAAAATAGAAAATCAAATTGATCACAAGGTTAAGATCATTAGAAGTGATCAAGGGACTGAGTTTAAGAACTTTGTTCTTGACTCATTCTGTGACTCAAAAGGGATTGCCAGACAATATAGTGCTCCCAGAACTCCTCAACAAAACGGTGTTGCTGAGAGGAGGAACAGGACACTTATTGAGGCTGCTCGAACCATGTTAGCTGATTCAAAACTACCTCTAACATTCTGGGCAGAGGCAGTTAGCACTGCATGCTATGTGCAGAACAGGGTTCTTGTAGTTAAGCCCCATGGAAAAACACCTTATGAGTTATGGAACAAGAGGCCACCGTTCATTGGCTTTCTAAGGTCCTTTGGCTGCAGGTGTACCATACTTAACACAAAAGACAACTTAGCAAAGTTTGCTGAGAAGTCAGATGATGCTGTCTTTGTTGGATACTCTTCTAGCTCCAAAGCTTATAGGGTATACAACATTAAGAATCAACAATTTGAGGAGTCATCCAATATAGTTGTAAATGAGCACACTCTTTGTGTTAGGGGGAATGGACCTGATTATATTTTTGACTTAGAATTGTTTCCAAACTATTCTAAACCATATTGTGAGAATGTTTCAGATGGAACAGGTGCTCAAGGTAATGCTGATGATGATGCTGATCAACTATTTGATCTTCCTAGACCTCTTCCAAATTCTCCAAGAGCTGAAAGGCAACAAGCTTCAACCATCCACAGATCTGATAGTGTAACTATCTCCAGGAATAGTGAAGCTTCAACAAGTGAATCACCTGATGAACCCCAAAGCTCTTCAGGTGATCCATTACAACGCCAGGTTAAAGGAAGTAGTATTCTAAAAGAACAGGCAACTGTTAATACTACTTCACGACCAACCATTGATGATGTTTCTCAATCATTCAATCAGTCCTCATTTAATGACTTTGAAACAGCAGCTGGACAGAGTGATCCAGTTCCTGATCAGAATATGTCCAATCTGGACCTATCTCCGCAGTTGGAAGTGATTCCTCGTCTTAGGATTCACAACACTCATCCAACTGAAAACATCATAGGAAATGTCTCTGAGGGTGTGAGAACAAGAGGACAAACTCATCATGGGAATGTCTGCTTGTACTCATGCTTCTTATCTCAGATAGAACCCAAGAAGGTAGAAGATGCCTTAAAGGATAGTAGTTGGGTTGAATCGATGCAGAAGGAGCTGCTTCAATTCAGAAGACAAAAGGTCTGGAATCTATGCCCACTACCATCTGGTCAAGTACCCATAGGCACTAAATGGGTGTTCAGAAAAAGAAAGATGAAAGAGGCTTGATTATCAAGAACAAGGCAAGATTATTAGTTCAAGGATACACCCAAGAGGAAGGAATCGATTATACAGATGTCTTTGCACCAGTTGCAAGACTTGAGGCAGTTAGGATCTTCCTTGCTTATGCTGCATCCAAGAACTTCACAGTCTACCAACTTGATGTCAAGTGTGCTTTTCTATATGGGGATATAGATAGAGAAATCTATGTATGTCAACCTCCAGGATTTGAAGACCCATAGCACCCCAACTATGTATGCAAACTGGATAAAGCTCTATATGGGCTGCACCAAGCACCTAGGCTGTGGTATGAGACCTTGTCTCAGTTTCTCCTGAAGAATGGCTACACCAGAGGTACCATTGATAAGACTCTCTTCATCAAGAAGATTGGAGAGGACATTTTGCTTGTTCAAGTCAATGTTGATGACATCATATTTGGTTCTTCAAATGACCAAATGTGTAAGAGCTTTGAGAGCATTATGAAGCAGAAATTTGAGATGAGTTCCATGGGAAAAATGGACTTTTTCCTTGGAATTCAGGTGAAACAGATGAAGGAAGGGTTCTTCATAAATCAATCTAAGTATGTCTCAGACATCTTAGATAGATTTGAAATGAAGGACTGTAAACCAGCCAAGACACCCATACCCAGAAACCATAATCATTGCCCTGACCTTGAGGGAGAGGATACTGATCAACATCAGTATAGAGCAATTATTGGTTCTCTGATGTATCTCACTGCTAGTAGACCTGATATCATGTTTGCCACATGCATTTGTGCAAGATATCAGGCTGCTCCCAAGGTGTCTCATTTGGCAGCTGTTAAGAGAATCCTCAGATACCTCAAAGGAGCACCTAAACTAGGTCTCTGGTATCCAAGAAATAGTGATTTCATTCTCTATGGATACTCTAACAGTGATTATGGTGGATGCAACATTGACAAGAAATCAACATCAGGGTGATGTCAATTTCTTGATGGAAGGATTATCTCATGGCAATGCAAGAAACAATCCTGTGTCTCTACATCAACTGCTGAATCTGAATACATTGCTGCTGCTAGCTGCTGTGCTCAACTGCTATGGATTCAAAATCAGATGTTAGACTATGGATTCAACTTCATGACAACTCCTATCCATATTGATAACAACAGTGCTATCTCCACTACTGAGAATCCGGTGAAGCACTCAAAGACAAAGCACATTGATATCAGGTATCATTTCATTAGAGATATTCATGAGAAACATCTAATAAAGTTAATCAAAGTTGACTCAAATGAACAATATGCTGATTTGTTCACAAAGGCATTTGATGAACAAAGATTTAAGTATCTCATATCAGCTATAGGGATGATAAACATTGATTAACTACCTCTTTTGAAAGCTTTTTAATGTGTAATGTCTTGTGTCAATACAACGTAAGCCCTGTTATAAAAGATCTTTAAATCATTCCAAGTGTAAATTCCTTCCGAAGAGGAATTAACTCTCGGAAGATATTCTTAAATATCTTCCGAAGCCAAATTCCTCAATGGAAATTTTCTTCTCGGAAGAGTTTTTAGTCTCCAAAGAAGCGATTGATTTCATATCAGATCTACTTCCGAAGCTTGTATAACCCTCCATTCAGAAAGACATTTTTACCTTCGGAAGCAATGTTTTGCTTCGGAAGGAAGAATTGCCTTCGGAAGATAAATTACTTTCGGAAATGTTTTACATTCGGAAAGAGAGATTTCTATGTGTAACGGATATCTTTGTGCCCCACTGTAAAAGATAAAAATTTGCTAATGATGGTCAGATTATTTAAAATTATCCCTTGCCGCCACTGTCACTTCATAGCCGAAAACCCATAACCCCAAACAGTTACCCTATTACCGCCACTACCACAATTCATCCTCTTTAAATAATCCAAACTGTTCAATTTCATCTTCTTTTACCAATTTACTGCCCTAACTATTCCCTTCACTGTCAAACCTAAAATTTCACCCAAATTCAAGCTTACTTTCTCTGCAATGGCGCTAAACCCTCAGCACAACCAGGTCGCATTACTTGATTCGTCAAGAGATGCCGACTTCACTCAAATAATCACCTTTCTTACTGAATCAACCTACCTCACGGCGCTTACTGTTAACCCCACCGTTTACTCCAACCACATGACTGAATTCTGGAGTAACAGTCAAGCTGAAGTCCTAAATGCGTCCTGAGAACTCGCATTTGTGGACAGGAGTTGATCATAACTGAACAACTCATCAGGGAGCATCTAGAGCCCAATGATGATGGGGCTCCTACTGAGTTTCCCAAAGAAGACTTGGATAGCACCTACATCCTCATGGGATATGGTGGGGATGTGAGCAGGTCAACCGTCTACAAGTTCAACTTCTCATATCATTGGAAGTTCCTGCTGCACATCGTTCTGCACTGCTTATCCAACAAATCTGGGGGATGGGATCAAATCCCATATGAACTAGGATGCCTAGTTCACGGGTTGGTGAGAGGTCTGCGTTTCAAATACTCAAGATTTGTGTTGACCAATTTGATTGGAAATCTGAGAAGGGACACATTCTTCATGTATCCCCGATACATTCAACACATTATCAACTGCGAGTTGGAACCGAGCAAGCTTGTCTGTGCAACTGCTCTTACTGTTCCCCAAGTGCGGCCTACCATCTTCAAGACATTGAAGAAGGTGTCCATCAACTTTACTGGACAGTACACTCCTTTACCTCCAGAGATGATTGAGCGCATAGCTCCTGGTGACATCCCTGTTAACCCCACAGGTGATGAACCCACACCAGCAACCTCCACCACAAATATCCCCATACCTTCTCCACCTATTAAAATTACATATCAGAGACGTCCCAAACGAACCCTTGTTCAATCTACTCTGATTGAACAAGCTCCTCCAGTTCAAACCAAAAGGGCTAGAGTGGAAACATGGGCTCCCACTCAGTCCGAGGTCACACCATCCTTCTCATTTGACCTCAATTTGGGTTTTGAGCCTCCTCAGTCTCAAACCCAAGAGCCCGAACCTCAATCCTTTAGCCCATAGGGTGAGTCTTTACACTTCCCTGTGCAGCCTTCAAGGGACAGCCCCACCAAAGGCTCAATGCCTGTAGACATTGATCTAGGTCCCGGGTCAGTAAGTTTAACCTCTTTATCTTTCACTGACCTTTTACTCCGCACTGATGAAGAGATAACATCTCTCCATGGCCATGAAGTTAATCTACAACACCCTCTCAAAGATCAACAGAGCCAAGAGAGATCCATTATCTCTAGCCCCCATCAGCAGCCAACTACTGAGGTGAGTCCCACTGATGTGGAGGGGACTCATGTAGGCTCAGCTGCCACTACTCAGAGTCTCTCATTGAGCTCTCAGGACAGTGGTAACATCAATCAGACTGAGTCTACGGCAACTTTGCCCATTGACATCTCTAAAAGAGATGAATTTAAGCAAAGGTATCCAGGGTGCCAAGAAGCCACATCTGGTGGTGAGACTGAACATACTAGGTATGTTATCTCATCTCTCCGTGATTCTTCACATGAAGATGAGGGAAGTATGCAACTCACACTTCAGTACGTGCTCTCTAAGGTCTCAAACCTGGAATCTCAGGTGAGGATCTTAGAGACAAGGACAGCCACTCAGCAACTTGAGATTGACAATCTCAAGGCTCAACTAGCTGAGAAACAGACGGAGAGGTCTGTTAGGCATATACCTATTTAGGTATCATTGACTTCTTCCTCTAGCTCATCTAGCTCTCAAGATGATGCTACCAAAAAAGGGGAGAAAGATCAGAGACAAACATCTGGGGAACCACTGATCCAGTCTTCTACTTCCCAACTCATCATCCTACCTGAGTCATCTCAATCAACTCTAAAGATTGACTCACGGATGCTTCATGATCTCTACAGACTTTTCACAAAGTTTGTATTGAGATCCTCCTTAGAACAACCCAGCCCCGACACCACACTTATATACTTTGGGGCTGAGGAGCTTCAAAGACTGACTGCACCTTCTACCACTGTGGAAGAAGTTGGTCAACCTAAGGTCCACATGGAACCTGAGATTAACTTCGAAGGGGAAATGGGGACTGATGGCCCAGCAACTGAAACAGTTGGGACTGAACTTGCATCAGCCTCTTCTTCCGAAGCTCAGGCTGAAACTTCCGAAGCTAAAGTTGAAGCCTCGGAAGAACAAGATAAGTCTTCCGAAGCTGAGATGGAAGCTGCGGAAGGTTTGTTCAAGATGTCCGAGGAGCTGATCATCACAGATGTTATTGCTGAATAGCATCTAAGATGAGCAAGGAGGACATTTCTAATCTACCTCCATCCCAAACACCATCTCTGCCTCTCTCTCAATCTGAACCCTCTATCCAAGAACCACCGCAGTCAAAAGACAAAGGCAAAAGGAAAATGACTGCGGAAGAGATTCGGGAAGAGGAGAAGATTGCAAAGCTGAAACGGAAAGGTAGATTCCCGACTGAGAAGCTGTTAGCTGCTAGTTCAAAGGCAGCTGCAGCCAATCAGGAAGCTATCAACAATAAGAAGAGAGAGGAACTCATTGATCAGCTCATCAACCTAGGAGCTACAAATAAGGAGACACTCCTGCTACCACTAGAGGAGTTGGTGACTTTGGAGATGACAACCAGGCTAAAGCAAGAAGAAGAAGCCAGGTTGGCCTTGGAGAAAGAAGAAGAACAACAAAAGAAAGCAGCCCTGTAGCTGAGAGAGGCTAGGATTAAATTCCTACTCTCAAGAGGCTTCAGTCTTCCTGAACTGTCTCCACATGATGATGATATGATCCTGCTGCTCCACAACAAAGAGCAGGATCAAATGGAGAAGGAAAGGAAGAAAGCTACAAGGGAGAAGATGAAGGAGAAGAAGCGGAGGGAGGAGGTAGAGAGGGTCACTGCCACCAAGAAGCTCAGTGATAAAGCCTAGATGAAAGACTATCTCAGGGCTCACGGCTTCTCTGGTAGGCAGGTGGGACCTATGTCCGAAAGGACACTCCAACGGATTGTCAGTGAAATAAAAGCTGACATCCGTATGGGGAAAAAGAAGGAGATGTATAGGAGGGGACATGGAATGGTCTTCACCCCAGCCACTCAACCACAGCCAACCACTCAACCACAACCCACACCAGAAGAACTAATTCCATTTCCTATCAAAACCGAACCCTCAGATGAAACCTACACCCCTGAACCTACAACTCTACCCAAACCTACCTCATCACCTCAACCACCTAAACTTCATATCCTTAAACCCAAAACACAACCTAGAACCACTAAACCTAAACCTATCCAACAGAAACCAAGATCATCACCTCAGCCTTCTAAACATCTCTCTCTTGAGGAAATAGAGGAGATCAAGACAAGGCTCATCAACTGCACTACTATGAGCAGCATCTCCTGTGAGGGAGACCTTATCAACATCACCTATGTTGATAACTCTTCAAGCTCCCTCACTCTAGGTCAATTTCTTGAGTTGCCTAGAAGTACTTTGGGCCAGGCTGCAAGACTTCTCGGTCTCAACTCTGATACTCTCAACGCTGAAGAGAAGAGACTAAGAAGGAAACTGGCGACTCTACTGGATACAAGGAAGGACGACAGGATTCCTAGTCAGTCTCCTGGACCTAGGAAAGTTATAATCCAGTGGAGGTTCGATGAACCTTCTCATAACTTTGTTGTGGAAAGGGAGAATGGTGAAACCAACAGGCTTAATGCCACTTCTCTACTGCATCTCAGCAGATTTGACATTGCTGAGCTTGCAGAGAAGCCATTCTCCAACCCCTCCAACTCTGAGACTGCTGCTATCATCAGAAATTATCTCAGCAGTCTTCATCTAGCCGAGCTAACTGTAAAGGCCAAGATCGAAGAAGAATTGAAGTTGAGAAGACAGGAAGACAAGGAAAGACCTACCACCAAGGGCGCAGTCTTTCTACAGATGGTGGAGGGTCCGGAATTGGAACCTATAGTTAGATGGGAATATGACTATAGTTCCCATCAACTAACTCTTTTCAGAGGGCCACAACAAAGGGTACACATAATCCAAGGTGACAGACTGGATGTTCTGTCTACCAAGGATTTGTACAAACTTCTCAGCACCACATCAGGGAAGAACAAGGACACAGACAAATATCTACTTTCCTAGGTGCTGAAAGTTTTGAGAAGAAGAGAGAAGTGAAGTTTTGGTAGCACCAGCCTAGGGGGAGTTTGTTGGGTCATTATAAGGCTGGTGCAACCAAAACCACTTCACATAGTCATTTTGGTGCTACATTCAAAAGGCTTCCGAAGCTAAGTATGAGATCTTCCGAAGTCTGAAGAACAACAGCTGAAGTCATCAGCTGAAGAAAGAGCTGAAGACTATCTTCCGAAGACAAAGTCTGAAGATTTCCGAAAACAAAGTCTGAAGACTTCCGAAGACAAAGTCTGAAGAAAGAACTGAAGACAAAGTTTGAAGATTTCCGAAGACAAAGTCTGAAGACTTCCGAAGACAAAGTCTGAAGAAAGAAATGAAGACAAAGTCTGAAGACTTCCGAAGACAAAGTCTGAAGACTTCCGAAGACAAAGTCTTAAGAAGACTTCCGAAGACAAAGTCTGAAGAACACTTCCGAAGACAAAGTCTGAAGAAAGAGCTGAAGACAAAGTCTGAAGAAAGAGCTGAAGACAAAGTCTACTTTCGAAGACAGAAGAAGACTCCAAGCCTCGGAAGAAGCAGTCTTCCGAAGTATAAGTGGCTTCGGAAGAAGTTATTCTTCCGAAGAAATTTATCCTTCGGAAGACACTGCTATGTCCAGTAGACATAAGTATGGTCTCTGACAGTCCGTTGCAGACCTCTGATACAGCATAGCTTCTTCCTAAAGAACCATGTTGTTGACCATACTTTATTCTATTGTATACCTTTTTATGATAGTACATATTACCAACTTTAGTTGGTGACAAAAGGTAAGTCAGGGACATGTCCTGACTACCAAATCTCAGGCAAAATGTCTGAGATACCTCACCTATAGTCTTGTAGTATAGATGTTTGGTTAGAGGTTTCCAGCTGGTATCAAAGTATATCCGGCTGTAGGTAGTATTATATATATCTTCTCATTGTAACTTATTAAGTAGAGAGCAAGAGTTAGAGCCAAAACTTGAGCTTGTAAGAATCTTGTAATCCTTGAGTTGAGAAGCAATATATAAAAGTACCTTGAAAATTTACATCCTGTGTTTATTTACTGCTTGTTACTTGTTATATTGTGATCAAATCTTCTTAGACTCTTACTGAGTATCGTTCAAGGAGAGTTTGAGAGAAGAACCACTTGTTGAGTGACCAACATACGATCCTTCAAGACTCCTCTAGGATATACATGGACACTAAAAGATGTTAGGGTAATTCCCAAGTTGAGAAATATTTCCATCTCTATTGGGCAATTAGATGACCAAAGTTATGAAGTGTTGTTCAGGGGTGGATGATGGAAAGTCAACAAGGGAAACTTGGTAGTTTCTAGTGGGAAAAAGAAAAGGACTTTATACATGGTTGACTTACGAGAAGGTGATATGAGTACGGATACCAATAGACCAAGTCAATCCATTTTGTGGCATTAATGACTTGATCATATGAGTGAGAAAGGCATGAATATGCTAGTGGAAAGAGGTAAATATCTAGACTTGAAGAAGGTAGAAATTGAAACTGAATTCTACAAACCATATGTGCTTTGTAAGAAGAAACGCGTTACCTTTGTGAAGATGGGAAACACCTAAAGATGAAAAACATAAACTTATCCACACTGATGTGTTTGGACCAACTCCTGTTACATCATTAGGATGCTCCTTTTTGTATTGTTACCTACATTAATGATGCGACGCATAAGGTATGGGTTTATTTTTTCAAGAATAAGTATCTTGTGTTTGATGTTTTCAAAATATAGAAAGCAACTATTAAGAAAACCATTCTAAAGGTGAAGTGCATGAAGTCATATAATGGAATGGAATATATCAGCAATGAATTTATAAATTACTTGGCTGAACGAGAAATCAATATGATCAAAAGACGGTTCCTAGTACTTACCAACAAAACAAAGTACCTGAGAGAATGAAAAGGATGTTGAATGAAAAAGCTAAGAGCATGACACTTAATGTAGGACTTTCCAAAACCTTTTAGGTTGACGCAGTTAACACTGCTGCATATATGATAAATCGATGACCTTCGTTTCCTCTTGATTTCAAAATACTAGAACATGAACGGCTTGGAAAAGAGTTTAACTACAAACATCTGAGGGTATTTAGTTGTGATGCCTATGTTAGTGTGAAACACTTTGAGAGGGATAAGCTTGATACCAAGGTAAAGAAATTTACCTTCATTGGCTATGGATCTGAATTAATGGGATTTAGGCTTTAGGACATCGAAGCTAGAAAAACAATTAAAAGTCAAGATCTGGCCTTTAATGAAACTAAACTCTACAAAGACAATGATTCAACCATACTAGTAACTCGAAAAGATCGGGTGGTGTTTAAAGATGATAACCAAAGTTTAGAAAGCCATGGGTCAAAGACAGAAAGTCAGAATACTAAAAAAGACAAGAATATTCAAAACCTAAAAATAATGATTAGGAAGATTTTAGAGAACAAGAAGATCTCTTTGATAGTGGGAGTATAAATAGAAGATTCAAAACTATCTTCTTCTTACTATAATTAGTGAACTATATTGCTACTTAGAGATCATAAGTATAAAAGATTCATCTTAATGGGAGTAGGAAATGAAAGATGAAATGGGTTCACTTGAAAAAACCAAACTGGGTTCTTACTAAACTTTCTGCGGGGAAGATGGCTCTTCAAAATAGATATGACTACAGCATCAAAGATGAAAGTGATGGAACAAAACGATACCAACCATAATTGATAGTTAAGGGGTTTCAACAGAAACACAAGATAGACTACAATGAGATTTTCTCGCATGTAGTTAAATTGATTACAATCAAGCTTGTACTTAGTATTATGGTTGTGGAAAATTTACATGTAGGGCAGCTATATGTGAAGATTGCTTTTTTGTACGGTGATCTTGATGAGAATACATACATGGCAAAACCAAAGGGTTTTCAAATTAAAGGGAAAGAAGACATGGCATGCAAGCTTAAAAAGAGCTTATCGGTTTAAAGCACGCACCCAGATAATGGTACATTAAATTTGATGACTTCATGGGTTGAAACAGGTATAAAAGTATGAGATGGATCACTGTCACTATCTCAAGAAATTCAAGAATTCCTATGTCATCCTTCTTCTTTATGTGGATGATATGCTGATAGCCGGTTCAGACATGTTGAAGATTAACAGGTTGAAACAAAAGATGTTCGAAGAATTTGAAATGAAAATTTTGAGTCCAGCTAAGCAAATACTTGGTATGAGCATCACTAGAAATAAGAACGGTTCTTTAACTTTGTCTAAGAAAAGTACATTTAGAAGATATTAGAGAAGTTCAAGATGAATCATGAGAAGATCACTACCTAAAATACACCATTAGGTAGTCATATTAAGCTTTCTAAAGATCAGTTTCAAAAGACCGATGAAGACAAGGCCGACATGGCAAAGTTTCCTTATGCATCAGGTGTGGCATTCTTATGTATGCAATGATATGCAAAAGGCCCAATATTGCTCGCATGGTGGGAGTTCTTAGTAGTTTTATGTCTAATCCGGGGAGAGAACACTAGGAAATAGTTAATTGGTTAATTAGATATTTGAAGGGTACTTCAAAGATGACTTTATGTTCCAGGGGTATGGATGCAATTCTCAAGGGTTATTCTAATGCACATTTGGGTGGATATAAAGAGACCTATAAGATTACAATAGGGTATGTATTTACTATGGGGGATACTGCAATATGTTGGATGTCTAGGTTCCAAAATTGTGTGGCACTTTCAATGACAGAGGCTGAGTATATGGTAGTCGTTGAACCTAGTAAAGAGCTTGTTTGATTAAAGACTTTTCTGGGTGAATTAGGCAGATTATCCATTGTATTGTGATAATGGAAGTGTCATGAAACTTGCAAGGAATTCAATTTATCATGGGAAGACTAAGCACATTCATATGAGGTATCATTTCATCAGGGGGCTAATCAATTATGGTACTATCCGGTTGAATAACATCAAAGGGGTCAGGAATCCAGCTGATATGTTCACTAAAGTTGTCACGTTGGATATATTCCAGCCTAAGACAAGCTGTAGAGAAGGGTTTAGGGTAGTCGGCCCTAACCCTAATATGCCTTAACTTATTTATGTGATGTTTTATCTGTCTTTTATTATAAATATCCATATATATACTTGTGATCTCTTGTCTTGAAAGTGATAAAAGAAACCTTGGTTTATAACCGGTGGACATTGGCCAATACTTAACCAAACCACGTTATATCGTTGTGTTTTTTACTGATTAGATTATATTTAGTGCTCTTGTGATTATGTGATTATGTGATTGTGTGATTGTGTGTGTTTGCCGAGAAGATTAACAGCAACGCTACTGCTATCTACTGACGCCACCAACAGCCATTTGCAAGGCTACTATTTGCAGCCGATAACCACCAGCAGACACCACTACAGTTGCTGCAAAAGGGTTGTGCTCCTGCCAAAAACAGGCTGCTATTTTGCAATCTTGTTTTCAGTTTTGTGCTATTGTGTTAATCGAGAAAGAGGTACCCAAAATAGTTTGTTTTTTGTTACTTCGATTTCTTGGTTTTTAGTTATCGTTCCGCTGTGTAGTTACGTTTATTGCCACTATTATTGTTATTCTAATTTCGTCACTCGTTTTAGAAATCAATTAAAAATGCCGACAACTTCTTAAGGCCCGAGCCGTAGTAATGTATTGATTTCGTGCCCTACCCGAATCCTTTGGTCAGCCGCATACACGTAATACCTAACATACACAACTTAACTTCAGCCCAAAATCATTAACTTGGCCTAGCAAAGCATATAAGATAATAAGAAATAGATCAACTGGTCATACTTATTCTCAATGACCCACAAATGATAAATTAACTGAAAACCTAATCCTCAGAATTCTCAATTCAAGTTACAAATGAGGGCATGAATACATTGTATTTAAACAAAAACTTTAAATCTCTTTCTGTAAGTTGATCAAATCCAGCCTTGAAGGCATGACGGTTAAAGAAAAGCCTATAACTTATCTTCGGCGATCTTGAAGAATGTATACGAAAGAATTATATCGTTGATACCATCCATCCTAGGGTCCGTTTCAAACTCCGGGTCAATATAAAAGAACACCTGCAATTATGTTGAAGTATTAATTATTAAATATAACAAGTTCCATACCATAATGTCCCTTAGAAATCCCACAAAATGATGTTGATGCCCATCAAAGCTATAACATTTTTATTTTCTTTTGTATCATTTTATTTTGGCATTTAAAATGGCAGATTTGCTATACTTACTGGCATGTCAATCTGCTCGCCTGGAAGAAGACGTTGCTCCTCAAAGCAAAAGCATTGTATCTTGTTGAAATAAACAGCAGCCTGAACATTATCACAAAACTGAATAATTTTAGTAAGTGTAAAAGTAGCAAACATAGTACTCTGAATTTCCCCTAATGTGTACGATTAGTTTAGTTTTGTTCATATTAAATTCCAAATTTCTTATTCCTCTAATGGTGGAATTATATATTACGATTTTTTTTGTTTGCATTCAAAACAATATTGTTTCTATGGATCATTTTGACTTTACAAGCCAGTCAACCTTGAAGATGAAAGATTCTAATGCAATTAGTAGTCAAACTTATATACCTCCTATTCCAAGTCCCATAATTTTTATTTAGAACAATGGGAATCAATTACAGGTGCCAAATGGGTAAAGTAAAATAAAATAGCTAACAATGAAACAAATCAAACGTGTCAAAAGTCCCCAAGTGTAATTAAATGCTTACAGCATCTTAAACTGTTTAATCTACTAAATTAGATTACTGTTTTAATAATTAAGTTTTGTAATGATATTAAATACATTCACTGTTATAACTCACAAAGATGGACAAAAGGTGTTTGCAGGTCAATACAACCTGGCCCAGCTCATTGAAAATTTACTAAAAGCTAACCCACTTGGATCTAAATTCATTTTTAAAGCATGTATCCCTGTTCTACATGGTGACAGCCGTCCTAAATATGATAGATTCACCAGAACAATTGGTGATCTCTTTTTATTTCTAGAGTTGCAAAGACTAAATTGAATTTAGATTCTCCCAATATGCGATATAGATCATCATTAAATTCATCAGTAGTATGATTACACAAGTCTTATTTATGCAAAAAAAAATGTACATGACATTCTTACTTTCATGGGTGTAACATTATAAGTAGACATGCCGGTTATTGGTGTGGAACTAAGATTTTCAGCAGTGTAAAAAGCAAGAGCACTCTCTCCTGGCTTCACTCTCACCTACATACAAATTAAAAATACTTAAAGCATGTAAGATATTAAATACAACAATGTACCAGTCCCTATTTCCCTCTGTTTCAAAGATAGGAACACTTATGGAGCTAAAAATTTGATCATAATACCTCTCTTTGAGTAGGGATGAACTTCCACGGCATTCCATCTGACACATCAGCATTGAACTGCACCACAATCTCCCTGAAATAATAAATCCAACATTTTCTTAGAAACATGTACAAACAGAAAAGAATTTTTCTATTGACTCTTGAAATAACACACCTATTGGTGACTGTTCCATCCTGAGCATGTCTTAAAATCTTTTCTTCTACAGTCTAGAGACAGGAATAACAAAATTAGAAAAGATATCATTATAAAAGATCAAAGATTGTTTTAACGAAAAGAAAAAATACCTCGCGGCGTTGAACGGTACCCCCATAGCCAGTAGCTTGGCAAAACCTTCTATATAGAGGAACTGCAGCATAAGTACAACCCACCATTGCAAACACCAAACCAGTTAAATAATAGAGTATTTTCTTTGATTTTTGCTCTCTAATGACATTGGTAGCATAATGGTGATGAGAACCCGGCACATAATAAGGTGATTTCAAGGACTCAATTCCCAATTGGGAAAATTTGTTATAAGACTTCCTACTATGTTCAGATCCCACAAATGTATATCTTCTCTGTCCAACTTCATGTAGACACCTAAATCAACAGAAACGGCTCGATAATAAGTACAGAATGTAACAAATGGCTAACTAATTAAAATTTCAACATACATACACAGTGAAAATTATAATTTAAAACCAGAGCAAGATGTCAGCATCATAGAACAATGGAGCTTAGTAGCATTTTAGGAGCACAGCTAATACTAAATAATGGCTATAAATCATATTGTAGGGGATTCCATGCCCCTGTGATGATAATCAATGGCTAAAAGTCACGAACAATTATAATCAATCCCTTGTCTTGGTTGGGGCTTGATGTTTGCAACAGCAATTTTGGATTTTAGTTTTGGAAACTATTGTTATCACTTGAATAATTACAGTCAAATGTTTAAAAAATTCAGTGTAGTAAATAGCATTTTTTTTCACCTAATTAATCAAAAATCAAGATTAATAGCATATCTACTATCTTACTGGATTTGAGCGATTGCAAACATATGCATATAAGATAATCACTGAAACAATAATCTAAAAGTTCAGAAATTAACCTCGATTCTACAAAAGTGCAGTTTAGGGTTTTGCAAAGGGAGGACAACTGCGAGGATCTTGCAAACAGCCCGGCTAAAGCCATGCTCGATTAAAATGTTTCTGAATCAAAGCCTGCGATCATCTGAGCGTCTGTTGTATGATCTGACGCATGAAAACAAGATTAGGGTTTTCGAAATCTGATTCAACAACAGACTGCTGAGTTGATATTTTGTTGGAAATTTAGAAGATGGATGCGAATGAAAATGAAATTGAAAATACCCTTGCGCTGCGGTGCGTGAATAATAACTCGACTACGTTATAGCACCCAACACGGGTGTTCAAAAATTCGAATCTGAGAATCTAATCCGAAAATTCGAAAATCCGAATCCGAAATATCCGAATTTTTGGATATCCGAAAATTCGGATATCCGAATTTCGGATGGAATTTCGGATATCCGAAAATTCGGATTCGGATTCGGATAGTGATTTTCAAAAGTTTCGGATATTCGGATATCCGATTATCCGAAAACTAAAAAATTTTTTTTTATTTTTTAATTTTAGATAAATTTTTAATTTAGATTGAGATTTTTTAGTGTATATTGTGAATTTTATGATATGAGTTGGTTTTTATATTATTTTTATAATATTATATGTCTATATTTTGTAAAAGAACTAAAAAATAAAAAATAAAAAAAATAAAAAATGAATTTCGGATATCCGAATCACTATCCGAATCCGTATCCGAATTTTCGGATATCCGAATTTCGGATATTCGGATATCCGAAAATTCGGATACGGATACGGATAGTGATTTTCACTATCCGAAATTTTCGGATATCCGAAATTCGGAAAATTTCGGATATCCGAAATTTCAGATATCCGACTTTGAACACCCCTAGCACCCAACACCAAAGGTGTCACATGGTTGGATTGTTGAAAAGTTTTAGGGATTACGATCAAACCCGAATCTAAAGAGAATATATGAAACCCGAGATATTTGGGACGGGTCTAGGATCGGAACATCGACAAATAGATTTGGCCAAAGTGAGATAGCGACAAAGAAATTTGGTCTAACTATTGAAAAGATACCCGTACCCAACGGACACTATTTATGAAACTAACGTGCGTACCCGATTGCATGTGTATGCCGGATAGCCGACAGACAAATACTCGATACATACCCTATAGGTTTTGGGCTGCATATGAGAAACACTTTTTAAATGAATATGGGGTTTGGATTACCTAAATCTGTCAAAGCCCGCTCTATTGTCATCCCTAGACTGTCTAAGATGGTTTGATTTGATTATATAATTGGTTTTAAGCACACTCGTGGAAGCCCAGACGACGCGGCCGGTGAACGATTTACAAATCATGACCATAAACATAGTTTAAATATACTAAATGTAAAATTTATTAGGAAAACCTACCTTTAAGATAGGATAACTAGTGCTGCATTTGTCACAACCTGTGCAAAGCCAATAATATTAGTATGCATAAATAAAGTTTGTCCTTTGTTTCGAATTAATAAATATGAAAATTATATTTGTAGAAGGGGGAGGTTATTCTACAAAGTGTATTTTTGCTACAAAGTGTGAAAAGACACAATGAGGCTAAAAAGTCACAAAAAAATTATATCTCACAATCTAAATCGAATTTCAAAAAATTACTTCGGAGTCTCTGTTCCTCTCGTCGTCATCTTTCAGAAGAAAAATAAAAATAAATTAAAAAAATTCATTATGTCTTTTTATGACACAATGGCGTCATTGTGTCTTTCATAATAACACAATGACGTCGTTGTGTCTTTCTTAAATGACATAATAAAGAAACTTATTTTTTTATTTTTAATTTATTTTGTTCTTAGTGAGGACGGCTATGGGAACAAAAGCTCGGAATTACTCTTTTGAAATTCGAGTTAAATTGTGATATAGAATTTTTTTTTGACTTTTTTTAACTTATTTTGTCTTATCACATTTTGTAGCAAAAATACATTTTGTTTTTAAAACTCTTTCTTTGTAGAATACATGCCATTAAAAAACCAATGTTTGAAATATTAAAACAAGAGTAAATTGTCATTTTCGTCCCTGTGGTTTGGTGAAAATTGCCACTTTAATCCAATAGTTTGTTTTTTCGCATCTGGGTCCATGTGGTTTACAAATCTTGTCATATTCATCCAGTCCGTTAACTCCATCCAAAATTTCCGTTAAATGAGGGGTATATTGGTCATTTTACATATATGTTTTTATTTTTCTTTTTTTTAAACCTGATTTAATATATACTCTTTAAATACATTGCTATTTTAGTCCCTGTGGTTTGAGCGTATTTGCCAATTTAGTCCAAAAATAACCACCACACCACTACCCGTCACAAAAACCACCGAACCACCACCACCGCCCCATCATAAAGCCACCAACACCACACCAGAGCGCCCACCACCACCACGCACATTGGATCGTCGCTACCATGTAAACCCTAAAAATCGACAATCAATATTGGACTTGTAACATACTACTTCGAAAATGCATATCAACCCTTACTAATACCTCTACAATACTCGTTTTCAAGGGTTCCATATATGTTTTCGAAGCGGTTTGTTATAAGTTCGAGATTAACGGTTTGGTTCTAGGGTCTACATGGTGGTGGTAATCTAGTGTGTGATGGCGGAGATCTAATGTGTGGTGGTGGAGATCTAATGTGTGGTGGTGCCCGTCTGGTGTGGTGTTGTTGAAGCATATATAGTCATATATAGTGTGTCCGTCGCTTGACGAATAGTCTAGGCTTAATGTTATACACCTTGTAAACACATGAAACTGGGTCATTCGCAGGAGCATATGCGAATGAGACTCAGTCGTACGACTGAGCCATGCTAATGGACCAATCGTGCGACTGAGAGATGCGATTGGGGCATTCGTAAGATTGAACCATAAGAATGGTCCAGTCGTACGATTGAACCATACGCATGGTCCAATCGCACGAATGGGCCCAGTCGCATCTAATATGGGCCGAGGCCTATATATACCAGTTTCAATGTGTAGAAACCTAAGGGTTTTAGATAGTGTTCCCGGCGCCCAGGCGCTGCCGGATGAGAGGGGAGATCATGCTCGATCTCCCCTTGCCAAAAGTCTTGATTCTTAAGTTGTAACGAGCTTAAAATCGTTATGTTTTATCAATAAAATCATTCGATTATTGTTCGTACTATTGTTTGTCTTTTGGTTTTTATCCTTCCGTCAAGAACATGCTCGGATGTTCATCGATCCAGTGACTCCACAGGTGTTGGTGGTTTTATGATAGGGTGGTGGTGATGATTTGGTGGTTCTGATGGAGTGGTGGTGGTTTTGCGGCGTGGTGGTGGTGTGGTGTGTAAATACGAGGTCAAACTCTAGATGGTTCTGGTCTTTTTGAACTTCGATTTACCGATGCTCGCTGAAGCTTCACACATACGCACAATGAAAACAACACCAGTTAAGGCGTTCCAAGGGGGAAATATCCCTGGAACGACCCTCCGGCGTGAGAGTAAGTATTGGTTGAATGGAAATATGTGATAGGGATAATTAAGGGGGAGCTTTTTTGTGTATTCTTTTGTGAGGATCTCGATCCTCCTTACCTGGTATTTATAGTGTTTGTCTGCTGCAATCGTGTGCTGATTTACAAGGATTATTCCCCGACAAATCCATTACCTTTTATATTCTCCGTCCGTTACTGAATTATCGGTTATGATTGGGGTGATTCCGATGTAATTAAATGTGGGGCACATGTCCTGCTGGCTTACCCGTTCCGCCCACATGGGCCGGGCTTTCGGGTTTGGGTACCCGGTCTTGTGTGGGTTATTTGTACCCTACATCTACATGGTGGTTCCTTCACGGGTGGTGGTGATATGGTGATTTATGCCAAGGTGGTGGGATTTTTGGACTGAATTGGTAAAAATGTGCAAACCACAGGGACTAAAATAGCAATTTATTTAAAGGGGATATATTAAATAGGGTTTAAAAAAATAGAAAATAAAACATATATGTAAAATGACCAATATACCCTTCATTTAACGGAGAATGTTAGATGGAGTTAACGAACTGGATGAATATGACAAGATTTGTAAACCACAGGGACCCAGATGCGAAAAAATAAACTATTTGATGAAAGTGTCAATTTTCACAAAATCACAGGGATGAAAATGACAATTTACTCTTAAAACAATATATTGTCAATTTTCAAACTGCGGAATTATAAATACGAACCATCAAGAACATTAAGCATCAATTCAAGATAAATATTACCATTTATTTCATAAGTACAACGAGGTGCCCACGGTCGAAACTTAGAAGGGAAGACAACAATCAAAACATATGGTTTTTTATATTAGGAAACAGATTTCCAAGAAATTATTATTCAAAAAAAAAACGATTCCACATTACCGCTTTATGTGCCAATATACCAATTAATTCGATAATAAGATTTTCATAATTTTGTTTAGAGCCAATAAATCATTCTAAAGATAATCTAAAATTTTCTATAAATGTTTGTTTGACATACACTCATGAGGGATTTTGCTACTAATTAGAGTGCATCGAAAATTAAGATTTCAAATTTTTTTGTTAATGACAATAATGTGACTCGTCAAATTATTTATGAAAAAATCATGTGTTGATTCCATTCGAGTAACCCTCAAATCAGCCATTTTGTAGTTTCAGTGCATAGCCACTTGTAGAGGTTTGCTTTTGGTCCTGATGTGAGTTTTTCTCTTGTTATGGTTTCTTGTAACATATAAAAAATAAGGAAGGTCTTATGCATAGTGTTATGCCCTATACATGAGTCAGGCTACCGATTAAAACCTTAAAGGCAACTTTTGAAAATTAGTAACTTTTTCTAAGAATCAACAACAATCTTAACTTACAATGAAATATATTTTATTATTTGTATAGATAATACGATTGTACGTATGGAATACAAAATATGGCCACCGTCATCTGTGGGGATGGACCAGTGTTATAGAAATCAGTTCTAGCCGATGATTAATCGGGGATTAATCGGAATTCGGCTACCAACCTTGGCGATTTCATTTACTCAGAGGGTTAATCGGTCAACAACCCTACTCGGAAAAAAAATCGGACCCAATCGGTCAAAAATCAGTCAATTCAACCTCCTTACCTCGTGCTTGAACTTCGGTGCTCCACCATGTTAATGTCTTACCCACCGGTAAGTAGTCAGCATATTTCTCTTTTTGATTTTTAATGTTGTTGCTAATGTCCATCACAGTTTTCATTTTCTCAGTCCAACATGTCAAGACGATTGCCCCACCCTTTCCGTCATACTCATTTGGTTTACAAGTAATGAATTCCTTTTAGGTGCAACCGACCCTACTTCCAGAACTATTCTCAACAACATGCTCAATCCCACCATTTCCAACTCCTATCGGTGCCTCACCACCACCTGCCTCCATGATTACTATTGTCCTTTTCATTCTCATTACAATTCTCATAACAATATTGACCTATACCACCTATGTTGTTCAGGATATTGTTACTCACCCGTGTAACAATCATAGGAAGTAGTTTGACTAACTACTAAGCAATGATAGCATCAATATCAAGATTTCCAGCCTCATTATTCCAATTGTTCTGTCCACCTTGACCTCGTCCACTGGTGGCGCCACCACGGCTACCAGAACCTATACTATGTCCCCGTCCGCTACGGAATTCACCTCCCTGGGTTGAGCTGCATGTAACCCTTTTTGACTTTATAAGACAATCCGGGAACAGTTATATTCGTTAGTTACTATAACATTTTCGTCTACTAACTATCTACACAATATACTAAAAAGTTCTACCACATAACTATCCAATCCACGTTTCCATGTTAATAGAGATAAGCCCAAATCACAAGGCACATATAATTCTATTACTAATATATAATTCTACTAGCTTTAGAAAACCCGTGTAATACACGGGTTGAATAAATAAAATATTAATATAATGAAATTTATGGAAAATAAAATGATATTTAAAGATATGATATGACTGAAATTACATATGAGTAAGTACTATAAGTAAAACAATGATATCAACCTTTTTTAACTTTGTTTTTAATTTTTTTTCAAAAAATAATATTTTGTTCTAAAACAAACTGTATAAAAATATTATTTTTTAAATATTGCATTATCATAACTCCTAACTTAAATTATTTTTTGTTTTTAAATAATTTACTTTTTAAAACGCTAATTTTATAATATATCATATTTTTAAAAAAGTTTGATATTTTAGAAAAAAATATTATTTATAAACATGTTTATTTAGAAATAACATTAAAAAAATCTTTTTCTTAATTTAAAAAAAAATATTTTAATCTAAAAAATATTAAATAATATTATTATAATTAAGGTAATTATTTAATAGGAGAGAGAGGCGGGAAAATTTTGATGAGAAGAATTGTGGTGATGACACTTGTCAAACCAAATTACTCTTTTATTATATATAATAGGTAGATTACTAATATTGCATTGATAATAAAAATCCATATATAATTATCCAAAATAACATCAATCCTAAATATCCACAACCCAAACGCAATCCAAATCTATGTTATCCAAATCCGAATGTACCATGCCCAATCTAAATATGACAAAAACATATATAGGTACTAATTGCAATCCGTAATATTAAGACATATTTACTATTTCTAATCCAAATATCTAAAATACGAATGTCAATCCCAAAACCCAAAGTCCAATGTACTAAGCGATAATCATAAGTCATAAATACTTAAACGTAATAAGATATTAATAAGATAGTAGATAGTTAGCATCTTCCTGAAGCACTCCAACTCAATCCTCTTGATTATCACAAGTGCAAGAGGCAATTATACTTCTTGTCATATAGTGTGCAAAATCTCTCTTTCCCTTTAGGGCTGGAGGGGAAGACAAGTCATCGTCATCATCACGTACGAATACTCGGTGAGTGTGCAGCCATCCCTCTAATAGGTCCTAAATGGCTCTCACAACTGCTAACTGACCTAGGAGAGTCAAGTGGTGTCTATAAAATGTTTTTAGCAGGTCCTCCAGGTGGAATCTCGTCTCCACGGTTAAGGAAGGTGCTCCTCACATCGAATGCTCTCCTGGGTGCTCCCCCTCTATATGGCCTAGAGTATCTCATCATATACCTTTTCACTAGCCTACGTCCACGCACGGATATATCTCGATCACTGGCGCCGATGGGCCAAAGGCATCTCCTTATGCTCGGAGTCAAACAAAATCACGATGATAGAAGGGGGAACAGAATAAGCACCAGAAGACATGACCTAAAAGAAAACGTATAAGTACTTTTTCTCAAATAGATACAGTAGTCAAGTAGCACTTAATGCAATCCACAAAGCATAACCAACGTCACTTATACATATACTTGTATAACATATGCATGCATACTACATGTGCGTACTTAAGTTAAAGTCTTGGTTGAATAATCCATTTAATTATCTATAACCAATGGCTTTGATACCAATTTAGCACAACCCTGCTCGTAGCAAAAATACAAGGATGCAACGGATGGGATTTTCATAACATATTGGGGGTGTAATTGAATCACTAAAGGTATTCTACATCAATGGATCATGACATCGCGCGATACATAAGAACAAGTGCCAAGTACAGTCAATCCATCTTGTTATATCATAATGAACAAAACAATCCAAGGTTCTAAACAAGAATGAACATGCATAAATACGAGCAAACCAAATATTTTGTAAAGCTCCTAGGACATGAGCATACATAAGGTAAAGCTCCTTTAGTGGGTGAATGCACAAGACATCTCTTTTATAAAATGTGAGTGTACATAATGCACAAGTTCTTTAGAGAAAGAGAATGCACAAGTTATATCTCCTTTAGCGAATGAGAATGCAAGGAATGTAAACTCCTTCGATAGTGCTTGCAAGACTTTAAACTTTAGCATTCACATGTGAACTTTAGAATTTTATATAGGCCATCTTATCTTTCTTTACTTTAACTATCATTAGTTCTGTCATTCTTTATCTCTTTAGCTTTGCGTTAAGTGTCTTATACTTTACCTCTTTATCTATAGCATTCTATAGCTTTATACTTCTACTGCATTTACTTAAGATTTTATACTTCATACTATACTTTGGACATTATCATATCGTATGCATTTACTTTACCTAAATACTAGTTAGGTCAGTTATCGAGAGGATAGTAAAGTGCAGAGACATAAAATGACTTCTTTTAACAACCCTTAAACTAATCATACTTTACTCCAAACCTAAATCTACTCAATGCCTCAAGCGAGGCTTGACCCAACACCTCTTGGATGAATGGCATACACCTTTATCACTAGGTGATGCTAGTGGTTGTGGACATAAAGTTACGTACAAGGACATTTGATTGAGTTTTGGCTAAAGGTGGAGGGTTACCGAGGAAGGATAAGTTACGGAGGCAAAATAATACTTACAACAAGTATGTCTTTAATTAAGTCAAGTAACTTCAGTTACAAAGGTTGAATTTAGTTATAGAGATTGTTTAAGATATTAGGCTAAGTATGTCGACTTATGGTGTTGTAACCGGATACAAAGACCTATCAATTATTATGTGAAGTACATTGAGATACTTGGGTATAACTTTAGTTACGAAGGTTCTTCTATTGGTCATGTCCAGTGTAGTGAGTTATAGAAGTGGAAACTGGGAATGGGGGCTTTGAACTTAAATTTGCCCAAGTAATTGAGTGATACAAGAGCCACGCTCACTTATAGAGGTGTTACTCCACTTACAAGGACTTTTCTTTGTTTTTTCTCACAAGAGATACAAAGAACTACTTAGTTACAAAGGCATTAACCTACTTATGGGGTTTTATATTTTCATTTGATCTCTAAGTATGTATGCTTACAGAGTCTTTTATTATTATTATTCTTCCGCAACTCTCAGTTTTGAAGGTGTAATCCTACATACCAAAGCACTGTAGCACTCCTTGCTCATTTTTAGCCATTTCTTTAACACTTAACATCATCCTCATGCAACTTTAATGATCTAAAGACTATCTTGCTAGAGTTATCAAACTTTATCGTTAAAACATGATTAAGCAAGTAAAACTTCTAGAAAATAAGAGGTTAGAAGCTACTCAATACATGACTGTAGGTCACCGTAGCGATCTCGGATCTTCACGTCTAAATCAAACTCACCAAACACACATGCGGAACCCGTGTGTTCATGTCTCATGCGTGTGATCAATGTAACAACAATCAAAGCATAACAAGATATCAACAATCAATGTAAATAACGAAAACTTAATATGTGATTTTATTTGATCCTTAGCAACTATGTTTCCTCCATAACTAAGCAAGGATGGCTCAATCATTTTAAGAGCTCTAAGCAAAGTAAAAAAAATAATGACTTTTTATTAACCAATTAATATTCTCAATTTTGATTGAAGTCTCTTTTAAGAACCTAATACATAAGTCTAACAACTTATCTATACACCTTATAACAATCAAAAGAATTGATATATAATTACTATTATTAAGTTACTAACTAACTTATGAAATCTCAATTTATCTATAACGCTCAAATTAACATAAAGTGAACAACTAACCTTGATTTTATAATAAATATGTGCATCTATAGTTACGCAATCAAATTGAGATCCCACAAATCCATAATTGTGCATGACCAACTCAATCTTTTTGGGTGTTTGCATCAGATTCTAAAACCAGGACACTTTATGTATAAAATATATATTTTTGTTTAAAATCTTATCGCATGAAAAATACGATGAAACACATATATTGTAAACAATTTCTAATTTATAACACATGATAACACGATGAAACATATTGAAGACGCTTGAATGCATGTGCACGAGGATATTCTAGAAGCAAGCATTATCAAAAAGGGACCACCAACGACGACACAGGACGAACTTGATGAAAGCATGGGAGAATAACCAATGGAAGAAGAGATGTCAACCTCCATTTGCTAAATGAGGGTTTTTAGCAACTATAAAGAGAAGATGAAACTAAGTGTGTTTCATTCAGTAAAAAAGTATGAAAGAAAAGTAGCAATATCATTCTATTGATTTCTCAACAAACTTGGCATCTTTTGATAAGAGAGGAGGGATTTTGTATTCTTCATTGACGCCATCCATGATTAAGCAGGGTTAGAAAGGTAGAAAGATTGTTTTCTCTGAGAACATTGGAAACAACACCTCATACTAAAGTGTTCGTTGGTGATAATGGAGTACTAACACCATCATCTTTGTCATTAACAACAACAATAGCAACTGCCTTGTTCATAATTAGCAAGCCTAGCCTATCACTCGAAGCATAACCAGAGGGAGTTGGGGCGCGAGACATGCGCTCCTTGGGGATTGCAGTAGCCCCAGTGGTCATCTTGAGTGTAGGATGTCATATGTATTGTTAATGCTTTCTAGAATACACACAATCACACACTAGAATTGGAATGAGTTTTAGTGCATGAAAATATTTCTAAATATAGTAATTATTTGCTTTTCTTGTTAAAACTGAAAATTAAACGAAAACCCTAAATAACCTATTGGTATATAACTTTTGTAAGGTTCAAGAAATTAAAACAATAAATAATAATAAATCATAATTCTAACACTTTCTCATATTACAAACAAATTTTATGAACCATGTTCATAGCAATTGTGTTTCCTCTTTAGACATCTATAGCAATTGTGTTTCCTGTGTAGCAATTATGCTTCATCCATAACAAACTACAAAAATTAAAAAATATATCCAAATAGAGGTGATAGGGTTTTCTAACCGGTTCGGATTTCAAACCGAACTGGTTTGGTCAACGCTGGTCAAAACCAATTTGTGGGTAAACCAAATCGAGTTCTAAACCTGTATTAATGGAAAAATTCTAGAATCCCTCGAAAGGAGATTCTCAGAAGCGGGTTCTACGCATCAAACTAACCGGAGTTCATGCTTTCCTGTGACAAAGGAAGCACAAACCGGTTCGGGCCCAAACCATTAAAAAAAAGCCGACTCTTTTTATTTTTTATTGTTTGGTTTTATAATAAAAATTCAAAGTTAAATAATAACAATATAACTAAAAAATCAGTTTATTATATTTAAGATTAATTAATTACAAACTTAAAATTAATAAAAATCACAAGTCCTAACCAATGTTTCAGAACCGGAGGACGTCAAACCAGACACCTTACTGGTTTGGTGGTCGAACCGGTCGGACTGGTCGGATCGGTTTTAAAAACCGGATTATATATATATATACATATATATATACATATATATATACATATATATACATATATATATACATATATGTATATATATATATATGTATATATACATATATGTACACATATATATGTATATATATATACATATATGTATATATATGTATATATATATGTATATATATATGTATATATATATGTATATATGTATATATATACATATGTATATACATATATATATACATATATATACATATATATATTGTAACGCCCGTACTTTTTGTTGTTTCATTTTTAGTCCTTGTACTTTGTAATTCATCAATTCATACCCTTGTACTCTTGAGTCTTGATCAATGGAAGTATTATTAAAAGTTATTCTATATACTTATATGTTACACATGCTTAAAAGAAACGTTATATGCATTCAAATATACTTACGACACGCTATAAATATAAATTCAGTCGGAATCATACGTAACCGGGTGTTCATGAGCGAACCCAACCAACTTGTAAACAAGCCCAAATCTTTAAAATATAATTAAGGTTATTAAAACACGTAAAATAACCCAAAAGAAAAGCCCGAAACCAAGTCCAATGGTCCAAGCTCAACACAAACACAAGTTTGTGATCGTAACTCTCGAACCGTATCAAGATCAATGCACCAAACCCAATTCTCAGTACCATAAATGTTAAATTACTTTTATCCATATGAAATTACTCTGAAGATGGTGAATGTAGAAAAAAACCGCGTACGAAACGAAGTTATAACGAAGCGGGAATCGCGAAAACAAGTTTGACGGTTTTGTTGACTAGTCAAACCGAAACCCACTCGGGTTTAAGCCCATTTTCCCTTTTTTTTAACCTAATTAAAGCCCATTAAACCCAACTCCTTCCCTTTATAAACTAGCCTCCACCCCCACAAAACACTTTTAGGGGCTGTTTGGCAACATCTGATTGAATAAGTGCTGAATGAATAAGAGGGTCTGAACCAGTAAGAGGTCTGAATCAGTAAGAGATCTGAACGAATAATTGTGTTTGGTTGTAAAAAGAAAAAATTTTTAAAATAAAAACAACCTCAACACAACCACAACCACAATCATCATCATCATCCACAAACATCGTCTCTCTCTCTCTTCGTCTCTCTCTCTCTTAAACCCCCAAATCCACCATAGATCCCACCCCCAAATCCCTCATCTTCACTCATATTCACCTTCATCATCCTAATCTTCACCTTCATCATCCTCATCTGCGACCCACCACCCCGCCGTCGCACCACACCCACCCCCGATCCTCGCTGCCGGCGTCACCGTCGCCGTGAAGAAGCTTAGCTCCGATGCCTTTCAAGGGTATCGAGAGTTTCGGGCCGAGATGGAGACTCTTGGTAGGCCGACCACCACCGCAAGCACCACCTTCACGTCTGACCCGTGGTCAGACTATGGTTGAGGTCTGACCGGGTAGGAGCTCCGGTCAGACGTGATCTCCGGTAAGAGGCAAGCATCCAAACATCATAGGTCTGACCGAGTCAGATGCTCGCGTCTGACCAGGCTCGGTCACATCCCACCAAAACACTCTCAAATTCTCTCAAAGTTCTCTTCTTCTTCACAAAAATTCTGCACAAAAGCTTCAAGGTTAGAACACCATTCTAACCCATTTTTTCTTGCTTCTAACACTTAAACCCTGCATCTAGCTTCATGGATACACCTCTAGGACTATCCCCAATGACTTTGCCTTGGCAACATTGAGTGGAAGCCATCTATAATGAGGTCCAAAAGCTAGTTTTACAAGGCTGAATTTTTATTTTGTTTTTATCCTTGATGTTTTTAATCTTTTAACAAGCTTTAATCTTATTTTAAAACATACGAACAAACCCATGGACTATCCTCTAGGTTTACAATGGTAAACACTAAGGGGGGAGGCACCTAAAATGGGTTCCCAAGTGGCTAAACTTTATGAAATTATTGCTCTTGGGTTTACCTTGTTCAAACTTGGATTTTCCTTGAACCAAACCTTGTCTCCAACAAACCTCATTGTTGGATGGCTTGAGTTAAGGTAAAAATCCAGAAATGAATGAGGTTTGAACTTAACTTTATATCTTTTTATTACTCAAGTAATCTAACATAACAACAAGTGTGATAAACCAAACTAAGTATTCAACTTTACCATGTTGAAAAGCTTATGTTAAGGCTCAAATGGCAATCTTGAAGAACTTTGGTTCTTCAAGTAGGGCTTTCCCACCATAACTCACCCGGATTACTTGAGATATTATATGTAGTATATCTATACTTTAAACATTTAAACTATTATGTAAGTATTTACAAAGGTTTGTGGATTATTACCCTACTTTCGTATCTCATGACCTCCTTCGAGGAGGGTACACTAACGTACTAACTTTACCATCCGAATCTCCAACACTAGTTGGTGAATTGTGTTTTGGTCTGCCATTGGCGATACATGACTTCTATGATTCTATATACATACGTACAAGTACTCAAATCCGTGTCTAAGACAAACCCGTTTTCCTTGTTAGGTTAACCGGTGTCTAATCCTCCCAAATCCATCTACTCACGACTCGGAACTTTTCCTATCGAAACCGTGAGTCATACTTCATCCCTTTTATTTTAACACTATTTGGGTTGCAACATGTACCATTTATCAAATACACTCAAGCATACATTCAATCTAACTTATTCTAAAACAGTTCATACAAACATGCTTACTTGTTATACTATTTGTGAATACATTCTAGAATACATTATCTTGCAAGCAATCTAAACCTCCCTTAACATGTATAGCGCTATAGGACTAGCACATCCGCCCTATTATGATGGGTTTATGTTAAGTTATGAATCTTTACGGTCTTGCTCACTTTTGATGCTAAGATTACGCTAGTGGACACTTTGGTTTGATTATGGCTTTGCATGCTAGCAATGTACAAACTTTAGTATACTTTACTCATGTTGAATTGAGATTTATTCACTATTATGCTATGTATACAAATTTGTATGCTCACCAACATATTCATATGTTGACCAATATTTTATACATGTTGCAGGAAATGCTTGAAGCTTTATCAAAAAATTCAATTTGGTGGACCTAGAAACACACCAAATCTATCATTTTGTTATGTTTGTTTTAGACTTGTATTTCTCCAAATTATTGTATGTTTATTTGAAACATTGTAATGCTACGTTGATTAATGAAAATGAAATTTAATCTTAATTTATTGTCACTTTAGTTCTATGATGTCTTTGAACAATCTATCACTTCACGCGCCCCGATGTTTCCGCCATCGGTTGGGGTGTGACAGATTGGTATCAGAGCCATAGTTATAGGGAATTAGGAAAACTTCCATGTTTTGACCTAGACTATGACTAAGGACTCCCATTAGTAATGCTTATGATTTGTTTGAATATCTTATGTTTATGCCAAAAAAAAACTCGAATCTATCTAATCTTGCCCCTCATCTTATTCTCGGCTAGAAAGAAATACACCTTTCCTAAGGTGTAATCATGCGACGACGATACGAAGACACTTGTATTTTACAAATGAAACGAACTCACCAAAATAGGAGTGAATCCTTTACTTTGGTGATGACTTTCAATCCGCCATTATTGTTTTTATGAAATTAGACCATTAAGATAGGAGTGATTTCCTTACCTTGATGACAATTTCACTTATTACACTCTTGTGGACCCTTACCAACAAGTTAGGATTAATTTCCTTACCTTGATGGATAAGTACCAACCACGTTTAGGGAACGACACCACCAAGTTAGGAGTGATATCCATATCTTGGTGACTAGTCCCATTCTTTGATTTTCAATCTCACCAAAGTCTTAAGACATTTATTGACAAGGAACATGTAGTAACTGGAAGGACGAATACCGTTACCTAACTTGTCGGCGAGAGTATTCCAACCCATTAAGCCAAAGCATGATTCCCGAACTCAAAAGAAGTCTTGACTACTTTGGATTAGTCTTAGTTCCAAAACCGGAACATTCCAAGCCTTAATCGAATTTCTTTTATGTTTGTATTTATTTTACGCATTTATGCTATACTCTTTTTCCTCTTGTCAAGAGCGAATAATCCGAATCGCGCTAATCTCTCGACCTCAGACGCTAATAATCAAGAACCAACAAAAACTTAAAAGCTTTCATTATTTTTTTATCTAATTCTTTTGAGTGGTTATATGATTCATTATGAGAACCGATTTGAAATCTACTTGCTTAGGTGTTATGTTATAATGCTCTAAATATGCAAAACATTATGTTAAACACTATTGATCAAGTCTCATCATTCTCTTTAACCTACATTGTAGATGTCTTCCAAATCCCATAGAAGCTCCAAGCAAAGTTCCAATAAGAAAATGGTCGCTTTCATGGCTAAGCAAATGGCTCGAGTTATTCCCGATATTGTTAAGAAAATCAATGCCAACCCTAGTCCGAACACTTCAGTTGAATCCCGAAACCCTAGTCCTAAAACCTCAGCCTTTTCCTATAAGCACTTCAAGTCATGTGGCCCTGAACCTTTCACGGGTGAAGAGGGTGCCTCCAAGATGCTTGAATGGTTCGATAGCATCGAAGTCACTTTCATCAATAGTGAATGTCCCGATGAGCTTCGGACTCGTAGTGCCACTGGTGTTTTCACATCGAGGGCACTTGAATGGTGGAAAAATGAAAGGAGCACTCGTGGAAACGAGGTCGCCTTCGCTCTACCATGGGAAGAAGTGAAGCAACTTATGATAGATGAGTTTTGCCCTCCTCATGAGATGCAAAGTCTTGAAGAGGAATTCTGGAACCTCAAATAAATTAGAGGAGACAACTTGACTTACACCATTCGCTTCAAGCAACTTAGTATCCTTGTCCCTCACTTAGTCAACACCACCGACCGAGCCATAGCCTAGTACATAAAAGGCCTTCCTCCTATTATCCGTGACTCCGTCACCATAGCCGAACCATTCTCAGTTGAGCGAGCCATCCGGTTGGCGGCTACCTTGTCCAACAACCAAGTGAAAGACGGATCCTTGTCTCTTAAAGGCTCCTTCAAAACCGCCCATCAAGCCATCTCCGAAACACCCGAGGAACCCAAAGACACAAAAACATCATCCAAAAATACCCATCACGGCAAGAAACGCAAGTCTCAAAGCCGCAACTATGCCATGACAACACCAACAACCCAAGCTCCCATAAACTCGAACCATGAACCACCTAGAAAAGCTTACACCGGTACGTTTCCCAAATGTGCCAAATGCCAATACCACCACCCACCTGCCTCTCAGTGCCGTCAATGCACAACGTGCAACTGTTATGGGCACTTTGCCTCAGCATGTCGAAGTGGTCCTAGCCCACCCAGTAACCCACCTTCGGCTCATACTAGTACCCAAAGACCCCGACTAATGGAAATGGTCGTGCTTGCTTCAAATGTGGTGACCCAAACCATCTTTCTCCCCAATGCCCCCGCAACAATCAGGTTCAAGTGCAAGCGCCACGTGGATGCGCATTTAACATAAATGCGCATCAAGCTCAAAACGACAATAACGTTGTAAACAGTACGTTTCTTATAAATGGAATTTATGCTTCTGTGTTATTTGATACTGGTGCGGATAAAAGTTTTGTTTCCGTAAAATTTGAACCAATGCTAAAATGTACACGTACTAAATTGCCAAAATCATTCACCGTTGAAATCGCTAACGGAAAATCTGTCACCGTTGATTCCATTCTCATTGATTGTATTTTAAGTCTTAATGAACATGAATTTCCCATCGAACTCATACCCATGCAATTGGGTAGCTTTGATGTCATAGTAGGCATGGATTGGCTTGCCAAGGTTCATGCCGAAGTCGTTTGCTTTGAAAAATATATCCGTATCCCGCTTCCTTCCGGAGACACTTTACAAATCTATGGCGAGAAACCCTCAAACGGACTCAAAATCATGTCTTGTACGGAGGCACGAAAGTGCTTACGTCAGGAATGTATTGTCTTTTTAGCCCATGTCGTGACATAAAAAGAAAAGGGAAAGAGTGTGAAAGACACTACAATTATTTGTGACTTTCCCGACGTGTACCCTGAAGATCTACCCGGCCTTCCTCCTGCTCGTTCCATTGATTTTCGAATTGATCTCATACCCGGTGCTACACCTGTTGCTAAATCTCCTTACCGACTCGCACCCTCAGAAATGCAAGAGCTGGCTAGTCAACTTCAAGAGTTGGTTAATAAAGGCTTCATACGTCCTAGCTCATCCCCTTAGGGTGCTCCAATCCTTTTTGTAAAGAAAAAGGATGGTTCGTTCCGCATGTGCATTGATTATCGTGAGCTCAATAAACTCACAGTCAAAAACCGTTATCCTCTTCCTCGTATCGATGATCTCTTTGACCAACTCCAAGGAGCAACTTGTTTCTCAAAAATCGACCTACGATCTGGTTATCATCAGCTCCGAATCCGTGAAGAAGATATTCCAAAAACCGCATTCCGCACAAGGTATGGTCATTACGAGTTCATGGTTATGCCGTTTGGTTTGACCAATGCACCCGCAGCCTTTATGGATTTGATGAACCGCGTGTGTAGACCTTACTTGGATCATTTTGTAATTGTGTTCATTGACGATATTCTAATCTATTCTAAGACCGAATCCGAACATGAACGACACTTACGTTTGATCTTGGAACTTCTTCGAGCCGAACGACTTTACGCCAAATTCTCCAAATGTGAATTTTGGTTGAAAGAAGTTCAATTCCTTGGTCATATCGTAAGCAAAAAGGACATTCATGTTGATCCTGTCAAAATCGATGCTATCAAAGGGTGGGTTGCTCCAAAATCCCCTACCGAAGTACGTTCCTTCCTCGGATTGGCGGGTTACTACCGTCGATTCATCTCCAATTTTTCAAAAATCGCCATACCTCTCACCTCTTTGACCCAAAAAGATAAACCTTTTATTTGGGATCCCAAACAAGAGGAATCCTTTCAAACCCTCAAGTGTATGCTCTGTGACGCACCCATCTTAACCCTTCCCGATGAAAATGAGGATTTTATGGTTTATTGTGACGCTTCAAATCAAGGTCTCGGTTGTGTCCTTATGCAACGAGGCAAGGTTATCGCTTATGCGTCAAGACAACTCAAAACCCACGAGAAGAACTACACGACCCATGATCTTGAACTCGGAGCTGTAGTTTTCGCTTTAAAGATTTGGAGGCACTACCTTTATGGTACTCAATGTGTGGTATTCACAGATCATAAGAGTCTCCAACATATCTTTAATCAAAAGGATCTCAACATGCGTCAACAATGATGGGTTGAATTGTTGAACGACTATGATTGTGAAATTCGTTACCACCCTGGAAAAGCAAATGTCGTGGCCGATGCTCTTAGCCGAAAGAGTCATGTCAATGCTCAAAGCATTTGTGTAACCAATCATCCTCGTTGTTTTCAAATCCAAAATGACATTCAAACTCGTATTCGTGAAGCCCAACACTCATCGGTCATTGAAAACAATTTGTATAACGAGATGCAATGTGGTGTTGAAGACCAACTTGAATCTAAATCTAATGGAATTCTCCATTACCTCAATCTTATTTGGATTCCAAACCGTGACAACCTTCGTACTCTTGTAATGAATGAAGCACATAAGTCACGATATTCCATTCATCCCGGTGCCGACAAGATGTATCAAGATCTTCGTCGTACTTATTGGTGGCCGGGTATGAAGAAGGATATCGCTCTCTTTGTGGCTAAGTGTCTCACTTGTTCAAAAGTTAAAGCCGAACATCAACGTCCTTCTGGATTGCTTGAACAACCAGAAATTCCGGTGTGGAAATGGGAAAGTATTGCCATGGATTTCATCACCAAACTCCCACGAACATCTTCCGGGCATGATAGTATTTGGGTGATCATTGACCGATTGACCAAAGCTGCTCACTTTCTCCCAATTCGTGAAGATTACTCTGCTGAGAAACTAGCTCGTATCTATACTGCAGAAATCATCAGCCGTCATGGTATTCCTCTAGACATCATTTCTGACCGAGATGGCCGTTTCACTTCCCGCCTATGGCGATCTTTTCAATCGGCTTTAGGAACTCAACTCAATCTTAGTACGGCTTTTCGTCCTCAAACGGATGGTCAATCCGAACGTACTATCCAAACCCTCGAAGATATGCTTCGATTGTGTGTCATTGATTTTGGTGGAAATTGGGATGTACATTTGCCATTGGCCGAATTTTCGTACAATAACAGTTATCACTCGAGTATCAAAATGGCACCATTTGAAGCTCTTTATGGACAAAAGTGTCGATCACCCATTTGTTGGCATGAGATTGGTGAGGCACAAATCACTGGACCCGAACTCATTCAAGAGACGACGGATAAGGTCTTGCAAATCCATGATAAAATGATCAAAGCAAGACACCGTCAGAAGGATTATGCTAACAAAAAACATAAACCCATGGAATTTGAAGTCGGTGATCTCGTACTCCTTAAAGTATCTCCTTGGAAGGGAGTAGTGCGTTTTGGTAAGAAAGGAAAGCTTACACCCCGATACGTAGGTCCTTTCAAAATCCTTGAAAGAGTGGGTAAAGTGGCTTATCGACTTGACCTACCGCAAGAGCTTAGCAATATCCATCCAACATTTCTTGTCTCAAATCTTAAAAGATGTCTAGCTGATGAAAGTCTTCATGTCCCAATTGATGAGATTCGTATTGATGAGACCATGCACTTCGTTGAGAAACCCGTAGAATCATGGACCGTGAAATCAAACAACTCAAGCGTAGTCGTATTCCTGTAGTCAAAGTACGTTGGGAAGCAAAGCGTGGTGCTGAATTTACTTGGGAACGGGAAGACTAAATGAAAGCCAAGTATCCGCACCTTTTTTTATTCAGAATCCACTTCTTAGTGAAATTTCGGGACGAAATTTTCTATAGTAAGGGAGACTGTAACGCCCGTACTTTTTGTTGTTTCATTTTTAGTCCTTGTACTTTGTAATTCATCAATTCATTGTACTCTTGAGTCTTGATCAATGGAAGTATTATTAAAAGTTATTCTATATACTTATATGTTACACATGCTTAAAAGAAACGTTATATGCATTCAAATATACTTACGAAACGCTGTAAATATAAATTCAGTCGGAATCATACGTAACCGGGTGTTCATGAACGAACCCAACCAACTTGTAAACAAGCCCAAATCTTTAAAATATAATTAAGGTTCTTAAAACACGTAAAATAACCCAAAAGAAAAGCCCGAAACCAAGTCCAATGGTCCAAGCTCAACACAAACACAAGTTTGTGATCGTAACTCTCGAACCGTATCAAGATCAATGCACCAAACCCAATTGCCAGTACCATGAATGTTAAATTAGTTTTATCCATATGAAAGTACTCTGAAATGGTGAATGTAGAAAAAAACCACGTACGAAACGGAGTTATAACGAAGCGGGAATCGCGAAAACAAGTTTGATGGTTTTGTTGACTAGTCAAACAGAAACCCACTCAGGTTTAAGCCCATTTTCCCTTTTTTTAACCTAATTAAAGCCCATTAAACCCAATTTTTCCCTTTATAAACTAGCCTCCACCCCCACAAAACACTTTTACACTTCACATCCCACCAAAACACTCTCAAATTCTCTCAAAGTTCTCTTCTTCTTCACAAAAATTCTGCACAAAACCTTTAAGGTTAGAACACCATTCTAACCCATTTTTTCTTGCTTCTAACACTTAAACCTTGCATCTAGCTTCATGGATACACCTCTAGGACTATCCCCAATGACTTTACCTTGGCAACATTGAGTGGAAGCCATCTATAATGAGGTCCAAAAGCTAGTTTTACAAGGCTGAATTTTTATTTTGTTTTTATCCTTGATATTTTTAATCTTTTAACAAGCTTTAATCTTATTTTAAAATATACTAAACCACTTGGAACAAACCCATGGACTTTTCTCTAGGTTTACAATGGTAAACACTAAGGGGGGAGGCACCTAAAATGGGTTCCCAAGTGGCTAAACTTTATGAAATTGTTGCTCTTGGGTTTACCTTGTTCAAACTTGGATTTTCCTTGAACCAAACCTTGTCTCCAACAAACCTCATTGTTGGATGACTTGAGTTAAGCTAAAAATCCAAAAATGAATGAGTTTTGAACTTAAATTTATATCTTTTTATTACTCAAGTAATCTAACATAACAACAAGTGTGATAAACCAAACTAAGTATTCAACTTTACCATGTTGAAAAGCTTATGTTAAGGTTCAAATGGCAATCTTGAAGAATTGGTTCTTCAAGTAGGGCTTTCCCACCATAACTCACCCGGATTACTTGAGATATTATATGTAGTATATCTATACTTTAAACATTTAAACTATTATGTAAGTATTTACAAAGGTTTGTGGATTATTACCCTACCTTCGTATCTCATGACCTCCTTCGAGGAGGGTACAGTAACGTACTAACTTTACCATCCGAATCTCCAACACTAGTTGGTGAATTGTTTTGGTCCGCCATTAGCGATACATGACTTCTATGATTCTATATACATACGTACAAGTACGCAAATCCGAGTCTAAGACAAACCCGTTTTCCTTGTTAGGTTAACCGGTGTCTAATCCTCCCAAATCCATCTACTCACGACTCGGAACTTTTCCTATCGAAACCGTGAGTCATACTTCATCCCTTTTATTTTAACACTATCTGGGTTGCAACATGTACCATTTATCAAATACACTCAAGCATACATTCAATCTAACTTATTCTAAAACTCAATTCATACAAACATGCTTACTTGTTATACTATTTGTGAATACATTCTAGAATACATTATCTTGCAAGCAATCTAAACCTCCCTTAACATGTATAGCGCTATAGGACTAGCACATCCGCCTTATTATGATGGGTTTATGTTAAGTTATCAATCTTTACGGTCTTGCTCACTTTTGATGCTAAGATTACGCTAGTGGACACTTTGGTTTGATTATGGCTTTGCATGCTAGCAATGTACAAACTTTAGTATACTTTACCCATGTTGAATTGAGATTTATTCACTATTATGCTATGTATACAAATTTGTTTGCTCACCAACATATTCATATGTTGACCAATATTTTATACATGTTGCAGGAAATGCTTGAAGCTTTATCAAGAAATTCAATTAGGTGGACCTAGAAACACACCAAATCTATCATTTTGTTATGTTTGTTTTAGACTTGTATTTCTCCAAATTATTGTATGTTTATTTGAAACATTGTAATGCTACGTTGATTAATGAAAATGAAATTTAATCTTAATTTATTATCACTTTAGTTCTATGATGTCTTTGAACAATCTATCACTTCTCGTGCCCCGATGTTTCCGCCATCGGTTGGGGTGTGACATATATATACATATATATACACCTTACTGGTTTGGTGGTCAAACCAGTCGGACTGGTCGGATCGGTTTTAAAAACCGGATATATATATATATATATATATATATATATATATGTGTGTGTGTGTGTGTGTGTGTGTGTGTGTGTGTATGTATATATATGTATATATATATATGTATATATATATATGTATCTATATATATATGTATATATATATATGTATATGTATATATATGTATAGATATATATATGCATATATATGTATATATATATGTATACATATATATGTATATATATATGTATATATATATGTATACATATATATATATACATATATATATACATATATATATACATATATATATACATATATATATACATATATATATACATATATATATATATGTGTGTGTGTATATATATATGTATATATATATATGTATATATATATGTATATATATATATATATACATATTATACATATATATACATATATATATACATACACACACACACACCCACATATATATATATATATATATATGTGTGTGTGTGTGTGTGTGTATATATATATATATAAACACATATATATACACACATATACATATATATACATATACACATATATACATACACATATATATATACATGCACATACATATATATACATATATATATACATATACATATATATACACATATACATATATATACATATATATATATTATAAAAATTAGTAAAAATTTAAATCCAAGTTAAACACTATTATATAAAATATTAAAACTTTAGAACTTCAAGAAATAGTGAAATAGAAACATAAATTATAATACATTAATCGTGTCAAATAAACATCCAATCATCCAACACCCAACTTCCAAGTTTCAACCATACCGATATCATAATCCAAACATCCAAAGTTAAGTAAAATAATCGAAACAAACCATCAACTTCAAAAAAACAAGTTTAAATAAACATAACATAAGTATCTTAAAAATCATCCAAAACATCATCATTATCAACTTCAACAGTACAATCAAATCATCTTCGTTGATATCTTCACCTATAATTAGAAGAAATACAAGTTTTAATTAAACAATCATACAATTATATATGTTTACATAATACTTGTATATAAATAAATACTAACCTTTAAATTCTTGTGCTTGTGAAGTAGACGTACCATTGATGTTATTTGGTGTCTCTTCTTCTAGCATATTTTCCAATTCATTATAATCAAGTTCACCTTCCTCTTCCTCATCAATAACCCAAACTTAGTTTTATCAATGCTTTCATAATCCATCGGGGCGTATGACCTTTTGTTCTCATTTTTTTCTAATGAAATCAGTGTTTTTTAAATTATAAGGTAGGAGAAACAAATAATAAAATAACATAATTGTCATTAATATAATACCTATTTTGAAGAACCAAGTCATAATGAACATATACAAGGCCACAAAGCCTTTGATGCTCCAATCGGTTTCTATTTTTCATGTGAATTCTTTCAAAAACACTCTAGTTACGTTCACATCTGGAAGAAGATACAGTTTGACTTAAAATTCTAATTGCAAATGAGTGCAACTTCAAGACGTCTCCATCAAACAATTTTCACCACTCATCTAACAAAATTAAACTAGTAGATTATTATTCTATCAATACGTTCACTCAATATAATTAAGAAAAATGAACATTAAAGTAATCTTACCGGGACGACTTGTTTTTGCTGAAGCAAAAGCAAGTGGTCGAAATCACCCTCTTGATCACGAAATTGATATAACTGTGATGTAAGCTTCATAGGGTCCAAATTCATCTTTTACTCAAACATATCAAGCACCCCTTTAAACGCCTCCCTTTTCTCCACATTGTTTTCTTGATCATACCGAAAAGTTGTATTCAACCAATAAGTAGTAGGATGTAGACTTCTACGCAACATTCTATCCCAGCGGGCATCAATAATACCGATATTATTGGTGCCCGTTGGGGTAGAATGTTGCGTAGGAGTCTACATGTTGCTGCTTATTGGTTGAATCCAGCTTTTCAATATGATCAAGAAAAAAATGTGGAGAGAATGGAGGCTTTTAAAGGGATGCTTGATATGTTTGAGCAAAAGACGAATTTGGACCCTATGAAGCTTACATCTGTGAGGCCCCGTTCCCGGGATGCTTACAACTGGTCAATCATTGCACATAAAACATAAAACATATATTTAAGTGTACTAAAATAACACAGCGCAATAAGTTAAAATCATTTCATTCATTGCTTTTGCACCATAATACAACATTCATCATTGTCATAACATATTGTTTGTTCACATTACAATGCAAAAACATCATAATTTAAACAATGGATGCCATCCTAAAAACGCCAAGTAGCTGCCCCGTGCCATCCTCAGCAACATTTACCTACCAGCTGGAAACACACAAAAATCAGCGTTGTTGAGTGAGTTCTAGTTTTACAGAAACATCATATTACCTTTCATTCGTTAAAACATTATCTTTCTTTCACACATGATCACACATCATACGTACAACAAGGTAATATTTATTATCTTCCTTCATCGTTCGTTTCATACATATCGCACATTTCATACTTATCACATTTTTCGTACATTTATTATCTTTCACTTCTATCTAGATCCTGTCGTATGCTTAACCCCCCCCCCCTCTTAAGCACAAAGCCATATCATCTAAGGTTAAGCGACAAGGATCCCATATCGCACATATCGCATGTATGGAGTAGTCACATAGACTAACTCCCCCTGTGTGTGAACCCTTAAGGGTTAGCCAATATCGCACGCTGTAAACACACAGTTGAGCTAACAACTCTCAATGAGTTGTGAACCTCCTTTCATTTGCTTGCAAGACTTTCATTCGTTCATTCATTATGTCCCACTTTCATTATCTTAGATCTTTCGCTTCGTTAAGATAATACTTTCCATTCATCATCATAATCACACCACGTAAAGTCACATCATAATATGTAATAAGGAACAAAAGGAAACATATCATACATAAGCACAGCATTGTCACACATCATCATACATAACATACATCATGCATCATTCATTCACATACACAAGCACATGCACAGCAAGTACAAGTCATCATAGAACATTACCGACCCTCCGCGGAACAACGGGGGTTCGAGGGCGGCAGCCCCTGACAGCGGGGTCCTAGGGGCAGCAGCCCTAGTGGGGTCCAAGGGACAACGCCCCTGGCTGGGCCGGGCTGCCAGGTCAGCGCGAAAATTTTTATTTTAACACATTCGTGTAACACATTTTGTTATAGAAAAATCGATCTTGCTGTTAAAACCTCTTAAAATCTTGGTCATTTAAATTGTATATTTAGTATGCATTTCCAGCCCCAAACCAAGTTTAAAACCTTTAAATAGGGGACCTAGAACTCACCTGGACTCGATGAGCAACTTCTCAATCAAGCTTTCTAAGCAAGGGTCACACTACATAGCCTGCAGATAAGTTAACACTCAAAGGAGTTAATTTCTGCCTAATTTCACTGCTAATTTCGCTGCATGATCAGCATTTTCGCTGCTAGTTTCGCCAGCAGTTTCGCTGCTAGTTTCGCCAGCAGTTTCGTTGCTAGTTTTAACAGCAGTTTCGTTGGCATCTTTGCTGCCAGTTTTGCCTAACTTTCGTTGGAACCCATATCTGCGAAACTATCTACGAAACTACAGTTTCGCAGAAAGTCTTCCTAGTTTCGCTGCATGACTACATAATTTCGCTGGATGAACACCCAGTTTCGCAGAACGGACTGAAATTACGAACCACCCCATTTTTGACCCAAAACTTCAATCTTTTACACCCAAAACCTTGGTTTATCACCCAATAAGCTATATCTAAGCTTCTTACATGTTTTCTTACACAAAAACGTGAGTTCTGGGAGATTCTTTGCCACTTTCAAAAGCCCCAAGCCCTAGAATCCGGGTTTACCATCAAAGAAACGATTAAACGATGTTTCTTACCTGGATTCTTGGTTTTTTCTTGTTGTTTGGATGTCCACGAACACCATTCTTCAATCTCTTGATCAACCGAGCCTTGAATCACCACTTTCTCTCCACTTTCTCTCTCTACACTCTCTCTTTAGAAGTTGATATTGAGTTGCAAATGAGAGTGGCTCAAGCTGATCCGTTTATATATACCGGGCGTTCCCGGGACCTGAAACTCGCTGAACGCATAACTCGCGAGGTCTACTCAGTCCATACTCCATTTCCCGCATATTTTCTTAAAATAATCCCGGCTAAGCCCATTATTATTAATTGGCTCGTTTCGATTTTATTCCGGGCGTTACAACATCACAATTATATCAGTTTCGACCAAGGGGGTGATTTTAACCGACTACTTGCTTTTGCTTCAGTAAAGACAACTCACCCCGGTAAGATTATTTTAATGTTCATTTTTCTTAATTATATTGTGTGAATGTATTGATAGAATAATAATCTACTATTTTAATTTTGTTAGATGAGTGGTGGAAATTGTTTGGTGGAGATGTCCCGGAATCGCAATCATTTGCAACCAGAATTTTAAGTCAAACTGCATCTTCTTCCGGATGTGAACGTAACTGGAGTGTTTTTGAAAGAATTCACACAAAAAAGAGAAACCGATTGGAGCATCAAAGGCTTTGTGACCTCGTATATGTTCATTATAACTTGCTTCTTCAAAATAGGTATTATATAAATGACAATTATGTTATTTTTATTATTTGTTTCTCTTATGTAATATTTACAAATAACATTGATTTCACTAGGAAAAATAAGAACAAAACACCATACGATTTGTGGATTATGAAATCATTGATAAAACTAAGTTTTGGGTTATTGATGAGGAAGAGGAAGGTAAACTTGATAAATATGAATTGAAAAATATACTAGAAGAGCTACCAAATAAAATCGATGGTACATTTACTTCGCAAGCACAAGAATTTGAAGGTTAGTATTTATTTATATACAAGTATTATGTTAAAATATATAATTGTATGATGAATATTTAATTAAAACTTGTCTTTCTTTTAATTATAGGTGAAGATATCAACGAAGATGATTTGATTATACTTGATCATAAAGTTGATAATGATGATGGTTTGGATGATTTTAAGATACTTATGTTATGTTTGTTTAAACTTGTATGTTTGAAATTTATGGTTTGTTTCGATTTTGCTTTACTTTGGAAATTTGGATTATAGTATCTGTATGATTAAAACTTAGATGTTGGATCATGAATGATTGGATGTTTGTTTGACATGATTAATGTATTTATAATTTATGTTTCTATTTGACTATTTGTTAAAGGTATAAAGTTTCAATGTTTTATATAATAGTGTTTGACTTGGATTTAAAGTTTTACTAATTTTTATATATATATATATATATATATATATATATATATATATATATATATATAAATATTTATTTATTTATTAATTATGACATCAACTGGTTCTTAAAACCGGTCCGACCACCAAACCAGTAAAGAGTTCATTTCAACTTCCGATCCAGTTCTAAAAACATTCCGTTTATGGATGTATTGATGATCCCTATCAAATGTAACTAAAGGAAGAGTTTGTTGATCTCTACCGGTTTGGAGAATATAGATAGCAGAGAACAAATCTTAGCTAGTTAAAGACCAAAGGTGATCTAAAGTGAAGCTCTTAACATCCGACTAGCCTAACTAATTACGAAGTTATATCCATCCCTGTAACTGTATTTACTTCATATTTATTCTTCTAACCTCGTGGAGCTGTTAGTTATTAAAAAGAAGTTAGCCACGACCTTCACTTTCTTAGATAGTAGAAAGTAACTCTTTTTAGGGTCGTTTTCGTGAATCAACAGGTTTATTCAACATATTCACAACCTTCATTACCACTGTTATAACCTTTATCACCACCTGATTTATCATCATCATCAACACCGTCACCTTCCACGCCATCATGATAACATTGACAGGATCCTCAAAAGTTTCTTTCAACCCCATCATTTGAAAAGTAAAAAAAACTTTTTATTAGATTATTATATCAGAAAAAGGGAAGTTCCCTACAGTATTAAATAATGATAAAGATGCAGAAATTAACTAAAGACTAATCATGGGCTGGTCTGTTATTACTTCAAAAGGCTAGGCCCATGAAGGCCTGATTCGGCCCACTCCAGTTTTCCAAATTCCCCAACTCAAACTGCTGTTTCTTTGTGATAATAGTATTAGCCAAAAGAGATACAGAAAATGATAAAGTAAGAAAACAACATACGAGATTAAAGGCAGATGACATGACAATAATGTGTCATGATAACCAGTAAATCTTGAAACTAATTTGCAGACCCCGATATCGCAGCAAGTCGAATAAGGAATCTCTGAGACGAGTATCTGAGTCTCGATCAGCATGGAACCAATGAGCAATTATCTGCATTTCAAGTAATCGACAAAGGTGAAACCAGTTTCATTGGTTAGAAGCTAAAGATTTGCACCCTCAGCCCGAATCTTGCTAATACTGTAGTTTGGTTGAACCCACCACAGGATTAAAAATAGTCATTTTTAGTACGGGTCAAACGTGTCAGATCGGGCTGACCCGCAAACACATTTCGTCCATTCTAAGAAAGTATATCGTTGTTACTACATTAACTATGATTATAAAAACAATACTATGACAATACCCATTTGAACCATTCCCCTTTTATTTAATTGTTTGATTCGACCAATTTGACCTCTTTGAGATACCAATACAACCCAAAAACTTGACTCATTTGCAAGTAAATGGGTCAAATTTACCATCTCTATTGAAAACTAAAAGTGAACTCTTTAGGAGGGAAGATGTCGGGCCAAAGACTTGAAAGGCATTACCGATCTAATAATTTAATTGACCGCAAATGATAATTCATCATACATACCATGATTATTTGCTGGAGAGTCTCGATTTGAGCTCATCAGCAACGGCATCAATGAACTCTTCAGTGTTCAAATAATGCTCCCTACTCAGCCTGAAAGAAGTTAAGCAGGTATTTAGAGATTTAAATAACGATCAATATTGACTACTCAATACATTACATATTAAAATGTGACCTACTTAGATCCATGGATGATAAGTGCAAGATCCTTGGTCATTTTGCCAGATTCAACACAACCAATACATGCTGCTTCTAGTTTTTCAGTGAAATCCAAAAGCCTTGCATTGTCATCCAACTTTGCCCTGCAAAAACGTTAAAAAAATTTTAAATTTATCATCTTTTACTAAAATTAAGGAACTTCAGCAAAAAAATTATTAAACTAATTACAAAGGTGATCATGTGTAAAAATATTAGATCCTTACAAGTTACAACCCCTCTACATCATTTCTATTCCAAAAGATCAGATTCTTATTTGCATTGTATAGTTTATGCGATCATATTTAATACTTAAAAGTTAAATCATTAATAAATCGAAAGAAAAAGGATTAAAAATGTTAACGGGTCAACACACCCAATCAGACCCCTTTTAACCTCCAAATTTAGCCTGTTTAGACCAGTTGAGATATGAAATTTCACCCAAACAAACCCTAAAGATTAGCAAATAAGGCCCAAACTGGGCCCAAATTGAGAGTATTGAACCTGTGGGCAAGGCCTCTGGTCCAAGCAAAAATAGAGGCTATGCTGTTTGTGCTGGTTTCCCCACCCTTTTGATGCACCCTGTAATGACGTGTCACGGTCCCATGGGCTGCTTCAGCTTCAATGGTCTTCCCATCAGGACACACCTAAACCGCATATTTGGTAAAATTAAAATTCACTGATACACACAATATGAAGCACAAACAATTGATATCTACATTCATTTGTATAAAATGACAAAAAAATTAGTGTTCAGTTATCAAGAGTATAGCCTAAACATGATTTGAGAAATTACCAATACTGAAGTCATTAATCCAAGAGATCCAAACCTGTATATATAAAATCAAATCAACCTGTTAAACCATAAAGCGTACAGAAGGTACCAACTGTCAGATTTTTTAGAAGAAAGGAAAGAATTAAACACATACCTTGAGCTAAGAAATCACTTTGGACATCTCCATCATAGTTTTTGCATGCCCATACATAACCTCCATCACTCTTAAGAGCATAAGCAACCATATCATCAATGAGACGGTGTTCATACCTGTGATTTAATTTTTTTTAATAAAAAGGTATTACAAAAAAGTTATTAAAAGAAAAAAGAACTCAAGAATCCTAAAAACTTGTCCAGCTACTCACCATATCCCAGCAGCCTCAAACTTTGATTTCCAGTTATTTTCATAAACTTGTTGGAATATGTCCTTGAACCTTCATTAATAGAATGAGAAAAGCATTAAAACTTAATCAACAACCATGATAACTACGATATTATAGCGATATAACTAAATGTGATTAAAGCTAATATAATGAATGAATTCATACCTTCCATCATACTTCTTTAGAATGGTATTCTTTGTGCTTAGATATAGAGGCCACTTTTTCAAGTAGGCTGTATTCATTGAGGCCTCAGCAAAAGCAGTAATGGACTAATCATGAAATGACAAAAATGTTAGTCTTTTTAGTCATAGTTATAAGGAAAAGGGGCTAATGAAAACCTAATTGAGTTGCAAAACATACCTCATCAGTGTTGTACATTGACAAGGCTACTCCTCCAGCACCAGTGAAGTTATAAACTTCCAACTCTGTGTTTTCACCTTCCCCTTCAGGAACTGCAAGACAAGATTTGGGTTGTGAATATCTCAAAACGGGTCAAATGGGTTAACCAAGTTAAACCAGGTACCACATTTAAGTGCAAAGAGATGAAGATAATAACCATACCAAATACCATCTTCAGTTTTCCAGGTCCTTTAATCACTGCATCAGTAGCTTTGTACTGATCACCAAAAGCATGTCTTCCAATGCATATTGGCTTTGTCCATCCTGCAAGTAAGCCATTATCGCTCCATACAACAATTAAGTTTTAAAAATTGAAGGGAAAAAAAAAGGCAACCCAAATTTGTAATTACCTGGAATCAGCCTGGGGATGTTTTTGCAGAGAATTGGTTCCCTAAAAACCGTGCCTGCAGTAAGCAAAAATGAAGCTAGTAACATTAAAACATATTCATGAAATAAAATGGTAATTTCATCTTCTTTTTATGAGTAATATCACTGACCATTTAAAATATTCCTGATGGTCCCATTTGGACTCTTCCACATGCTCTTCAAAGTAAACTCCTTCATACGAGCCTCATCTATAAATAATCACTTTCATCAGTTTTATAATAAAAAGGTGCTAGATATCCGATACAGGTTTTTATATGTGATTATACCTGGAGTAATAGTGGCACACTTAATTGCAACATTGTACCTAAGTTGTATTGAACATCTCAGTTTGAGCAACAAATATTAAGGCCAAAAATCCACAAAAAATGAAAGAAAAAAGGAGTATGCGCTAACAACAAATCATGGATTTGATGACGAGAGAGTAAAAGGATTAAGGTAAAATGAAATTTTGCACACCGTTAAACTGGCAATAGAAACTAGAAACAGAAATGGTGCAGATAATATAAACAAGTATACATACTTTAGAGTAGCTTCAGCACTTTCTATAGTAACTTTATCATCAGTGGCATCACGATTAAGAAGGCCAAGGTCATAATACTTTATGTCCAGATCCAAGAAGGGAAAGATAAGCTGCAATACATAATAACAAATATTAGATATTAACAATGACTGTCACATAATGAATATTTGGACTCAAAACAGTTAGTATACAACCTTATTCTTAATTGATTCCCAAAAGACACGAGTCATTTCATCTCCTGCACCAAAAAAATTAAGCCATTACAGGTCAATCACCACACAAAACCTCGGTTATTACAAATATCTTGGAACAACTCATACATTTCCAGAGCATCTACTAAAACAACATAAATACAAATAACAAGATTTCATAGTTTGAATTGACACCAACAACACACAATGAAAATATTGAACTCTTTCATCTTAGCATTGTCAAAAGGACAACTGAACTCCCAAAAAGGTCGGCATAACTGCAAGTTCTGTTGATTTGAAGCTTGCATATTGTTGTTTTACAAATAAAACATACTTCAGGATGAGAATATAACCATTTTAAGTTCAATAATGGTGAGAAACAACCCAAGCAACCAAAATGATATATATTTGTGGCAACATTAAGTATAAAATCAACACTTAGGATCAAGTTCATATGTAAACCGAATATGCAAAAGAATGGTATAGGCGAAATCCTGAACTGTAAATAGTGATTTGGAAGCTTAACAAACTCAGAGACCCCAAAAAAGCATCATTTTGGCTGTTCACTTGAACATAGTCCATGTGCAGACCAAAGTAACTTGTTTACAGTGCAAGAGATCAAATCACACTACCTACCAAAAACAACCAACGCTAGTGGTTTTATAACAGCTAAGATAAAGTATCAACCAACCTAAAGTCAACCAGAAACAATGAGATTTGCAACCTTGATCTTCTCAAATTTATTAAATCGAACAAGATGTGTTCAAAAGCGTAGCAAAATATCCAAATCCAAATAAAAAACATGTAATAATTATCAGTCACCAAAAAAAAAGAAGAAAAAGCAGGCGATCTGATTGAAATACAGAGATCTGTTGAATTGAAGTTAAAGTAGTTGATAATCTGATAGATTGGAAGATTGAGCGAGGATGATTGATGGATGAATTGATTGACTCACCGTCCATTTCAACAATGGGATTTGCAACCTTGATCTTGTCGAAAGCCATTTGGTGCTGATTGACGATCGGAGATTTGTGAAGAAAGAAGCAACGATGAAGACGAAGATGCAGAAAATGGAGGTTGTATATAATATAGGCGAAGAAGGGTGGTTGGTGGGCTCAACTCAACAACAAACGCATTAACTCGGGGAAGGTCACACTAGAAAGATTCTTTCAAGTGTTTAGTATCAACTCACTCCCCTTGCGTAGAATTAAATCAAGTACAGTGTCAGTGTTAATCAATATCGAAAAACAATTAAACCATGTAGAAGAAACGTAAAACATCTAAAACAATACATAAGCCGATCCAGGACAAACACCTTTTGACGGAGCCGTTAAACAGGGAAAGATAAGCACAAAAATGTTGAACCACATACGTACATTACGGGGTGTTAACTCAAAATTTAGACCGAAACGTAAAATAAAAAATTTTTAAGATATAAAAAGTATAAGGTAGCAAAGCTGAAAGTAAAAAAATATTGAGCAAAATTATAAAATTATTGGGTTAAAACTAAAAAAGCAAAAGAAAATTAAAGGGGAAAAAAGATAAATGATGGATACAACTCACTAAACATATAGTAGAACCCATGATACATAATTTAATTCGTAATTAGTATATATATAACGTAAGTTATGATTTCACTTTTTATTTTTTATTATGAGAAATTACTAGAATGTTCTAAACGTATGCTTAAACATAACACAAAAAACTCTCTAACATGGATGATGTAGAACTTTTTCAGTCAGTCATGATAGTGTCATAATGTATACGTGAAACGTTATCCTTTTTTCAATCAGATCTGATACATCCTATTAAGCATACAAGAATCTCAATATTCCCTATCGATAATTGCACATTGACATCATTCTTGTATATTATTACCATTTTAAATAGAACGTGTATATTTTCCAAGTCTTATAAAAAATATAATAATTCACCTATTTACATTTGCTCAACAGTTAATACAATTGCTTGTATGATATGGTAATATCTCAGGATTCCAATACAATTTAAGTAATAATAGGTTAGGTAATGATACAACTAACTAGTTATTATCATAGTTAAATATTGGTTAACGGTGACTTACTTAAACATGGATGATTAATCCATGTCTAACTAAGACTGTGCTATCCAATACTCATCGTTAACAATAATTCTAATACCTAAAAACAATAATACTACTAATTGTTATACTACTAAAAAATAATACTATAAATAATAGTTAGCTAGGTATTAAACTTAAACAAGAACATATATTAAAACTATCTACGATAGGTTGATAAAGAGTCTCTCTACTCGTACTTCTACTTGAGCTCCAAAAGCAATTCTTAACAACACTCAAAAACGTATTGAGTAATTGAGATTCTCTTTGAATATGTCGTTGGGATGAACTATATATTCTCAACAGGTCAACCTAGGTTTTGTTAATAATAGAGTAGGGTCAAGTAGAATATATTCTATTATTAATAGACGGTCTCCTAAAATAATAAAGAGTAAAATGCTATTTTCGTCCTTGAAGTTTTATTGAATTTTTCATTTCAATCCAAAAATATTTTTTGTCATTTCAGTCACTGTAGTTTATCAAATATTATCAAATATTATCATTTTCATCCACTCCACTAACTCCATGAAGATCTTCGTTAAATATGAGGGTATTTGAGTCTTTTTCAACACTCTAATTATCTAATTAAAATAAATTAATCAATTAATATTCAATTAAAACTAAAAAAACATATGAAGCGACTAGTAAGACCGGACGTTTCGATTTAGAAGCTTAGATTAATTCTAACTCATGTTATTCGATTGAGGTATATTGTGAGATTTCAATTAATCTTCATGTTTTGTTCTAGCATATATATTTATTCGATTGAGGTTTGCTATGAGATTGAGGTCTGGTGTTGTCACGTTTTGTTTGATTGGGGTCTTCTATTGTCACGTTAGTTCAAACGTGACAACAACAGACCTTAATCAAACAAAATGTAAAAACAATAGATCTCAATCGAACAACAGTGCACGTTCGAACGAAACGTGAAGATCAATTGAAATCCTACAACAGACCTCTGTCGAAAAACATGAGTTAGAGTTAGTCGAAGCTTTTAAATCAAAGCGTTTAGTCTCACTAGTCGCTTCATATGTTTTTTAGTTTTAATTGAATATTAATTGATTAATTTTTTTAATTGGATAATTAAGGTGTTGAAAAAGACTAAAATACCCTCGTATGTTACAGAGATCTTAGCGAAGTTAGTGGAGTGGATGAAAATGTCAATATTTGGTAAACTACGGTGATTGAATGAAAAAAAAAGCTTTTTGGATTGATTTGGAAAATTCAACAAAATATCGAGGACGAAAATGGCATTTTACTCAATAATAAAAGATCGTTTAGATATTTCATATTTTTAATCTACATCCAACCCGTTATTTATTCGTTCGATGGTATTTGAAATACAAGTCACATATTACTTGTCTTTTTAACTACTACATTGAGGTGTGTGATGTTACATTCCTTATATAGAAATTTCATCATCAAAATTAGCTTTACTTGAAGAGACAATGATACTTTTATTTCATTTCATTATCTAGTTCTCATGTATAGTCGGGTCCATGACGTGCTTTTCATTTTACCTTAACCAATGGAATTTCTTTTGTATGTAACTTTTTAATCTTTGATCTTTAGTATGCATTGGTTCTTCAATGAAGTTGAGCTTTTTGTTGTTGTGCACATCTTCTAAATAGTATTTATTAAGCTTCATCCACTAGATATTTTCTTAAATTTAACACATGAAAAGTATTATGTATCCCCGTCAATTTGTACTCCATGTTCATAAATAACTTGGCCTAGGAATTAAACTTCACGTATTCAAAACTTACCCTTGAAGAACTTTGGGTAAAGTTTTTCTTTCTTGGCCAATTCAAGAAATACTCTTAGTGTTGTTCATGATCTTCCTAGTTCTTAGGGCAGATCAAGATGTTATCTATAAAGACAATCAAAAACTTATCAATGTAGGGTAACAAAATTTGTTCATGAGATCCAGGAACACTACAAGTGTATTAGTAATCCCATACAATATGAACAAAAATTCGTAATGACAGTACCTAGTGCTGAAAGTAGTCTTAGGTACGTCTTCTGGTGTAAATTTTATGTGATGGTATCCAGATCTCAAATCTATTTTGGAAAGATAACTTGCTACTTGTAACTAGTTGAATAAGTCATTGATTCTAGGCAACACATAATTATTCTTTATAGTAGCTTTATTCAAGTCTCTATTGTCACACCCCAACCTTGACGGTGGAAACGTCGAGATGTGAGGGTTAAGATTGTTCACAGCCACATAACGCTATATTTAAATGTAAATATTAAAATTATAAGTTTCAAAAGAAAGTAGAAACATAAGTCTCAAACATGAAATAATCTCCAAAATAAGCAAAATATAACATAGTCATTTTATTCTTTTATCTAGGTCCAAATCCTAGTTTATTGCAAGCTTCACTTGATCATTTTAAACTTGGGCATTTTCTAAAACATGATAAAAATAAAAAGGTCAATTAAAAATAGTTGATGAGTTTTCAAGGTTTTCATACATAATATGATAAGATTACAAGTAGCAATTCATGTCAAATGTTATAAGTTAACAAGGTTATAGAACACATATCGTTACAACCAAACCTCAACTTGATTACAAGTATATATGATTGGCTAAGTGTATTTGGTTCCTATGATGAACAAGCATACGTCATCATGAGCTGGCAATACCTCGGCTTTAGCATCAAATAGGCTTGTCAGGCCCAAAGATCTAAGACGTCGTCAGGCTAGCAATAGTTAATGATTGTAAACAAATTATGCATCTCATATAATCACTTACAACACACAAATAATCATGACAAAATATAAAGATGAATTGCAAGTGTTTTACAAGTCTCAAACGTTTATAAGTGTATGATATATAAGTATCATGCTTCACCCCAAAATAGTGTGAAAATCATAAAAAGGGCAAGGAAACTCACATGACGTAATAGTATATAAGATGATTAGAAGAATTAACGATGCTCTAACGGATTATTTTACAAAGCACCTAAACGTATATATTACAAGATTTAAGGTTAATAATAGGATTAACGTTTTAACGTGAACTAGGGTTTCAATAAGAATTTGGGGTTTTTATAAATAAGATCGAAATCATATATATTTTAATACAATGAAAGAAAACTTAATTAATCCTTTTATAATAATTTGTGAAATTATAAGAAATTAAATCCATATAATGATTAAATTATAAAATGTAAATAAAATTTTATAATTAACATAATTAATCTATAATTAAAGATAACGTAATGACTAATAATAATTTAGTGATTTCAACTATTTAAAGTTTATTTTTATAAAAATAAACTAATTATAACATTTGTTAATAATATTTTATATAAAAATTATTAAGGTGTTTAAATAAATAATTTACAGAAAATATTATTTTTATTATCATTATTACTATTGTTAATATTATTAGTATTATTATTATTATTATCGTCATTGTTATTATTATTATTATTATTATTATTATTATTATTATTATTATTATTATAATATTGTTATTACTATTATTATTATCATTAATATATTCTATTTAATATTCATCATTATTAATCTTCAAATTAAAGAATTAAAGACATATTAAGAAATAAACATAAGTAATCCATAAATTTCATAAAAGGCATAACTAGCCTTATATGAATTTAACAAAGTTAACTTTTTAACTTAACGAAAATACGGAATGTTACATCTAGGAGCTAGATCCTTTTCAGAATCTTGAAAGGTCCTACAAATCTAGGAGCTAGTTTACCATTCTTTCTAAAGCGAACAACGCCCTTCCATGGTGAGACCTTAAGAAGAACCATCTCCCCAATTTGGAATTCCAATGACTTACATCGCTTATCAGCATAGCTCTTTTGTCGACTTCTTGCCACTTCAAGGTTCTTGCGGATTATAGAGACTTTATCGGTCGTTTCTTGTATTAGTTCAGGACCAGTGATGAAGTTTTCACCAATGTTGGTCCAGCAGATCGATGAACGAAATTTACGACCATAAAGTGCTTCGAATGGTGCCATCTTGATACTCGAGTGGTAACTATTATTATACGATAATTCCGCTAGCGGTAGATGCGTATCCCAATCACCACTAAAGTCAAGGACATTGTAACACCCGTAATTCTTATTAAAAAGAAATAAAAGAATGAAGAGAAAGAAAAAGGAGGAAAAAGGGAAGTCAACCCCAAAGTTGAAGGACCAAAGGTGTAAAATGAATAAAAAATCTTAAAAGTTGGTAAAAGTTGGTAAAAAAGAAGTATGGCCGCCTATTGTTCTGCACAACATATCTTCTTTGATATTTTAGAGAGAGAAACAACAGAGCCTTCGAGTTTTAGAGATAGAAAGAAGAAGAGTTCGAAGTTTAAGGTAAGATTTAAGTGTTTTCAGTCGTTCTTGGTCGATCTAGTCTCGGTTCTATGCTCATATGTGTCATTGCATGTCCGGGTTGTGTGTTTCAGTGTGTTTTAGGTGTTGAGAACATCTGAGAAATTCAAGTTTTAGAGTTTGAAGGTTGAGAGCAACAAAGGTGAGTTCTAGACCCCCTTTTTACTCGTTTTTTTAAAATGATTTGGGGCTGGAAAATGCATGTATGTATGTTTTTATAGATTTGTGTATGAAACCCGTATGTTATGTGCATGTGTATGATTATAGAGTATGTTTTAGGGTGTACATATGCCTATGTTTGTGTTAAGTTTATGCCTGAAATCATATGTACATGCTTAGAAATAGGTATTATGATGTTTGGGGACTGAAATATGACTTAGACACATGAATAGGCTGCTAATACGACTAATCAGTCCAAATAATGGTCATATGACTGAACAGTGGTCGCATGACCACTGTGAATTTTTCTAAGTTTGGGGTCATATGACTGAACAGTGTTCATATGACCATTAGATTTTCTAAGTGTAGGGTCATATGACTGAACAGTGGTCGTATGACCATTTGAAATTTTCTAAGTGTGTGATTATATGTCTGAACAGTGATCGTATGACCATTAGAATTATTCTAAGCGTGGGGTTATACGACTGAATAGTGGTCGTATGACCATTGGAAATTTCCTAAGTATGAGGGATGATACGACCGAACAGTGGTCGTATGACCTATAGAAATTTCCTAAGTCTGGGGAGTGATACGACTGAACAGTGGTCGTATGACTTAGAAAAATTTTCTAAGTTTAAGGTGAAACGACTGAGAAGGTGATACGACTGAGCAGGGCTCATACGACTGCATAGTGCTCATACGACTAAACACTTAGAACTTTTAACAGATTTTTCCTTGGAGTCTGTGCAGTAGGGTTTCACATGAATGTTGACTAGGACGATATTGAATGTGAATGATTATGTTGAATGTAATAATACCCCTTTTCTTAATATTTTAATTAATGTTATGATTAGGGTTGCTATGGGGATTAATATTAATATGATTATTAATATTATCAGTGCTATTATTATTAATATGCTTATTAATAATAATATTGTATGACCCTACGTGTAATGATCATGATCAAGACAGGAATTATTATCATTAATAAAGTGGAAGATTAATGGTAATAGAAAGTGGAATGTAAATGAATAAACGAAAGTCTTGATTGATAATGGGTGAGCAACTTGGTGTTGCAAAAGCCCGCAGAAGGCTTACAATCTTTGAGATTGATAATGGGTGAGCAACTTGGTGTTGCAAAAGCCCGCAGAAGGCTTACAATCTTTGAGATTGATAATGGGTGAGCAACTTGGTGTTGCAAAAGCCCGCAGAAGCCTTGCAATCCTTGAGATTGCTAATGGGTGAGCAACTTGGTGTTGCAAAAGCCCGCAGAAGCCTTGCAATCCTTGAGATTGCTAATGGGTGAGCAACTTGGCGTTGCAAAAGCCCGCAGAAGACTTACAACCTGTGAGGTTGGAAATGGGTGAGTGACTCGGTGTCACAGCAGACCCAAAAGTCTTGAGATCCTTGAGATCGTTAATGGTTGAGCAACTATGTGTTGCAAAAGACCGGGAGAAGAATAATAAAAGTACGAATTGAACGATAGTGAAGATAATAAAAATATTACCTATGTGTACGTACGATGTATGATCACCTAAGAAGATGAGGAACGGTTTTGAATGAAAAATAAAGTATTTTAATTATAAAACTAGAACTCACTTAGCAACGCTGACTTTTATGTATTTTCCAGTTGGCAGGTGACAGGTTGCTGAGGATGGCACCTGGGGATGGCTACTTGGCGGGCAAGACTGACATCCATTCACTTTTTGACAATACTGTTGTTTTGTAATTCATTCATCTAACATCTTGTGACTTATAAACTAGAATGTATTGCTTAGCAACAGTGTTTTTAATGAAATGAATGTCTTTTGTTTAAATTAATTCCGCTGCTTATATTTATAATAAGTATGTTTTATGCTGTGAATGACCAACTGTGAGGTGCCCGGGAATGGGGCCTTACAAGTTGGTATCAGAGCTAAAGTTTAAGTGAAATGGGTAAAAATTTTCAAAATAAACCTTAACTTAAACTGAGAATGGGACGGAAAGAGGGATGTCAGCCCGAGTAGCCATGTGCCATCAGGTATTGTTTTTCTTAAGAGTTAATCAATATTATGTGCGTGTGCTATGTGATTTATGTGTTCTTAGTAGATTTAGATGCTGATGTAGTCAGGATAGGAAGTGCTTGGGGTGTGAAGAGTAAAGTAAGTGGCTAATCACAATTGGCCACTGTAATTAGGGACTTACTATACTTGACATAAACTAAGCTGTTTCTTGAATGACTGTTTTAGTGTTTGAATCTTATAGTGCATAGGAGAATGGCTGGGAAGAAACCTTCTAAGGCTGCTAGAGGTAGAGGTCGTCTGCGTACGACTAGGAGCAGTGCTAAAGCTCCTAAGACGACTCCCGTGAACCCTGAGGTTCCTGATAGGAACGAAGAAACTGAGAATGCGAGCCTGAATGCCTCAGCTAGGGAGGCGATTGCTGATGAGGTACACCAAGTCCTGCAGGCAGTTATGCCATCTGTGGTGACGGATGTTATTCGTGCTGTGAGGAATGAGGAGAGAAAGGAGAAGGAGGATAGGAGAGGGTCAACCGGGAAGGAAAGCAAGGGAGGAGAGGAACGACCGGATCCAAAGATAGTAGTATCTGATGAAGAGGAAGATGATGTGGTAGGGGTGACAACCAAGGGATGCAATTATGGGGCATTCCAGAGGTGCAAGCCCCTGACTTTTGACGGGAATGGTAATGCTGCTGCAGCCCACCGTTGGATAAGGGAGATGGAGGCGGTACTTGAGATCAGCGAGTGCCGGGAGGATCAGAAGGTGAAGTTTGCCACCCACTCCTTTACTGACTCAGCCCTATGTTGGTGGGACAATATTGTCCAAGCTGAGGGTAGTAGGGCTATAGGCAAGATGAAGTGGCCCGAGTTGAAGAAGCTGGTAATTGAGGAATTCTGTCCTCACAGGGAACTTGATAAGATTGAGAGAGAGTTCCTGCAACTCGAGGCGGGAACCATGAGCCACCAGCAATACACTGCCAAGTTCAATGAGATGGCGAGGCTGGTGCCAGATCAAGTGACACCGGAATCTCGGAAGATTAACCGGTACATTCAGGGACTGCCAGCCGACATTCGTAGGCACTTGATTGCTGCTCGGCCAAGCACGTTTAGGTCGGCAGTGGATCTGGCTGGCAGACTCTATGATGAAAGGGAAGTGACAGTGGTGGAGTCAAGGAAATCTGGTGGTGCTGACCGGAATTGGAACGGGAAGCGGTTCGGGCGTGGTGGCTTTACCCCGAACAACAAAAGGATGAGAGGGGATGACCGTAGGGTGGGGTCATCAAGCCCAGGGCCCAAAAGGTGTGGCAAGTGCGGGAAGGAGCACACGGGGGAGTGCAGAATGGGGCCCAAGGTGTGCTACAGGTGCGGGAAGCTGGGCCACATCTCGAGGGACTGTAAAGATTTGAGGTGTTACACCTGCGGTGAGGCGGATCATATGAGCAAAGACTGCAGGAAGCAGATGGTGGAGAGTTCTGGGGCGAAGAAGACGGTCGGGGCTGAAGGGCAGAAGGCGAGCGCCAGAGCTTTCACCATGACCAGAGAGGAGGCTAGGACGGACCCCGATGTTGTGTCAGGTACGTTTCTAGTAAATCAAACTCTTGCTTCTGTGTTATTTGATTCTGGTGCTAGTAGGAGTTTCATTTCTACTACTTTCTGTGCTAAAGTGCTTGTTAGTAGTAAATGCATTAGTGAGCCCTTTGATGTAGAAACTGCTATTGGTAAGTCCACTAGAGTTACTGATGTGATAGAGGACTGTACCATAGAGTTAGAAGGCCATAGGTTTGCTGCTAGATTACATGTGATGCCCCTAGGTGGATTTGATGTAGTACTAGGGATGGATTGGTTGGCAACCTATGAAGCGAATATCGTATGTCGAAAGAAGATGATTAGATTGACGGCATCTGACGTAAGTCTGGTGACAATATACGGTGATCGGGTAACGATGATTCCAAAGGTGATTTCGATGGCGGTGGCGGGGAAGTGCATGAGGCGTGGGTGCAACGCCTACCTATGTTATGTGAAGGATGTGGAAACGCCAACACCACAACTATCCGACGTTCCGGTTGTGTGCGATTTTCCAGATGTGTTCCCGGAAGACTTATCGGGATTACCACCTGACCGCGAAATTGAATTTCAAATTGACTTAATACCCGGTGCCCAACCTGTCGCCAAGGCACCGTATCGATTAGCTCCTACGGAGATGAAGGAGTTGATGGAGCAACTGCAGGAGTTGCTGGATAAGGGCTTCATTAGACCGAGTATCTCTCCTTGGGGTGCTCCGATCTTATTTGTGAAAAAGAAGGACGGTAGCATGAGAATGTGTATCGACTACCGTGAATTGAACAAGTTGACCATAAATAATCGGTATCCGTTACCGAGGATCGATGACTTGTTCGACCAGCTCCAGGGTGCCAGTTGGTTCTCGAGGATAGATCTTCGATCTGGATACCATCAATTGAAGGTAAAGGAGCAGGACATTCCTAAAACAGCTTTTCGTACGCGTTATGGACACTATGAGTTTCTCGTTATGTCATTTGGTCTAACTAACGTGCCAGCTGCTTTTATGGATTTGATGAACCGAGTGTGTCGGCCAATGTTAGATAAATCAGTGATCGTGTTCATCGATGATATCCTGATTTATTCAAGGAGCGAAGAAGAGCATGCCGGCCACATTCGGGAGGTGTTGGAAACTTTGAGAAGGGAGAAGCTGTATGCTAAGTTCTCCAAATGTGCTTTCTGGTTACGCGAGGTGCAATTTCTGGGTCACGTGGTAAATGCAGAGGGAATCATGGTGGACCCAGCAAAGGTTGAGGCTGTGATGCAATGGAAATCACCAAAAACGCCATCCGAGATTCGTAGCTTCTTAGGATTGGCGGGCTATTATAGGAGATTTATTCAAGACTTTTCAAAGATAGCCTCACCTTTGACAAAATTGACTCGTAAGGACGTAAAGTTCGTGTGGGGTCGAGAACAGGAGGATGCTTTTGAGGAATTGAAGATGAGACTGACACAAGCTCCTGTCTTGACATTGCCCGAGGGAAATGAGGACTTAGTGGTCTATTCAGATGCATCTTATTCCGGGCTAGGTTGCGTGTTGATGCAACGCGGAAAGGTGATAGCCTACGCATCTCGACAGCTGAAGACCCATGAAGTCAACTATCCCACACACGATCTAGAATTAGCCGCGGTGGTTTTCGCGTTGAAGATTTGGCGGCACTATCTATACGGGGCGAAGTGCACAATCTTCACCGACCACAAAAGCTTGAAGTACTTCTTCGAGCAGAAGGACCTAAACATGAGGCAGAGACGGTGGTTGGAGCTGATAAAAGATTATGATTGTGAGATCCATTACCACCCGGGCAAAGCCAATGTGGTGGCTGATGCCCTTAGCCGGAAGGAAAGGCCTGAGCCGATCCGGGTAAAAGCTTATCAGTTAATCATGACCTCCGACGTGATGACACAGGTTAAGGAATTTCAAGACGAGGCTTTGAAAGAAGATCGTCTTAACTCCGAAAGGATGAGAGGTCTAGTTACGGAGTTGGGTGAGAACACTCTTGGTGTTAAGACCCGATATGGGCGAATGTGGATTCCTCGATACGGGGATCTACGGGAAAAGATCATGGATGAGGCCCATAAGACTCGATACTCCATTCACCCCGGTGCTACCAAAATGTACCACGATGTGAAGAAGGATTACTGGTGGCCGGGTATGAAACGTGACGTAGTGGAGTACGTGAGTAAATGCCTAACTTGCTTACAAGTAAAGGCAGAACACCAGAAGCCTTACGGGAAGATCCAACCGTTGGATATACCCGAGTGGAAGTGGGAGCACATCACCATGGACTTCATCACGAAGTTACCACGTACCCCTAAAGGGTATGATGCTATATGGGTGATAGTTGACCGCTTGACAAAGAGTGCCCACTTCCTACCGATCCGCGAAACGTACTCATCTGAGAGATTGGCGGATCTGTTCATCAAGGAAATTGTAGCTCGTCATGGTGTACCGGTGTCTATTGTGTCTGATCGTGACACCCGGTTTACCTCCATGTTTTGGAAGAGATTTCATGATGCAATGGGGACGAGGCTACATATTAGTACAGCATATCACCCTCAAACGGACAGTCAGTCTGAGAGGACGATCCAAACACTTGAAGACATGCTTCGGGCGTGCGTGATCGATTTTGGAGGAAGTTGGGATGATCACTTGCCGTTAGCAGAATTCTCGTACAACAATAGCTATCAGGCCAGTATTGGCATGCCACCATACGAGATGCTATACGGTAGGAGATGTAGGACGCCTGTATGTTGGGGAGACATTGGGAAGAAGGAACTGGGAGGTGTTGAGGTGATTGAAGCAACGACTGAGAAATTAGAAAAGATCAAAGCCTTCATGAAGGCGGCGAAAGATAGACAAAAGTCGTATGCTGACAAGAGGCGAAGACCGATAGAGTTCAAGGTTGGTGACCGAGTAATGTTGAAGGTCTCGCCCTGGAAAGGGATCATTAGATTCAGGAAACGAGGTAAGCTAAGCCCGAGATATATAGGACCTTTCCGAATTGTCGCACGAGTAGGAGAGGTGGCCTATCGACTTGAGCTGCCAGATGAGTTAAGTGGAATTCATCCCACATTCCATGTATCTCATCTGAGGAAGTGCTTAGCTGATGAAGATATGATTGTTCCACTGGAGGATATTGAAGTAGACGAACGGCTCAATTACGTGGAGCAACCAGTGGCAATCATTGATCGTAAAGAAAAGAGGTTGAGGAATAAAGTGGTTCCTCTTGTGCGTGTACAGTGGAAACACAGGAAGGGATTCGAGTCTACATGGGAGACTGAAGAGGAGATGAGACAACATTACCCACATCTATTTGAGGAATAACAGGTTTCGGGGACGAAACCTATATAAGGGGGTGGACTTGTAACACCCGTAATTCTTATTAAAAAGAAATAAAAGAATGAAGAGAAAGAAAAAGGAGGAAAAAGGGAAGTCAACCCCAAAGTTGAAGGACCAAAGGTGTAAAATGAATAAAAAATCTTAAAAGTTGGTAAAAGTTGGTAAAAAGGAAGTATGGCCGCCTATTGTTCTGCACAACATATCTTCTTCGATATTTTAGAGAGAGAAACAACAGAGCCTTCGAGTTTTAGAGATAGAAAGAAGAAGAGTTCGAAGTTTAAGGTAAGATTTAAGTGTTTTCAGTCGTTTTTGGTCGATCTAGTCTCGGTTCTATGCTCATATGTGTCATTGCATGTCCGGGTTGTGTGTTTCAGTGTGTTTTAGGTGTTGAGAACATCTGAGAAATTCAAGTTTTAGAGTTTGAAGGTTGAGAGCAACAAAGGTGAGTTCTAGACCCCTTTTTACTCGTTTTTTTAAAATGATTTAGGGCTGGAAAATGCATGTATGTATGTTTTTATAGATTTGTGTATGAAACCCGTATGTTATGTGCATGTGTATGATTATAGAGTATGTTTTAGGGTGTACATATGCCTATGTTTGTGTTAAGTTTATGCCTGAAATCATATGTACATGCTTAGAAATAGGTATTATGATGTTTGGGGACTGAAATATGACTTAGACACATGAATAGGCTGCTAATACGACTAATCAGTCCAAATAATGGTCATATGACTGAACAGTGGTCGCATGACCACTGGGAATTTTTCTAAGTTTGGGGTCATATGACTGAACAGTGTTCATATGACCATTAGATTTTCTAAGTGTAGGGTCATATGACTGAACAGTGGTCTTATGACCATTTGAAATTTTCTAAGTGTGTGATTATATGTCTGAACAGTGGTCGTATGACCATTAGAATTATTCTAAGTGTGGGGTTATACGACTGAATAGTGGTCGTATGACCATTGGAAATTTCCTAAGTATGAGGGATGATACGACCGAACAGTGGTCGTATGACCTATAGAAATTTCCTAAGTCTGGGGAGTGATACGACTGAACAGTGGTCGTATGACTTAGAAAAATTTTCTAAGTTTAAGGTGAAACGACTGAGAAGGTGATACGACTGAGCAGGGCTCATACGACTGCATAGTGCTCATACGACTAAACACTTAGAACTTTTAACAGATTTTTCCTTGGAGTCTGTGCAGTAGGGTTTCACATGAATGTTGACTAGGACGATATTGAATGTGAATGATTATGTTGAATGTAATAATACCCCTTTTCTTAATATTTTAATTAATGTTATGATTAGGGTTGCTATGGGGATTAATATTAATATGATTATTAATATTATCAGTGCTATTATTATTAATATGCTTATTAATAATAATATTGTATGACCCTACGTGTAATGATCATGATCAAGACAGGAATTATTATCATTAATAAAGTGGAAGATTAATGGTAATAGAAAGTGGAATGTAAATGAATAAACGAAAGTCTTGATTGATAATGGGTGAGCAACTTGGTGTTGCAAAAGCCCGCAGAAGGCTTACAATCTTTGAGATTGATATTGGGTGAGCAACTTGGTGTTGCAAAAGCCCGCAGAAGGCTTACAATCTTTGAGATTGATAATGGGTGAGCAACTTGGTGTTGCAAAAGCCCGCAGAAGCCTTGCAATCCTTGAGATTGCTAATGGGTGAGCAACTTGGTGTTGCAAAAGCCCGCAGAAGCCTTGCAATCCTTGAGATTGCTAATGGGTGAGCAACTTGGCGTTGCAAAAGCCCGTAGAAGACTTACAACCTGTGAGGTTGGAAATGGGTGAGTGACTCGGTGTCACAGCAGACCCAAAAGTCTTGAGATCCTTGAGATCGTTAATGGTTGAGCAACTATGTGTTGCAAAAGACCGGGAGAAGAATAATAAAAGTACGAATTGAACGATGGTGAAGATAATAAAAATATTACCTATGTGTACGTACGATGTATGATCACCTAAGAAGATGAGGAACGGTTTTGAATGAAAAATAAAGTATTTTAATTATAAAACTAGAACTCACTCAGCAACGCTGACTTTTATGTATTTTCCAGTTGGCAGGTGACAGGTTGCTGAGGATGGCACCCGGGATGGCTACTTGGCGGGCAAGACTGACATCCATTCACTTTTTGACAATACTGTTGTTTTGTAATTCATTCATCTAACATCTTGTGACTTATAAACTAGAATGTATTGCTTAGCAACAGTGTTTTTAATGAAATGAATGTCTTTTGTTTAAATTAATTCCGCTGCTTAAATTTATAATAAGTATGTTTTATGCTGTGAATGACCAACTGTGAGGTGCCCGGGAATGGGGCCTTACAGACATACAGGCGTAGCAAATCCTCCAAGGTTTGGATCGTTCGCTCAGTTTGACCATCAGTTTGAGGATGGTAAGCGATGCTTAGGTCCAATTGAGTACCCAAGAGTTCTTGCATAGACGACCAAAAGTGTGAAGTGAAACGAGCGTCTCGATCGGATATGATGTGTAGAGGTACCCCATGATGACTTACAATCTCATTAACATAGATACGAGCCAACCTTGATGTCTTGTAAGTGTCACGTATGGGCATAAAATATGTCGATTTGGTCAATCGGTCAACGATCACCCATATGCTATCATGTCCTCGAGAGGTTCGGGGTAGCTTAGTTATGAAGTCCATGGATATGTGTTCCCACTTCTACATAGGAATCTCGGGTTGCTCAAGTAATCCACTTGGACGTTGATGTTCAGCTTTAACCTTCGTACACGTGAGGCACTTAGCTATATAAGTTGCTATATCTTTCTTCATTCCAGGCCACCAATATTGACCACGCAGGTCCATGTACATTTTATCAGAGCCAGGATGAATAGAATAACGAGTTTGATGAGTTTCGTTCAGGATAAAGGTACGAAGATTATCGCGATTTGGAACCCAAATTCGATTTGCAAAGTACATCAACCCATTGGGTTTCGTTTCCAATTAGGTTAGAAGATTATGCTCCAGTTCATCCTTCATTCCTCCTTCTTGTTGAACCGCTTGTTGTGCCTCAAGGATACTAGACTCGATGTCACTACCTATTCTCAAGTTTTGTAGCAGTACGGTAGTCCCGTTGACATCCAGTCGTATCTTCGTATTGAATTCTCTCAAATTATGAAACCATTGTCGTCGATCACGAATTTCTTGAAACGAGGTCATCTTGTTATGGACTTTACGACTTAGTGCATTGGCTACGACATTTGCCTTCCCAGGGTGGTAGCGAATGTCACAGTCATAATCACTAATCAACTCAACCCAACGACGTTGTGTCATATTGAGATCTTTTTGATTAAAAACGTGTTGAAGGTTTTTGTGATCGGTGTAGACTATACATTACGTACCATAAAGGTAATGCCTCCAAATCTTTAAGGCAAAAACCACAGAACCAAGTTCAAGATCGTGTGTTGTGTAATTTACCTCATGGACCTTCAATTGTCTTGATGCATACGCTATGACCTTTCCTCATTGCATAAGAACACAACCAAGGCCTTGTTTGGACGCATCACAATACACAGTGAAATCGTCGTTTCCATCGGGTAGAGTCAAGATAGGAGCATTGCACAACTTGTGTTTTAACGCTCCAAAAGCTTCTTGTTGCTCGGGCCCCCACTCTAATGGTTTATTCTTTTGTGTCAAGGAAGTGAGCGGCTTCGTGATCCTTGAAAAGTTGGTGATGAATCGCCGGTAATAACCAGCAAGACCAAGGAAAGAACGAATTTCGGTCGGAGTCGTGGGAACACACCAATTCTTCACAGCTTCCACCTTTGCAGGGTCAACGTGAATTCCTTGACTATTCACCACGTGTCCCAGAAATTGAACTTCCTCGAGCCAAAATTCACATTTTGAGAACTTCGCGTACAGTTGTTCTTTCTTCAAAAGTTCAAGAACTTGTCACAAGTGAAGTTCATGATCGGTATTGGACTTGGAATAGATGAGTATGTCGTCAATAAAGACGATCACGAACTTGTCCAGATAAGGCTTGCATACTCGATTCATGAGATCCATGAAAATAGCAGGAGCATTTGTTAAACCAAAAGGCATAACCATGAACTCATAATGCCCATATCGAGTACGGAATGCAGTCTTCGGGATATCATCATCATGGACTCGCAATTGATGATAACCAGAATGTAAATCGATCTTCGAGAATATAGCAGCTCCTTGAAGTTGGTCAAACAAGTCACCGATACGAGGAAGAGGATAGCGGTTCTTGATGGTAAGCTTGTTAAGCTAACGATAGTCGATGCACATACGAAACAATCCATCTTTCTTCTTCATGAAAAGAACAGGTGCACCCCAAGGCGAAGAACTAGGACGAATGAAGCCCTTCTCGGATAGCTCTTGAAGTTGACTAGAGAGTTCTTGCTTTTCCGATGGTACAAGCCGATATGGTGACTTAGCCACGGGGTTTGCTCCCTGTATCAGGTCAATTTTAAACTCGACTTCACGCACGGGAAGCAAACCACTAAGGTCATCGGGAAATACTTCAGGAAAGTCTCGTACGATAGGGACATCCTTAAGTTCTTTTCCATTGACTTTCGTGTTGACCACGTAAGCCAAGAAGGCCATATACATCTTGCTTAAGCACTTTCGGGCTTGAGTGCAAGACATGAGTTTAAGTCCTTTGGAAGATTTTTCACCGAACACTTTCAAAGTATCTCTAGAGGGTAACGGTATACGAATGCACTTCTCAAAACAAATGATCTCGGCATGGAGTTTGGCTAACCAATCCATACCAATGATGACGTCAAAGATACAAAGTTTCATAGGTATAAGATCGATAAGAAAATCATGCGCTTCAAGACTTAAGATGCAATCACGGATAATGACATCAATGGTGATCGATTCTCCATCGGCAACTTCAACGGTGAGAGGTCTTTCTAGTTTCGTATATGGCTTAGCAAGTATGGGTTCAAACTCTAACGAAACAAAACTCTTATCGGCTCTAGTGTCAAATAGGACATATGCATAAGTTTTATTAAAAGGAACATACCTCTTCAATTTTTATAGGTATTTAACGATACAGGTATCGAATGAAAAGAATTAGGTCACAAAAGTTTAAGGTAAGTTAACATACCATTCACCATATCGTTGTTTGCTTGTGCTTGATTTGTATTAGTGTTGAAAGCACGTGTTTGGACTTGTGGAACATTACCCACCAGACGAGGGCATTGTGGGCGGAAATGACCTGGTTCCCCACAGTTGTAGTAAACACGGTTTGTGACCATTGCGACGTTGTTAGGTGCACGGAGACAAGTCGCCACCCAATGACCATATTTACCGCATAAGGTACAGATACGGCATGGTTGATTCCCCGGATGATGATACCTACAAGTGTTGCATATAGGTTGAGGACCAGCATAGGCGCTAGCCCCAGGCACTTGTGCCACAGGTGCAGCCGCAGGTACAAGTTGTCTTTGGGGTTGTTTGGGTGCAGCCACGGCATAGTTGCGCGCCGGTGTGAACTTGCGCTTCTTGTTGTTGTTGTTATGAAATGGCTCAACTTTAGTCTCCTTAACGACCTCAGTAGCCGTCTTTTCCACCTTCTTTGCACCCTTCACAGACATGGTGCCCGCTCGTATATGATTCTCGGTGAGTTGAGCGGTGATAGTTATGGCTTCTTCCAAGGTTGTGGGTCGGCTACCTACCATAGCATCTTGAATTTGGGGTGGTACACCCTTAATGAACTTCTTGATGTTGCGGGGGACAGTGTCGACCATATGAGGCAGTAGTATACTCAACTAATGATGCCTAGTTGAGTGGGCCAAATGATCACCACTATCTTGCTTCAGGTTCCAGAATTCCTCCTCTATCTTTTGCAATTCACTTCTCGGGCAGAACTTCGTGATGGTGATGTTCTTGAACACATCCCAAGAGAGTGCCAAAAGAGCATCAGCTCCTCGATTTCTCTTCTCGCTATTCCACCAGGTAAGTACCCTTTGTTGGAGCATACTAGTGGCATAACGAACTTTGAGTGCCTCGGGACACTCACAATTAACAAAAGTGTTCTCCATGCTCTCAAACCACTCAAGAATACCAGTGGCTCCTTCCTTGCCACTATAACTAGTGGGCTTGCAAGAGCTAAAATGCTTGAAAGTGCAAGTTTGGTTGTTGCGCCCTTGGTTAGCACTATTCTCTCCTTGACCATTCCCATTATTGCTAGAGTTTGTTATCAAAGTGCTATTGAGTTTAGCAACCATGGTCGGGATGACGACAACCATTTTCCCGGCAATCATGGCAGCTAGCTTACAATCGGAACTTCCACGCTTTCCATGATGACGAGACATGCTGGAATATACAAAATGAGTTAGACACAGGAGAGAAGGAATAACAAGGTTTATAATTTAAACAAGGATAAGTCAAGAGTTATAAGGCATATGGAATGGTTCCATTTGGTAACGCATTACCATTTGGAAACGTTGACACGTCAAGGTAAATTGACCCATTCGCCTTAGAAACTTGTGTATGTTGACCATAGTTTATCACTCATCCCAGAAATCCCCAGGTAAGCATAACTAGTCCCGTAGGATTTATGTGAAATGTTTGCCTTAGCCCGAAGGCCTTTTGCCAGGAAATCCAAGATACAGGTGTCTATGAGTCACACAAATTTCTTAGGTTCATGAAATCAAAACCCTGATGAGATTTTCATAGATTAGACATAAGTCTAAAGATTCAAGTCATAAGCATAAGTATACGATTCCACGTGTCATCAAGAATAAGATTAAGAAGTTTCATTTGACGGGGAGAGTCAAAGAGTCAAGGATAAATTTAGGCAGACAAGTAACAAAGTTTTAACAATTACAAGGCAAACCTATGCTAAGGCATCAAGTTGTACATAAGTATGGCATAGCATTATGTAGCATGCAAAACAATATATTTTTATAAGAATAATAATATTATTCTTTAAGGTTCATGCATAAACTATAGTCTAGGTCATCATTTCTAATAACCCAAATCCTTATAGTTATGGGCTCTGTTACCAATCTGTCACACCCCAACCTTGACGGCGGAAACGTCGAGATGTGAGGGTTAAGATTGTTCACAGCCACATAATGCTATATTTAAATGTAAATATTAAAATTATAAGTTTCAAAAGAAAGTACAAACATAAGTCTCAAACATGAAATAATCTCCAAAATAAGCAACACATAACATAGTCATTTTATTCTTTTATCTAGGTCCAAATCCTAGTTTATTGCAAGCTTCACTTGATCACTTTAAACTTGGGCATTTCCTGAAACATTATAAAAATAAAAAGGTCAACTAAAAATAGTTGGTGAGTTTCTAAGGTTTTCATACATAATATGATAAGATTATAAGTAGCAATTCATGTCATAGGTTATAAATTAGCAAGGTTATAGAACACATATCGTTACGACCAAACCTCGACTTGATTACAAGTATATATGATTGGCTAAGTGTATTTGGTTCCCATGATGAACAAGCATACGTCATCAGGAGCCGGCAATACCTCGGCTTTAACACCAAATAGGCTTGTCAGGCCCAAAGATCTAAGACGTCACCAGGCTAGCAATAGTTAATGATTGTAAACAAACTGTGTATCTCATATAATCACTTACAACACACAAATAACCAAGACAAAATATAAAGATGAATTGCAAGTGCTTTGCAAGTCTCAAACGTTTATAAGTGTATGATGTATAAGTATCATGCTTCACCCCAAAATAGTGTGAAAATCATAAAAAGGGTAAGGAAACTCACATGACGTAATAGTATATAAGATGATTAGAAGAATTAACGATGCTCCAACGGATTTTTTTACAAAGCACCTAAACGTATATATTACAAGATTTAAGGTTAATAATAGGATTAACGTTTTAACGTGAACTGGGGTTTCAATAAGAATTTGGGGTTTTTATAAATAAGATCGAAATCATATATATTTTAATACAATAAATGAAAACTTAATTAATCTATTTATAATAATTTGTGAAATTATAAGAAATTAAATCCTTATAATGATTAAATCATAAAATGTAAACAAAATTTTATAATTAACATAATTAATCTATAATTAAGGATAGCGTAATGACTAATAATAATTTAGTGATTTCAACTATTTAAAGTTTATTTTTATAAAAATAAACTAATTATAACATTTGTTAATAATATTTTATATAAAAACTATTAAGGTGTTTAAAGAAATAATTTACAAAAAATAATTATATAACTTTTAAAATAAACAAGGTTTATAAAACTGATCTTTATAATTTTTAAAAATTTTATGTAATTTTTTTAAAGCCCAAAAGGCCCAAAAAAATAGTTGAGGGTGCCCGGGTTCGAACCCGGGACCTCAAGGTTGCCAGGGCATGTGACTAACCAGTGAACCAGGGCTATCGGTCGCGATAGAACACAGGTTTTAATTCTTAAATACCAAGTTAACAAAAACCCCCAAATCACACATGAACCCTAGGATCGTTTAATTCCAAATCGATCCCTAATTCGATTATGATCAAGAAATTAAACTTGGGGCTTTTAATCCCCAAGTAAAACCGAGTATGTGAGTGTGATTAACTACCAATATATTGCTTGAATTGAAGATGATCCTGATCAAAGAACAAGTCACGACCGTGGGTACCCAATGGATGAGCAATCCTCAATGACAATCCAATTAAACTTGCAGATAGCTTCGAATGATGGTCAGGACTAAAAGCCCTCTACCAATTTTGATTCTTGAACTCCAGGGGATGGTGTTCGACTCGTGTGCAGGTCGCGATGAAGATGGTGCTTGAATTCGTTGTTTGTGTTTGATTCAGGTGCAATTGGAATTGATAATAGCTTTAGACTGGTTAAACGTTCAATTATGGGTCATTTAATTTGATTATTATTAAGTTTTAATGGTCGAACGACTATAAGATTAAAAGGCGTCGGTTGTTTGATCAAATGAGATTTGTAACCGGGGTTTAAACGTAATTAAGGTGCCCATTAAAGTTCGAAACGTGGATACGAAAGGATTTGGATCGATTTTGGTAACAAATGCGGGTGTTTTCGTGGATTTTGAGGCTTGTCGAAGCTCCTGCCGGAGTTTCACCGGAAATTCGTGAAGGAAAAGGGGTGGGGGTTTGGGTTTCTAATAATTTACAAAAATGGTCCCTGAAGTTTCTATTGTTAACATTTTATGTACAAATTTTAATATTAAAGTTTCTAAATTGGCATTAAAACCCCCTAAACTTTAATTACTTAAAGTTTTAAAACATTGTTAAGTTTAGTAACTATAAAATTTATTTTTTTATTATTATTAACAATATTATTTTTATTATCATTATTACTATTGGTAATATTATTATTATTATTATTATCGTCGTTATTATTATTATTATTATTATTATTATTATAATTATTATTATTATTATTATTATTCTATTGTTATTACTTTTATTATTATCATTAATATATTCTATTTAATATTTATCATTATTAATCTTCAAATTAAAGAATTAAAGACATATTAAGAAATAAACATAAGTAATCCATAAATTTCATAAAAGGCATAACTAGCCTTATAATAATTTAACAAAGTTAACTTTTTAACTTAACGAAAATACGGGATGTTACATCTATAATCGATGCACATACGTATCGTTCCATTTTTCTTTTTAACAAATAGGATGAGTGCTCCTCAAGGTGAAGAACTGGGTTCGATAAACCCCTTATCAAATAGTTCTTGTAGTTGTTTCTTGAGTTCTTTTATTTCTATGGGGCTAGTCTATATTGAGACTTGACAAGGGATGATGTCTTGGGTATTAAATCAATATGGAATTCAACTTGTTATCAAGTGGAAGTCCTGGGAGTTCTTTCAGAAATACCTCTAGGTTTTATCGTACTATTGCCACGCCCTCAATCTTATCCACAACATATACCAAATATGCAATACATCTTTTTCTCAGACACTTTTGTGGTTATGCTGCCGTGATGATGCTTTTAACCTTGTCAATGCTCAGTGTGTTTACCATTTACCACTAGGTAATCTAAGTCAGACGGGCTTTTTGTCAATACATTTTCTGGGTGATATGGTGCCACCCAATCTATTCCTATGACTACGTAAAACTTTCCAAGTTCCATAGGCATTTGGTTTATAGGACTAAAATGTTTACTTAAGCTTATGGTACAATTCTTAATAACGTCAAATATCTCTTTTTTACTTCCATCATTCAATTCTACTATCAAAGTTCTGATGTCTGGTTCAAGTTAGGTTAAAATATAGTTGAGGCTAAACACTGGTATCAAATAACACACGTGCATATACATTGTTTACAGGATACGTATTCATGTTGACATATGGAGTGTTTTTGCTTCTTTTATGACGAGTATGAATATGTGATCATTAGGCTTGGCTAGTTGTTGGTTACTATCATTTTGAAGCTTTACATAGTTTTATCTCATGTTGTCTGGGTCACCACACTCAACACATATTTATAACATAACATATATGTTACATGAAATCATTATACAACACATATTTTGAGATAAAAAGACATAAGATATTTTTTACGCCACTCAAAGGACCTTGTGAGTGCTTTTCCTAAAATTTGCTATTTGGCTTAGCCTGGTCCACATAGACAGTAAAAGATAAAATTTAAAAGAGTATAGAGTGAACAAGGCATACAGTAAAGAAAGAAAGCATTACCATGTTGTATAGTTAACGCGTGCTCACGTACAAGAGTAAGAGATGTATTTTTACAAAAAGAGTATTTTCATATATATACATTACCCAAGTTATTTTTAATACTGACAAAACTAGAACTCAATCAGCAACGCTGACTTTTATACATTTTCAGTTGGCAGGTAATTGTTGCTGAAGATGGTATGAGGGTGAAGCTACTCGGCAGGAAAAGTCTGACATCCATTCTTAAGCCATGATATTGTTGTTTTGTAATGCAATTAAGCAATCTTTTGTAACTGACAGGATCTCAGCCTCTCTCGTTGATCAATTAGATTATGTTTGCAGCGGATTTAGCTCATTAATTAGCAATTAAAGCAAGAACATAAAAGATATTTCAAATTAAAGCATGAACATAGAGAGAAGAGTTTCTGCAAAACAATAAATGTTCTATTGGTTCGCACGTTTCGGCCATTAAAACAGTATGGTTACCCATCCTTTTATAGGCGGCAAAAGGATGGGCATGATGTCCTTTTTCTGACATCACTGAATATTCAAATTACAACTGACAAAACATAAAACTACTGAAGATGTCAACAACTGACATCTTCTTTACAAAAGTTCCTAAGTGCTGACAAAAGTAAACTACTGAAATCCTACAACGACTGAAGAACAAACTCTTCAGTCGTTTATAACTACTGATACTATAACAACTGAAGAACATGCTCTTCAGTTGTTGTACAACTACTGAAAGTAAATAACTACTGAAAAGAAAAAACCACCACAATAACTGAAGAAGACTTCTTCAGTTGTTGTGACAAACTCTGAGTCTTCAGTACTTGGTCTTCAGACTTGGCTTCAGATGATATAACAACTGATGACTTCAGTAGATATCATCAGTTGTTGTCTTCAGTCTTTGTCTTCAGACTTTGTGCTTCAGTAGAAGGTCTTCAGTTCTTTAGTTCTTCAGCTTTTGATTCTTCAGTACTTGTCTTCAGTACTTGTAAGATCAGTACTTCAGACTTCAGTGCTTGGTCTTCAGTACTTTGGAGTCTTCAGCTGATGTTCTTCAGTTCTTTGATCTTCACACTTTGTTCTTCAGACTGTCATAACAGCAGAAGGCTGGAGCTAAGATGCTCTCGAGTTTGACATTCAAGCAAGAGAACACAATAGCTGATGAGAGTCTTCAGATGTTCTCGAGTCTGACATTCAAGCAAGAGAACATTGTGACTGATGGGAGTCTTCAGCAGTTGTAGTAGTGGCATGTGGGACTTAGAGGTTTTCCTGATCTTGGCTCATTGGTTCTTTTGGTCCAACAAACTCCCCCTGAACCAATGCAGCCAAAACCTCTAATTATTGGATGTCCCACTTATTGATGGCATAAAGATTGGTCTATTTCCTTCTAGATCAGATTAGAAGTTGACCCAGATAAGCACTGGCCAGAGAGGTAGTCTCAAGTGTTTGTTTGGCTAAGTATGGATGGGAGCTCTGTCTTGGGGAATTGGACACAGAGCTGTTGCCCCATCCATGAGATCTACCTCCCACGTACAAGCCGGTAGGATTCTCTACAGTAAGCCTGAAGAAAGATCAATTGTTCTTCTTTGGACAGGTCTTCAGGCTCACCTTCGAATAACCCCTCCCGACCGTACAGCTCTGAGAGATACTTGACCTGTTTTCCATTTTTGAGCTCAAGTGTTGTGATTTGCCTATATGCAAACTCATCAGGGTGTATACCCTCTAACAACAAAGTGAGCTCATTCCGATGAAAATTCTCAAGCTTCTTATAGACCAGACCCTTCCTAACCACCCTATTATCTAGCATTGAAAAGGGTGATTGGCCGGCTCTATAAGCTTTCTCGAATTCATCTACTATTTCCCAGGGTGTTATTACAATAGCCACAGAGACCTCTTCATCTACGATTCTCTTTAGTTGGCTTTTGTATCTCACAGGCATGTCCTTCTTGACTATCCTGTGAGCCACCCTTGGGTCAGGCCAAGTTCTCACCCTCTCCCTTTTATATTGAAAGGTTTGTCTGAGGGTGAATAACCTCAGAGCTTCTCTCTGCATATTTATTATAGAGGTGGTAGCAGTATAACATTTGTCAATGCTTTTCAGCATTTCCTCATCATGTCTTTTCTGCTGCTCCTCCTCTTCTAACTTAACCTTCACAGTGTCCTGCTGTGAGGTGGGATTGATGGTTTGTGGTTTGGCTTTGGGTAGAGGTATAACTGCTGAGAGTGGCAGGCTATCCTCCTCATCATCCTCTTCTTCATCTTGCAGCCTCAGCACCCTTCTCTTCTTCTTCAAGGGTGGATCATTGGCTGCGGGTTTTGATGGTGAAGGGGTTGGTTTTGTGGGTTGTGGTTTGGTTGTTGGTGTGGGAGTGTTGGCAGGCACTGCTAGCAGCCTAGAGATAAGGGCTGGTTTGGTTAGCTTGACTAGCAGTGTCCTGTTCCCAGCACCGGCTTCAGATAGGGCCTCTGCGACCAGTCCCTTTGTAAAATCACCAGCTGAACAAATCTTGGTGGTTATTGCCAAGAGTTTGTCCCTGGTCCATGCCTTAACATCAAGGACTGGTCTGCCCAGGTACTTCGAAGTGAACCTACTCATAGCCTCAAGTTTTTGTCTTTCCTGTTGGCTATGAGTAGTCCATCGGTAGTCAATTTCTCTCCTCTCCATATTTCTGATCTCTTGATCTAGCAAAGCAGTGTCCTTGTCAAAGCCTTGCCTGAACAGCTGTTCAATGACTTTGTTCATTGAACGGTTGTGCTCAGCATCAGCCTCCTTGACAAGGGCTGCTAGATCAGGATCAGCCACCTTCTTTCCCTCTCCCTTATTCTTATCAGTGAAACTGAAATCTTTTTGGATTTCAGCTACTCTATCTGCTCTACCTCCCTCACTTTCCTCTTCCCCTTCTCCCTCACCCTACTGGTCTCCTCAGCCAACTCCCTCTCTACCACCACCTCTTTCTCTGCCTCTTTCTCCTCCTCTCCCCTCTTCCTCTTGTCTTGCACTGATGTCTCCCCCTTTTTGGTTGCATTGGTTGGGGTTTGACTATCAGCAAGAGCCTTATGTATGGCAACCTCCACCATGGGTTGGATATATGTGGGAAGCCTCTCATCAAGGGTTTGAATAACTATATCTTTAAGCATGGGTGTGATGAGAGGTAGGGATTTTTGGAGGATAGCATCCAGCTGCTCAGGGGGGTTCTGTCCCTGAGAGCTAGTGCCAGAAGCAGGGGCTGGTGGCTGAGTTTGTGGAAGTGGCTCAGTGTATGTGAGACCTTCAGGTGAAGGTGCCATCTGTGGGGTAGTGGTGGCAGATGGACTTCTATCCTGAGTCATCTGAGCAAGCAGCTCTTTGAGTCTGCTTATCTCATCCTCCAGGATAGTGTTTTGAGCAACTACATCAAAGAAGAAGCTCAGGTCATCATCAGCATAAGCTGAATCACCTGACCTCCTGACATTGTCAGGATGAACATGTCCTGAGTGTGGCTCAGTAATGACATGTGCCCCTTGTTCTTGGTACTGGGGACTTCTGGCCTCCGGATTGGATCCATCATCGGCCATTGCCTCTGGTGAGGTCTTAGAGATGTCACCAGCTTCATCCTGCTCAGATGTTGATGCAGGGGAAGTGGCAGCCTCACCAGATTGTTCTCTCTCCCTAGCCACACTGGGAGAGTGAACTGATTCTCTGTGCTGTGGGCTCTGATCAGCACTTGTGCCCACCCTCTCTTCAGTTGGAGTCTCCCCAGTGGTAATAGGTTTCTGGGGAGAGGGTGGAGTGCTCAGATCAGTCAGCACTTTGGCTATAACCAATGTTGGGCTTAGTGGGGCGGTCTCCTCTGTATGTGGGCTAGAAGCAGTATGCACATGGGGAGGACTGTGCTCTTCAATGGCAGCCTCCTCAAGTGAGGAAGACCCCAGTAATGTGGTTGCCCCAAAATTGGTTACATCAGGCTCCTGTTGAGAGGAAGCCTGTGCGGTTGTGGTGGGTGGAGTCGTGGTACCTGCTGGGAGAATCGAACCAGCAGGCACATCCTGCCTTTGTGTGGCAGGGGCATCCTCAGGGGACTCATCTCCCTGAGTAGCCTTGGTTGGCTTCTTTTTGGCTTTTGGCTTGGTGGGGACTTTGGATTTGGAGGTGGAGGCTGTGGGTTCCAGCTGCGTGGGTTTTCGCAGCCGGCCAGCCTGTTTGAGTGTGGGGTCAGTGTTGTGCCTGGGTATACCTCAGCTTGAACAGCCATGGCAGGGACCCCAGTGCCAACTAGTCCCTCAGCCTGAAGCTGGTATTCGATCATGGCCATTATGAACCGTGGATATAAGTTCCAACGGTTAGAAAAAGGTTTTGTGGCCATGTCCTTGAGTTCCAAAAATAAAAGATCAGTAAAATTTAGTGGTTGTTTCTCAAGGATAGAATACAATACCTGTTGCCACCTTGTTGACATCTGGTCCCACGAAGAGGTTTTGGGAGCCAGACAAACATTCACCATGTGGAAGATCAATCGTTGAGGGTCAGGGAAGTGTTTCTTCGACAAGGTAGAGGCTGATAGGGTACCCTGGTAGTCGTTGGATGTGAATGAGAGATCCAGGGTACCTTTGGGGTAGGAGGTTGGGTAGGTGGTATCTTCCAGCTTTAGGGTTTGGCGTATAATAGCTGGAGTGATAACCACGGGCTTGCCGTTGACGGAGGACCGGAGAGAGACCTCGCCATCATGCTCTCCGGTTTGGACGGTCACATTTGTCCAAAACTCCGTCAAGGAGTCGGTGTATATGGTGGGGTTGATGAGGAATGCCGTTTGGTATGGAGAATCTGTCATCAGGTCGACGGCATTGTGAAACTTGGGCCATAATGGCGATTTGGTGAGATGGGCGACACAGTTGTGTCGAGGTTTCAGTTGCATGTTCGCCATTAATGGTGTATGGGAATTTCAGAGGTTTGTAAGGATTAGGTCAAGTGAGGAGTAAATGCTCTGAAGGTGGGATATTTATAGGGTAGGGCAAAGGTTGAAAGAAAACTACTGAAGTTTTGGTGTTAGTGATCAGTTGTTGTAACAGCTGATGACGTGGTTTTAACCTTCAGTGGTTGTAACATCTGAGGACTTGGTGTTAGCCTTCAGTAGTTAAAACTACTGAGACCTTGGTTTTGTCCTTCAGATGTTGTGAACGTCTGAAGAGTTACTGTCAGTCTTCAGTAGTTATAACTACTGATGACCTATGTTCTTCTTCAGACGTTGTAACAACTGAAGACTTGGTTTTAGCCTTCAGTAGTTGTGAACTACTGAGATCAGTAGTTGTGAACTTACTGAAGACATGGTATTGCTTCAGTTGTAAACAACTGAGGACTTGGTGTTAGCCTTCAGTAGTTGTGAACTACTGATGTCAGTAGTTGTGAACTACTGAAGACATGGTTTTGTCCTTCAGTTGTTTGTGTATGAAACATCAGCTGTCGTTATCAGCTGATGAGAAATTACTCATCAGCTGTTTCCGTCAAATCAGTTGTTTCATACTAGCCTCCACATTTACTCATCAGCTCTTTGGCTGACTTTCAGATGTTTCATTGACCCTTCAGCTCTTGGGAATATGCCTTCAGCTCTTGGGATCAGATGTTCACAAGTGCTGATGAAATATTCTTCAGAGCTGGTGAACAAATTTGGTCTTCAGTATGTGTAAGATTACACATCAGTACTTATTACCAAAATTTGTTCTTCAGTACTTATTTAATTGAAAATCATACATCAGTAGTTGTAATCCACTTCACTACATCAGTTGTTTTTTCAATAAATAATGTACATCAGTACTTTGAGTCAGTTTAGTCTTCAGTAGTTGTGAAAGAGCTGAAGACTAAATTACTCATCAGTACTTATATTTGACCTTTGCTCTTCAGTAGTTGTGAACTAAGAGTACCAGCATAGGTCAAATCATTCAAGCTGCAGCATACCAAGCCTTAGTACCAAATTTTGGAATGTGGCACTATCTAAAGGCTTAGTAAAAATGTCTGCAAGCTCATCAGCACTAGGCACAAACTTAGGATCAATCAGACCTTTCTCATAGCAATCCCTGATAAAATGATGTCTGATCTCAATATGCTTGGTCCTAGAGTGCTGGACTGGATTCTTAACAATACAAAGAGCTGAAGCACTATCCATTAATAATGGAGTCTTAGTCTCTGTAATGCCATAATCCAGAAGTTGGTTCTGAAGCCAGAGTATTTGAGAGGTACAACTTGCAGCAGCAATATACTCAGCTTCAGCAGTGGATGTAGCAATTGATGTTTGTTTCTTACTCTGCCAAGAAACTAAACAATTGCCTAGGAATTGGCAACCACCAGAAGTGGATTTTCTGGTGACTTTGCATCCTGCATAGTCACTATCAGAGAAAGCAACTAATTTGCATGAATGCCCAGCTGAATACCAAAGTCCTAGTGATTGGGTACCTTGCAGATATCTAAAGATCCTTTTGACTGCAATCAAATGGGATTCTTTAGGTGCAGCCTGAAATCTAGCACAAGCACATGTTGAAAACATGATGTCTGGTCTAGAAGCTGTAAGGTACATCAAGGACCCAATCATACATCTGTAAAGGGTTTCATCAACCGCTTTACCTTTCTGATCAACATCTAGTTGTGTGATGCTGCTCATGGGAGTAGAACAGGGCTTACAGGATTGTAAATCAAACTTATTCAGCAACTCTTTGGTATACTTGGACTGATGGATGAAGATTCCATCATCCAGTTGTTTGATTTGCAAGCCCAGAAAGTACTGTAATTCTCCCATAGCACTCATTTCAAATCTCAGCTTCATAAGCTTTGTAAATTCATCACACAATTTTGGATCAGAGGATGCAAAGATGATATCATCAACATAAATCTGAACAAGGAGCTTATGTTGTCCCACAGTCTTGATGAATAAGGTTTTATCAATGGTGCCTCTAGTGAACTTGTTCTCTAGAAGAAAGGTTGAGAGTGTCTCATACCAGGCTCTAGGTGCTTGCTTCAGCCCATAAAGAGCCTTATCAAGCTTGTACACCCAATCAGGATGTTTATTGTCCTCAAAGCCTGGTGGTTGACACACATAAACCTCTTCTTTGATTTTTCCATATAGGAAGGCACTTTTGACATCCATTTGATAAACCTTGAGACTGTGAAAGGCAGCATAAGCTAAGAACAGTCTAATTGCTTCTAGTCTGGCCACAGGTGCAAAGGTCTCATCATAATCGATTCCTTCCTCCTGTGCAAACCCTTGAACAACCAGTCTGGCCTTGTTCTTGACAATTTGGCCCTTCTCATCTGTTTTGTTCCTGAATACCCACTTGGTGCCTATAGCACACTTACCTTTGGGTAATGGAACAAGCTCCCACACTTGCTGTTTCTTGAATTGAAGTAGCTCAAGCTGCATAGCTTCCACCCATCCATTGTCTCTTAAAGCAATATGATAGTTCTTTGGTTCTTGCTGACTGATGAAGAGAGCATAGAAGCAGAAGTTGGACAATTGATTCCTGGTTGAAACTCCAGCATGAATATCACCAATGATTTGTGAAGTGGGGTGATTCTTGAGCTCTTGATAAACTATGATATCTGTGCAAGTGTTTGTAGACCCATCAGCAGCAACAGATGGTGATGGAGATTCCTGAAACCATGTAGAGGATGGCAGCTCAAATGAAGTAGAGCAAGCAGAAATCTCATCAGCATTTGTAGTGGATGGAGCTGCTGAGGCTACAGGAGCATCAGGTTCAGTGGAATTAGGCAGGTTGTCACTGAACTTGAAGAGGTGAGTACTGACTTCATCATCTTCAGTACCACCAGGTGGAGATCTGTTGACAGGCTCAACAGATGGAGGTTGATAAGGAACATATTGCAGTATGTCCAGATCAAACAGCTCCACAGGGTTTGTGGAATCTTGTCCTTTGGAGATTCATTGAACTTAACATGCAAAGTTTCTTCAACCCCTTTGGTTCTACAGTTGAAGACTCTGTATGCTTTGCAAGTTGATGAATAACCAACAAAGTACCCTGCATCCACCTTACTAGCAAACTTATGGAGTGGGTTGCTAGTGTTGAGAATGAAACAAGGACACCCAAAGGCTCTAAAGAATGAAATAAGAGGGGCCAAATGATGAAGGACTTCATAGGGAGTCTTCATCAACCTCTTATTTACTAAGGCTCTATTCTGTACATAGCAGCTGTATTGACAGCTTCAGCCCAAAAGGTCAGTGGCAGCCCTGAGTCAGCCAACATTGACCTTGCTGCTTCAATGAGGGTCCTGTTCTTTCTCTCCACCACTCCATTCTGTTCAGGAGTTCTTGGAATGCTAAACTGCCTTCTAATTCCCTTGGACAGGTAGAAGTCATCAAGTGTGTGGTTTCTAAATTCTGTTCCATTGTCACTCCTCACACACTTGACCTGTAGGGAATACTGCTTTTCTACTTGTAACACAAAGTTCATTATTGTCTTTGCTGCTTCATCCTTGGAGTGCAAGAAGAAAGTCCATACAAACCTGGAGTAATCATCCACAATTACCAGGCAGTATTTCTTCTTTGCCATGCTCATTACTCTGACAGGACCAAAGAGATCCATGTGCAGAAGTTGTAAGCAGGCAGTGGACTTAGGTTCTTCTATTGAAGGGAATGAAACTTTGTGTTGTTTTCCTTTCAAGCAAGCAGTGCAGTCATCTTCACACTTGAACTCCTTCAGAGGCAATCCTCTTACTAAACCATGGCTTATAAGCTGATTCATGTTCTTGAAATTAACATGACCCAGCCTTCTATGCCAAAGTGTAGACTCTTGAGGAGATGCCTTGGAGAATAGGCAAGGATGGCCTTTTAGATCCATCTTTTTGGAAAGATCTAAGGCATACACTCTTCCTGTCCTGTTGGCCTTCAGGAGAGTGTGTTCATCCAATGCCTTGTCAATCAAACTCAGAACTTTGGATGACAGAATCCTACAGTTCTGGCTTGTGAAAAGGGCAACATGGCCTTTGTCACACATTTGACTGACACTCAAGAGGTTGTACTTGAGATTCTCCACATGGTTAACATCATCAAACCTTATTTCCCCGTTGGAAACAAAGCCTTTTCCGACGATGTAACCCTTTGCATCATTGCCAAAAGAAACAAATCCCTTCTTTCCTTGAGAGTAGTCATTAAGAAGGGAGCTGCTTCCAGTCATATGCATGGATCCTCCACTGTCTATATACCAGATGCTTCTATGGCATGTTGAAGAACCCTGCAAACACAACCATGTGTTAGTTAGTCTTGGAGACCCAAACCTGCTTGGCTTTGGGTCTGTTCTCAGCTACAGGTGTAGCACTAACAGGTGTGTTGTGAGTGACAGCTTGAGGTGAAGAAGATGGTACAGAAGAGGAACCCTTTGGCTTGGACTTCCTTTTCTGTGGTTTCAACACAGGAGCATCTAAGTGGTTGACTCTTCCCACTAGCTGCTGAACCATCATCACCAATTGTGTCTGATTCTGTGATAGGGCTTTCAGCTCTTCAGACATATTGGAGTTTGCTGATGATGAGTTCCTATGTTGTACCATCTTTTTCTGAGCAACCTCAGCTGTTGCCTGAGTAATCCCTACCTTCTTGGATTTAACTTTGGCCCTAGGGATTTCAGGCTTGGATGTTGCCAGTACAAACTTGGTTTCAAACTCATTCTTCATTTTATTGATGCTCTCAGTAATTTGCTCCTTCTGTTTGAGTTTGGAACCCCTTTTGTACCAGCAATCATCAGTAAGATGATTGAACAAGCCACATATCTCACATGGCTTTTTCTTCATCTTATGCTGATCATCAGCTGAAGAGGATTTAACTGCTGAAGACTTGTTCTTCAGCTGTTTGTCATCAGTACTAGCAGTTTTCTTCCTAGTGCCTGCTTTCCTGGTATCCTCTTTAGCTGTCTTCAAACCTTTCCTACTGTTAGTTTTCTTCTCTTTAGTGCTAACAGTATTTGAGGTTTGAACTTCAGATGTTGTCACTTGCTCTCCAGTACCTTCAGTACTTCTAGTGACAACTTCTGAGTTGATCAGCCTTTTGGTCATGTGATAGTCTATCTCTGATGATGCTGATTCAGAGGATAGTAAGTCACATGATGAGAAGGATTGGTTATTGCTCTCCCCATCAGATTCAACTTCTGCTCTTGAAATGAAGTCTGTGGGAGGAGCAGTGTGATTATAACCAATGCCAAACTTCACATTGGAAGCTGTTTGCTTGCTAAGAAGCATTTCAAAACCCTTGCAAGATTGCACCCATCGATCACACTCAACTTGGGTGGTTGCAAGAGTTTCCTTGAGGTCCTTGTACTTCTCTAGAAGTACATCTTCCCTAGCTTTACTATCTTTGATTTGGCAGTTGAGCTTGTAGATCTCATCATTTTTATCTTTTAGAACAACCTCAAAATCAGCTTTTCTTTTGGAAATAGTGTGCTCAAGCTCAAGATTTTTATCTATTAAAGCTACATTTGCTTCTCTAATAGAAGCAAATGCTGCTATGCATGACTCTGAACAAAGCTTGGCTTTTGCCTCAGTGGATACCTGAGATGAGGTATTGGATGATGACCCTTCAGCAGAATCAAGGGCCATCAGAGCAAGATTTCCAAAAGGTTGATCACCACCATGTTGACCAGCACCTTGGAGTAGTGGTTCCTGACCAGATAGCTCTTCTGGTAGACTACTCCAGTCAACAGCAGTTGGGGTGAAAAAGCTTTGTTGTTGAGGTTGTGTGTGGTGATGAGATTGGGAAGAATGAGGCTCTGGAAGAGCATGAGGTGGTTGAGCCGGGGGTGCTTGAGGTTGACCAGGCTGAGGCATGTAGTAACAGGGGTAAGGATAAGGCATATGACCCTGTGACACAAAATAAGCAGGTGCTGCTTGTGCTTGAGATGGATGGGGAGAACTGTAGGAAGGTTGCCCTTTGTGCTGTGAGCTATTGCTGGGAAAAGTCACAAAGGGTGCAGATGAGTTAGATCCAGATGATCTACACTCTCTTGCAAAGTGTCCAAGCCTTTGGCACTTGTGACACCTCAACTTGCTCTTGTCAAAACCAACTTTGGTTTTGCCAGAGAGTCCTGGGAATTTCCTACCAGTTCTTTTGTAGAACTTCTGAGATCGGATATTTATCATTGCCATTTGGTTCAAAATATCCATCTCTTCCAGATCATCATCTGGAATGCCCTTCAAATCCTCCATCAGAAAACACAAGTTGTCACCACCTCCTCCTGAACTACTTACACCAACAAAAGCTTGTTCTGAGTTTGTAGAGAAATCAATATGCTCATCATAAGAACTTTCTGATGAAGCATATTCTGACTCATGACTTATCAAGGCAGCATTACCTTGGACAAAGTCATCAGCAAGTTTGCCAGAAGATGACAACTTCCTCTTTTGCTCTACCTCTCTCTCAAAAGTGAGTAGTTTCCCATGAAGTTGGGTGAGAGATAGAGTGTCAAGGTCAGCACTAGAGCGTAGGACAATGGTATATGTGTCCCATCTCTCAGGCAATGACCTGAGGAACCTGTTGTTCATCTGGCTTTTGGAGTACTCTTGTTTAACCATCTTCAGCTCAGAGATTAAACAAGAGAACCGCTCAAACTGCTGGGTCAGAGTCTCACCCTTTCTATATGAGAAAGTCTCATATTGTTGGGCAAGGATTTCCCTATTGTTTGCTAAGACCGAATCAGTTCCTCCAAATTGTTCCTTTAGAGCAACCCATAGGTCATAAGCAGACTCATGATGCAAGAGCCCTGAATATATCTCGTTTGGAATGGCCATGGCTAAAATTCCATGGGCTCTAGCATCAATTTCAAACAGCTTTAGATCTTCGTCCGAATACTGTTCAGGTTTCTTCGCAACCTGTTCATTAGATTCCGGGACGTTCACCATAGGCTTGTATGGCCCATGCACCACTGACTTCCAACAACCAGCACTGTTGACAGCCAAGTGGTGCAGCATACGTCTTTGCCATATGTTATACTCGTTCCTAACCAGCATCGGAGGCTTGGTTGCGGAACCAGTATTGTGAGGATCATTGGTTGGTGTTGTCATCTCAGGGTTTGGTCAAGAACAAGTTTAAACACGACAATCGTAACTCAAAACCACCAAAAGACCTCAAGATTTTGGCCGGAAACAGCAGAAACTCACTCTCTATGACTAACTCTTGCAAATTGCTAATTCGATCAAACTGAGAGATCAAAAGAGCAGTTTCAAATGATCAATGGTAAGATCGATCAATGATTAACCTGCTCTGATACCATTTGACAGGATCTCAGCCTCTCTCGTTGATCAATTAGATTATGTTTGCAGCGGATTTAGCTCATTAATTAGCAATTAAAGCAAGAACATAAAAGATATTTCAAATTAAAGCATGAACATAGAGAGAAGAGTTTCTGCAAAACAATAAATGTTCTATTGGTTCGCACGTTTCGGCCATTAAAACAGTATGGTTACCCATCCTTTTATAGGCGGCAAAAGGATGGGCATGATGTCCTTTTTCTGACATCACTGAATATTCAAATTACAACTGACAAAACATAAAACTACTGAAGATGTCAACAACTGACATCTTCTTTACAAAAGTTCCTAAGTGCTGACAAAAGTAAACTACTGAAATCCTACAACGACTGAAGAACAAACTCTTCAGTCGTTTATAACTACTGATACTATAACAACTGAAGAACACGCTCTTCAGTTGTTGTACAACTACTGAAAGTAAATAAACTACTGAAAAGGAAAAACCACCACAATAACTGAAGAAGACTTCTTCAGTTGTTGTGACAAACTCTGAGTCTTCAGTACTTGGTCTTCAGACTTGGCTTCAGATGATATAACAACTGATGACTTCAGTAGATATCATCAGTTGTTGTCTTCAGTCTTTGTCTTCAGACTTTGTGCTTCAGTAGAAGGTCTTCAGTTCTTTAGTTCTTCAGCTTTTGATTCTTCAGTACTTGTCTTCAGTACTTGAAGTCTTCAGTACTTGTAAGATCAGTACTTCAGACTTCAGTGCTTGGTCTTCAGTACTTTGGAGTCTTCAGCTGATGTTCTTCAGTTCTTTGATCTTCACACTTTGTTCTTCAGACTGTCATAACAGCAGAAGGCTGGAGCTAAGATGCTCTCGAGTTTGACATTCAAGCAAGAGAACACAATAGCTGATGAGAGTCTTCAGATGTTCTCGAGTCTGACATTCAAGCAAGAGAACATTGTGACTGATGGGAGTCTTCAGCAGTTGTAGTAGTGGCATGTGGGACTTAGAGGTTTTCCTGATCTTGGCTCATTGGTTCTTTTGGTCCAACAGTAACCTTAATATTGTTGTATTGCTTAACAACAGTATCTTTTAATAATAGAGAATGATTTTTGCTCACATTATTCCGCTGTTTATTTAATGAAATGTATATTAATTTGTTTATGTGCAATGAATGACCAACTGTGAGGTGCTCGGGAACGGGGCCTTACAAGTTGGTATCAGAGCCAAAGTTTAAGTGAATTGGGTAAATTATTTTCACAAATCTAAACTTAAACTGAAAATGGGACAGATAGAAGGATGTCAACCCGAGTAGCTACGTGCCATCAGGTATGTCTTTCATAAATGATAACCGGTATTATGTGCGTATGCTATTTGACTTATGTATTCTTAGTAGATTTAGATACTGATGTAGTCAGGATAGGAAATGCTTGGGGTGCGAAGAGTAAAGTAAGTGGACAATCACAACTAGCAACTGTCATTAGGGACTTACTATACTTGACATAAACTGAGCTATTACCTTGAATGACTGTGTTAGTGTTTGAATCTTATAGCATCTAGGAAATGGCTGGACAGAAGTCTTCCAAGGCTTCTAGAGGCATAGGTCGGCCACGTGTGACTAGGAGTAGTGCTAAGGCTCCTGAGACGGCTCATGAGAACCCTGAGGTTCATGGCCGAAGTGAGGAGAATGAGAATGCCAGCCTGAACGCCTCAGCTAGGGAGGCGATTGCTGATGAAGTGCACCAGGTCATGCAGACAGTTTTACCGTCTGTGGTGACTGAAGTCATCAGGGTTGTGAGAAGCGAGGAGAGAAAGGAGAAGGAGAATAGGAAGGGATCAACGGGCAAGGGCAGCAGAGGGGAGGAAGAACGACCAGAGCCTGAGACTGTATTGTCTGACGAAGAGGAAGATGATGTAGTAGGGGTGACGACCAAGGGGGCAGTTATGGGGCATTCCAAAGGTGCAAGCCCCCGAACTTCGATGTCAATGGCAATGCTGCTGCCGCTCACCGCTGGGTAAGAGAAATGGAGGCGGTGTTGGAAATCAGTGAGTGTCGCGAAGACCAGAAGGTGAAGTTCACGACTCACTCCTTTGTTGACTCGGAATTGCGTTGGTGGGACAACATTGTCCAAGCTGAGGGTGCCAGAGCCATCGGGAAGATGCGATGGAAGGAGCTGAAACAGCTAGTGATTGAGGAATTTTGTCCTCACCGGGAACTTGACAGGATTGAGAGGGAGTTCCTGCAATTTGAGGCGGGAACCATGACCCACCAGCAGTACACCGCTAAATTTAATGAAATGGCGAGGCTGGTACCGGATCAGGTGACGCCGGCGTCAAAAAAGATCAAGAGGTACATCCAGGGACTATCGACTGATATCCACAGGCATCTAATTACCACTCAGTCGGGTACCTTTCGATCAGTGGTGGACTTGGCGGGCAGGTTGTATAATGAGCGAGAGGAGAATGTGGTGGAGGTGAAGAAGACGAGTGGTGGTGATAAAAGCTGGAATGGGAAGAGGTTTGGGCATGGTGGTTTCACCCCAAACAACAAGAGGATGAAAGTGGATGATCGTAGGGTGTCGACAAGCTCGGGGTCGAAGAAGTGTGGGAAATATGGAAGGGAGCATACCGGCGAGTGTAGGTTGGGACTGAATGTATGCTTCAGGTGTGGCAGGCCCGGCCACATCGCTAGAGACTGTAGAGTGCGGAAGTGTTATAACTGTGGCGAGGAGGGTCACGCGATGAAAGACAGCAAGAAGTCAAGGGTAGAGAGCTCTGGGGCGAGGAAGAAGCCAGGGGAAGGAGGGCAGAGGGCAAGTGCTAGAGCTTACACCACGACCCGGGAAGAAGCCAGAATGGATCCCGATGTTATGTCAGGTATGTTTCTAGTAAATCAAACTTGTGCCTCTTTATTGTTTGATTCTGGAGCTAGTAGGAGTTTTATTTCTACTAACTTCTGTGCTAAGTTGTCTGCTAGCAGTAGGAGTATTAGTGAGCCTTTTGACGTATAAACTGCTATCGGTAAGTCCGCTAGAGTTACTGATGTGATAGATGACTGTGCCACAGAATTAGAAGGTCATAGGTTTGCTGCTAAATTACATGTGATGCCCCTAGGTTGATTTGATGTAGTACTAGGGATGGATTGGTTAGCAACCTATGAAGCAAATATCGTATGTCGCAAGAAGATGATTCGGCTAATTGCGCCCAATGGAAGTTTAGTGACGGTGTATGGAGACCGCGTTACTACGATTCCAAAGGTGATTTCGATGGCATTGGCGGAAAAAGGCATGAGACGTGGATGTAGTGCCTATTTGGACTACGTGAAGGATGTAGACATGTCAACACCACAACTCTCCAATGTACCGGTGGTGTGTGACATTCCGGATGTATTCTCGGAAGATTTACCCGGCGTGCCACCGAATCACAAAATTGAGTTCCAAATTGATTTGATACCCGGTGCTCAACCCGTTGCCAAAGCACCGTATCAATTAGCTCCAACTGAGATGAAGGAACTCATGGAACAATTACAGGAGTTAATGGATAAGGGGTTCATTCAACCGAGTATCTCTCCTTTGGGTGCTCCGGTATTGTTCGTAAAGAAAAAGGATGGTAGTATGCGAATGTGCATCGACTACCGAGAGCTGAACAAGTTAACAGTGAAGAATCGATATCCATTACCAAGGATTGATGACTTGTTTGATCAGCTCCAAGGTGCCAGTTGGTTCTCGAGAATAGATCTTCGATCTGGCTACCATCAATTGAAGGTCAAGGAGCAGGACATTCTTAAGACAGCTTTTCACACGTGTTATGGACACTACGAGTTTCTCGTTATGTCTTTTGGATTGACTAACGCGCCAACTGCCTTTATGGATTTGATGAACCGAGTGTGTCGGCCAATGTTAGATAAATCAGTGATAGTATTTATTGATGATATGCTGATTTATTCTAGGAGCGAGGAAGAACATGCCGACCACATACGCGAGGTGTTGGGGACACTTAGGAGAGAGAAGTTGTATGCCAAATTCTCCAAGTGTGCTTTCTGGTTGTGCGAGGTTTAATTTTTGGGTCATGTCGTTAATGCTGAAGGGATAATGGTGGACCCGGCAAAGGTTGAGGCGGTGATGCAATGGAAGTCGCCAAAGACGCCATCCGAGATTCGTAGCTTCTTGGGGTTAGCGGGCTACTACAGGAGATTTATTCAAGACTTCTCCAAGATAGCCTCACCTTTGACAAAGTTCACTCGTAAAGATGTAAAGTTCATGTGGGGTCCAGAACAGAAGAGTGCTTTTGAGGAGTTGAAGACGAAATTAACACAAGCTCCTGTCTTGACATTGCCCGAGGGAAGTGAAGACTTAGTGGTGTATTCGAATGCATCTTATTTTGGGCTAGGTTGCGTGTTAATGCAACGTGGAAGGGTAATAGCCTATATATCCTGACAGTTGAAGACCCATGAAGTCAACTACCCTACCCACGATCTGGAGTTAGCGGCTGTGGTTTTCGCATTGAAGATTTGGAGGCATTACCTATACGGCACGAAGTGCACCATTTTCACCGACCATAAGAGCTTGAAGTATTTATTTGAGCAAAAGGATCTCAACATGAGACAGAGAAGGTGGCTAGAGCTCATAAAGGATTACGAATGCAAGATCCATTACCATCCGGGCAAGGCCAACGTGGTGGCAGATGCCCTCAGCCGAAAAGAGAGACCCGAGCTGATTCGAGTGAAGGCGTATCAGTCAGTGATAACCTCGGACGTGATGACTCAAGCGAAGGAATTTCAGATTGAGGCGTTGAAAGAGAATCGCCTCAACTCTGAACGAATGATTGGTCTAGTCACAGAGCTGGGATAAAACACCCACGGGGTTAAAACCCGCTTTGGGCGAATGTGGATCCCTTGTTATGGAGATCTACGAGGGCGAATCATGGATGAAGTGCACAAAACTCGATACTCCATCCATCCCGGTGCCACCAAGATGTATCAAGACATGAGGAAAGACTACTGGTGGCCGGGTATGAAACGTGATGTAGTGGAGTACGTGAGTAAGTGCCTTACTTGCTTGCAAGTGAAGGCAGAACATCAGAAGCCTTATGGGAAGATCCAACCGTTGGATATACCCGAGTGGAAGTGGGAGCATATCACCATGGACTTCATTACGAAGCTACTACGCACCCCGAAAGGGTATGATGCTACATGGGTGATAGTTGATCGTTTGACGAAGAGTGCTCACTTCCTACCGATCCGAGAGACGTATTCTTCTAAGAGGCTCGCAGATCTATTTATCAAGGAGATTGTAGCTCGTCATGGTGTGCCGGTGTCTATCGTGTCTGATCATGACACTCGGTTGACATCCAAGTTTTGGAAGAAATTCCACGATGCGATGGGGACGAGACTACATATCAGCACGGCTTATCATCCTTCAAACTGACGGTCAGTCTGAGAGGATGATCCAGACAATCAAGGACATGCTTCGAGCATGCGTGATCGATTTTGGAGGAAGTTGGGATGACCATCTGCCGTTAGCAGAATTCTCGTACAACAACAGCTATCATGCCAACATTGTCATGCCACCCTACGAGATGCTATATGGTAGGAGATGTAGGACACCCGTTTACTGGGGTGATATTGGTCAGAAGGAGTTAGGGAGAATTGAAGTTATTGAGGCTACGACGGAGAATCTTGAAAAGATCAAAGCCTTCAGGAAGGCAGCTAAGGATAGACAGAAGTCATATGCCGATAAGAGGCGAAGACCGATTGAGTTCCAGGTGGGTGATAGGGTTATGTTAAAAGTCCCACCTTGGAAAGGTATCATTCAGTTTAGAAAGCGAGGCAAGTTGAGCCAAGGTATATAGGGCCCTTCCGAATCATTGCTCGAGTAGGAGAGGTGGCCTATAGGTTGGAACTACCAGATGAGTTGAGTGGAATTCACCCGACATTCCATGTATCTCATTTACGAAAGTTTTTAGCAGATGAAGATATGGTTGTACTACTGGAGGACATCGAAGTGGATGCACGGCTCAATTACGTGGAGCAACCAGTGGCGATAATTGATCGTAAGGAGAAGAAGTTAAGGAATAAAGTGGTCCCTCTTATGCGTGTACAGTGGAAGCACAGAAAGGGATCCGAGTCTACGTGGGAGACTGAAGAGGAGATAAGACAATATTACCCACATATGTTCAAGGAATAACAGGTTTCGGGGACGAAACCTATATAAGGGGGGTGGACTTGTAACACCCGATTATTCTTAAAGATTTGAAGAAAGAATAAAAGTAAAGGAAAAGGGAGAAAATATAAGTTAACCTAAAGTAATGGGGTTAAAAGTGTCAAAATGGCAAAATGTCAAAAGGTTGGTACAAAAGTGGGCATGGCCGCCCACTCTTGCCTGCACACTTCTTTCATTTTGTTCTAAAGAGAGAGAGAGAGCAGAAAAACTCTCGGAAGTTTTAGAAGAAGCAAGAACTTCAAAGTTTTTGGTAAGAATTATTGGTGTTTATGATGTTATAAATAGTTCTAGTCTCGGTTATATGCTTATATGTTTGTGTGTGTTCGGGTGTGTGTGTGTTTATGGTGGGTTTTAGGTGTTCGAACTCATTGCACACGGATTTAAAAAGGAAGACACACCCAAAGTTGCACAAGGTGAGTTCTAGACCCCATGTTTTACTTGTTTTAAACATCTTGGGGCTGAAAATGTATGTAAAACCGTTTTTACAAAGTTCATTTTGAACACCCGTATGTATTTATGTATGTATGATAATGTTCCTATGGTGATTATGTGTTAGTTATACTTAGAATAGTGTTACTAAGCTTAGAACATGTAAGGAAAATGATTGGGATTGATAATATGTTAGAACATGCTAAACAGGTTGTCCAACCACCCAAACAGTACCCCCAACTGTCTGAAATTTGCCTTAGAAAAGGCTAAGTAAGCCCAAACGTCTAAACAGGGCCCAACCGCCTGAATAGTAGCCCATGCGTATGAGGTTTTGACTCAGGCGCCTAAGTGAGGGACAAACGTCCATATAGTGCCCATGCATCTGGGATTCCCCAAACGTCTAAGTGTTGAACCGCCTGAATAGTGCCCAAGCGACTAAACAGGCCTCAAGCGCCTGCATAGTTCCATGCGTCTAGAACACTTAGAATAATTTCTGAAATTTTAGGCACAACAGAATCATTAGAGTTTGACCCAAGTTTGACTTAGCGTTTTTAATTGTTTTTATATTTGCATTATTATAAGTTGTTCCTATGATAATAGTGATTTTTATTGTGTGACTTATGTGGTGTGCCTATGATCATAAATGCAAGTATTATCTTTAACATAGTGAAAGAGAAATAACAAAGAGAAGTGAAACTAAATTGAAAAAAGTTAACAAGTCTTGCAAGCATATAGGAGGTGCACGACCATGTTGTCGTTAGCTCAACTGTGATGCGGGTTAGCTACCCCTTATGCTCACAGGGTCAATCAATTGAGATTGGCGGACCTTTGTAGCATGCCTTAGGTGACTGGGCTGGCCTTGTATACAGTAATTCAGACTATAGACTGTGGGGGCCCAGCACTAGTTTCTCTGCGCACACAGTTTAGGGTATTGCTCATTGGTCCACATAGACAATGAAAGATAAAATTTAAAAGAGTACAGAGTGAACAAGGCATACATTAAAGAAAGAAAAGCATTACATTGTTGTATAGTTAACGCATGCTCACGTACAAGAGTAAGAGATGTATTTTTACAAAAAGAGTATTTTCATATATATACATTACCCAAGATATTTTTAATACTTACAAAACTAGAACTCACTCAACAACGCTGACTTTTATACATTTTCAGTTGGCAGGTAATTGTTGCTGAAGATGGCATGGGGGTGAAGCTACTCGGCAAGGAAAGTCTGACATCCATTCTTAAGCCATGATATTGTTGTTTTGTAATGCAATTAAGCAACTTTTGTAACTTTAACATTATTGTATTGCTTAACAACAATATCTTTTAATAATAGATAATGGTTTTTACTCATATTATTCCACTGTTTATTAAATAAAATGTATATTAATTTGTTTATGTGCAATAAATGACCAACTGTGAGGTGCCCGGGAACGGGGTCTTACAACAATCATACAACAATAACATTTGAGTAAATATGAAGAAAGAACATACATAGTATTGAGTTGTTCAGAAGCTATTTGAAATTGTTCTGAGGCTGGCGGCCGCTGCAAATAGTGACTGAAATTGGCCTTGCAACCGAAATAAGTGGTAATGTTTACGAAATTAACTTATAGGTGTTTTAACTTTCTTCGGTTTGTAAACTTGTAAATCATTGCTATATTATTAATTAATATTATTATCCCAACAACTTGGTCTAGTGGTTAAGAGCCTGCCCTTCCAAAGTGGAGGTGCCGGGTTCGAATTCCACTAGTGCCAGTTGGATGGACATCTAGGTGAGGGGACGAATCTGGGCTTTATCCCGGGTTTGAACCTGACAGTGGGCGAAGGTTTACCTATTCCACGGGGTTCCTGCGCATCTGGGGGGGGGGGGGGAGGGGCTGAGTCTTGTTGGCGGTCGAGTAGTCGACCTTGGACATAACCCCGAAATGATAGGTTTACACCCAAAATCTTAGCCGTTAAAAAAATTAATATTATTAATTTTCATGATTAAGAAATAATATCAAAGGTATATTGGAAATTTAGCAGTTTATGTTACAAGTAATATTGTTTTTATATTATTTTAATGTACATGTCTTAAGTTAACTTTACAAATTTTATCTCCCTCTCAAGTTTCAAATTTTATACTTTCATCCTCTAATATTTTTAAAAGAATTTATAAAATGTCACTTATACTCCCTTGATCTGTTTTAGTTTAGGGTTTACTCATGTGTATTTTACTTAAAAACACTAATTACTTACGTTCGTATATCTATGTTAATGTCGATATAAATTCGAGTCCCTTTACGTTTTGACGTAAATTTTATTAAAAAACGAATCAGACCAAAAATATAAAACGTTTTTGTGCTTATCTTTATATACGCTTTGAGTCGCTCCACGTTTTGACGTTCGTCTATGTTTTGACGTAAATTCTGTTTAGAAGTGAATCAGGTTATATATAAAACGTTTCGGATGCTTACTTTTATGTACACTTTGAGTTGGTATACGTTTCTATGTAACTATGTAAGTTTTGTTTGGAAACACGTCGGCTCAAATATAATAAGTTTTCATTCGACGGTATAAATTTGAGTTACTCTACATTTTGACGTATATTAGTTTGAAAACAAGTCACGGCCATTGTAAATTATACTTTATCACGCTTAATATGGCGCCACTGCACGTGTTTTTTATTTATATTTTGAGTTCGTCTACGTTCGACGTGAATTTTGTTTGAAAACAAGTCGGGTAAAATATAAATACATTTTAATTCAACGGTATAAATTCAAGTTAATCTACATCTCGACATAAATTTAGTTCAGAAACAAATTGAATCGACTGTAATATATAATTTATCACGTCGTTTATGTTATCACAACACGCGACGATTAAACTTTTTAAGTTAAATTCTTGATGTTTCAACGAAAAACTCCTCCTCCCATCAAAGTTACATGCATGTCCACGTATCAGCAACTTGTTATTACAATACGATGATAATATAGTTACAAATTTAAATCAACACAAGGTTTAAATTTGGTCAACAAAGAAAGAAAAAGTTGACTTGGCTTTTTGGAGAAAGATTTAGTCACAACTGCGGCTTCTGGATGACCAAAGCGGCCATCTGGCTTCTTCATACACGTCTCCCTCTTTAAGATTTCTCTTATCCACATTTTCCATTTTCTTTCAAACTTTTAATAAAAAAGAAACAAACAAATTCTTTAAAAGATCAACTAAAATATTCTTATTATATCAAACATTACTAAGCTATTGATATTTCTATGAAAACCAATAAACATTTCAAAAAGATGGACACAAGACCTTCTACTCACTTCAACATTTTACATGTGAAAATTATCTAAAGATAAAAGCGTTGGTTGCTTGATGGAATCTATTCAATTTATGATTATACAAATATATTATAATCATAATAATATATAATTAATTTAATAATAGAGATGATTAAAGTGATTGTTTAATTCCGTTTCATCAACTATATATAAAATACTAGGTTACTGACCAGTGTGTTATACAAGATGAAAATGAGAAAATAAATAAGATTTGTGAACTTAAATTTATAACATAATATATCTAATAGGTGGAATAAATAAACTACAATGTAAAGGTTATGGTAGTCTAATTGTCACGACCCGCCCAAACTGAAATCGCATTACTCGGATTCCGGAAGTTTCCGGACACATATAGATGCGTTTAGAGCTGCCCGGAAGTCTCTGGAACAGCCCACACGACTCCGGAACAACGTAGCATCATTTCAACACTTGGGAGCAGCCCTAAAATGGCCAAGAAAGGCCTGGAATTTTCCAGCCCTAGAGCTATCAAAGAAAGCTCTAGAAAATGCTTGAAATGTCATAGATATTTGCCATAGAAACTTCTGGATGTAACCTTGTAAAAATCTAGATATTTAGTACATAGAAATGTCTAGATCATGAAGGATCTAGACAACATGAACTAGTATAAATAGGTTATTGGAGCATATATTGTCATATATAGTGTGTCCATCGCTTGACGAATAGTCTAGGCTTAATGTTATACACCTTGTAAACACATGAAACTGGGTCATTCGCAGGAGCATATGCGAATGAGACTCAGTCGTACGACTGAGACATGCTAATGGACCAGTCATGCGACTGAGAGATGCGATTGGGGCATTCGTAAGACTGAACCATAAGAATGGTCTAGTCGTACGATTGAACCATACGCATGGTCCAGTCGTACGATTGAACCATACGCATGGTCCAATCGCAGGAATGGGCCCAGTTGCATCTAATATGGGCCGAGGCCTATATATATACCAGTTTCAATGTGTAGAAACCGAGGGGTTTTTGATAGTGTGCCCGGCGCCTAGGTGCTGCCGGATGAGAGGGGAGATCATGCTCGATCTCCCCTTGCCAAAAGTCTTGATTCTTAAGTTGTAACGAGCTTAAAATCGTTATGTTTTATCAATAAAATCATTCGATTATTGTTCGTACTTTTGTTTATCTTTTGGTTTTTATCCTTCCGTCAAGAACATGCTTGATGTTTACCGATCCAGTGACCTCACAATTGGTATCAGAGCCGGTTACTGCTAGAATGATCTAACAATCACTCTAGCAACCCGAGCTCTTGAGTTCTGGATCGAATTCTTGTTCGTTGACGTAAAACCCACTTCGTGTTCATCTTGTTTTGCTCAAATCTCATTGCGCGTGATGTTTATTTGTTAAAAGCGGACTCGGAATCTTCTTCAGATCATAAAAACAAATCCGGTGGTACAATTATTGTGCTGTGTCTCGTCCAAACCATCGGATTAGGGTTTTTCAGCCTTGTGGCGGCTGCAGATCTGGTTTTCTGTGTTCAGACCCGTTCATGCGACTGGGCCATGCGTCTGGGCCTCATTCGCACGACAGAACCACTCGTATGTCCATTCGTACGAATGAACCTTCAGTCGCACGACTGACCCTTTCGTGTACTTCAGTCGCCCGACTGACCCATTCGTGTTATCCATTCGTACTACTGAACCATTCGGAGTGTCCATTCGCACGAATCACCCATTCGCACGTATGTCTTCATTCGTCTGTTTCACTCGCCCGAATGAGCTGTGTACCAGACCAAAAAAAAGAGTCTGGAACAGCTTCTTGCACGAATTTTTCCCTAAACCATTTTTATCAGTCGGGAAGCCTTCTGAAAAATTTTGGTAAAATAAAATTTTTTGGAAAAATTATCGGGTCAATTTTGGTTAATTTTCGGGTCAATAGTGAAGATTTTCCTGGAGAGTCTATGCAAGAGTTGAGGATGAGCAAAGTACATTCACCCTGAGGTTCTTATGTCAAACAAGTTCGATGGATACCCCATTATTCGTTGGACTTCCAGAATAGGTGAATGTTGTTAGAACACGAAAGAGAGAAGAGAAGATGTCAGCTGTCGGTGCTGATTTTGTGGGGTAGTCAGGAGCATCTGACTATTTATGGGCCAATAAAGTTATATTTATCCGCACATAGAGGATTCTCATTCTTAGAGGGAATCCATGTACAGAGAGATTGAAGACGCAATCAGAAAGTGATGATGTGAGCAGGTTTCTGATGATGAATCTACGTGCATGCTGATTTGTTTGATATTGTCAGCTGTGGATTGGAACCTTCAACCTTTTGCCCAATACACCGTATGAAGACGCCAGGAAAGCACAACGTTTATATATTGGGATATGCTGAATATGAGGGGGAATTTCTACAGTTGTTAATGTTTATCAGGTTAGACTGTGTGAAGATTGAAGCAATGGAAAACTGTTCATGTCGTTATCTGGAAAAATCAGTCATTTGGGGAATCTTACTGCTATGATGGTGTTCTGCAAAGTAAACGAAAGCTATTGTGCCTAAATTTATTTTCAGGGATTTTGTGGTAACCTGACGGATCGGCAACGTTGGCTAATATGGTTGTTCGTTTGATTCTATTGGAAACCAGAGCAAAGATTGACTGAAGATTGTAAGAGGTGTTATCTACTATTCGCAAGCAACGTCCAAGGGGGAATTTGTTGGAGCATATATTGTCATATATAGTGTGTCCATCGCTTGACGAATAGTCTAGGCTTAATGTTATACACCTTGTAAACACATGAAACTGGGTCATTCGCAGGAGCATATGCGAATGAGACTCAGTCGTACGACTGAGACATGCTAATGGACCAGTCGTGCGACTGAGAGATGCGATTGGGGCATTCGCAAGACTGAACCATAAGAATGGTCTAGTCGTACGATTGAACCATACGCATGATCCAGTCGTACGATTGAACCATACGCATGGTCCAATCGCAGGAATGGGCCCAGTTGCATCTAATATAGGCCGAGGCCTATATATATACCAGTTTCAATGTGTAGAAACCGAGGGGTTTTTGATAGTGTGCCCGGCGCCTAGGTTCTGCCGGATGAGAGGGGAGATCATCCTCGATCTCCCCTTGCCAAAAGTCTTGATTCTTAAGTTGTAAAGAGCTTAAAATCGTTATGTTTTATCAATAAAATCATTCGATTATTGTTCGTACTTTTGTTTATCTTTTGGTTTTTATCCTTCCGTCAAGAACATGCTCGGATGTTTACCGATCCAGTGACTTCACATAGGTGGTGAAGCCCTCATTTGTAATCACCCAAAAACTCATACAAGTCTTGTGTAAACACACTTGTAAACCACTATTGTACTAACCTTGTAAGCAATACAAAGCCATTTGTATTACGAGCTTGCAAACGCTTCCGCATCGTAACCTAAATTGTTACATCGTTTGGGTCACAAAGGCTGAACTTAGAACAAGTCTAAGTGCCGCACGAGAGTCGAAGAAATCACTCCGTGACAAGGTTATGGTAGTCTAATACTAACAAACTATCATTTCAATTAGTTTTGGTAAATGAATAATCAATGTGAACAGTTTTGAAGGAAAAAAAATCACATATTACATTAATAAATAAGTAAAAAAATAGAAAATTGAAAGAAAGATACGGCAATAAGACAAAGATTAATTAAAAATAAAACAACTATTCATAAATATCCAAATACTTTTTTCTAAATAACATTAAAAGTTATATTTGTGACTTGTTCGTCTTTATTTAAAATTAGTAGATTCAAGTCCTCTGTATTCTTAACTCTGGATAATGCAACCTTAAAGGGTGATCAATGCTTGTTAATTGTCATCACAAAACCACCCACAAGTGGAAATTGTATTCATTTAAATATAAAAGAAATCTTCTTATCAGAGGGTATCAAGCTGATTCTCAGAATGTATATACGCTCCCCGATATTGCTTCCTGAAATAATTTTAGCTTCGATAATTCTACCGTCAAGGCTTATCACATGTAGGGGCTGTTTGTTTGGGTCTGAATGAACCCATCATATATGTATGTCTGACCGAGTCATGATTGTTTGGTTAGGGTACCTATGGTTGAAAAAGAGCTCTAAATCACCCCTTACCGAGTCAGATTTGAGATGGAGTCTGACTGACTCGCGTCACCTCCTCCCCCATCGAACTCACCTGAAGATCAGGCCTGAACCAGTGACAGTTGAGAAGACGATGGTTACCGGAGGTCGGGATAGGGTGGTTCGCGACGGTGGGGTAGGGTTCACGGTGGTTCACGACGGGATAGTGGAGCAAAACGGCAGATTTGCGACGGCGGGGTAGGGTTCACGGTGGTTCGCGACGGTGATAGTGGAGCAAAACGACGGATCTGCGACGGCGAGCCGGGTAGTGTTCACGGTGATGGTTCGTGACGGCGATAGTGGAGCAAAATGGCGGATCTGCGACGGTTGATTACGGATGGGGCGGTGGTGGGAGGGGGTATGGAGTTGGTGTTGGTGGTTGAGAAGACCATGGTTGCTGGAGGTGGAGATTGCTTCTGCCATGAGTTGGTACTTGTGGTGGAGAAGAAAAAGTGTGTTTGTGTGTGTTGGATGTGGGAAGTTATCTTTTGAGTGGGGTGGTAGGATGGATTATGTGGATTTTAATTTTCCTTTACACTACCAAACACACTTATTCGTTCAGACCTCTTATTTGTTCAGACATTTTACTGGTTCAGACCTCTTACTCATTTAGCACTTATTTAATCAGATGTTGTCAAATAGCCCCGTAGTCTTGTTCCATTATATAACCCACTTTTTAATCAATATTTCTAAGCAACATGGTTGAGACTCCAACTTTTAATACTAACTTATGATTTGACAATATCATATTTTAAAGCAATAATTTAAAGCATATTTGTGTTCATAAATAATGCTCATATAAAGAAATATTTTAATAATAGTTAGTTTGTATAAAATTATAGATAAGTATTAAATTATAATAAGTAAAATAAACGATAATTTAGATGTGTTTAAAGATGTAATTATATGTTTGAAAAATATTAGTCACAAAAATGATAACATAAATAAATAGTTAACATAATTATTAAACATGGAGATAAATTTAGTTTAATAAAATAAGAAACTATAAAGACATCTAAAATTTAAAAAAAAAATTAAAATTTTTTGTTATCGAAGTAAATATAATTCGTGTGCAATTTAAAAGATATTATTAAAGAAAGCAGTTAATAAAGCAACAGTAATATTTGATTGCACGAAGTTATGATTTTTAAGAATAATCTACAATCATTAAAGTTTGATATTCAATAATTTTAAAAGTAATTAAAACTTTATATATATATATATATATATATATATAGAGAGAGAGAGAGAAGGGATCAAATGTTAACTCTTGTTTATTGCGATAACTCATTAACCTAACTAGTGGTCCACAGCAAACCACGTCACCATTGTAACATAGAGTTATAGTGGTAAAACTAGTGGTCTAAAACGAACGTTAAAATTTTTTTAAAAAATATAGCAAGACTATACTCAAATTAAAGATATTAAAACGATCTATTTAATGGTGTAATTTGTTTAAAAAAATAACATCACACAAAAAAGTTAAAACGTTATAAAAAATGGTGGAGTTTTTTAAAAATGGAGGGAAAATCGTTACATCAGTGGTGTAAGGCGATGTAAATGTTAGTTACAGTGGTGTAAGTGTTCGCTACATTAGAGTTAACGGGTTATCGCAATAAACAAGGGTTAACAAAGGAACCTTACCCTATATATATATATATATATATATATATATATATATATATATATATATATATATATATATATATGTATTAGTTTTAGCAAACCCGTGTAATACACAGGTTGAAAATATGAAAACAACATTATTCATAAATGTATAAATATTTCGTATGATTAAATTACGTATTACTATAACAATGAAAAATAAAATGTTACATTTATAAATTATAAATATTTAAAATACTTTTTTGAATAATATAATATATAATTGACCCATGTAAAATTAAAATCAGTTGTCTTAAAATCACACTAACCTAAAATAAATAAATATATCAATAAATATTTTTTTCTTTTTAGTTTTTTCTTTAAATTAAATCTTATTTAACTATAAAAATATATATAGTTCAAAACAATATGATTACACAATAGAAGTTGAAGACATGTGTATTATCTACACGACGCCTACATGTATAATCTAGTTAGGGGCTATATGGAAAAAGAGTTATTATTTTATTATAGGTTATAGATTATATATTATAAATTATAGATTATATATTATAGATAATAGAAATTCATTTTTTTAACTTATGTATTGAAATTATCACCTATTTTCTTTTAGATTAAACAAGGTAATTTTAATGACATTTGATTAACTACTATTCATGATCCAACTGACTATTTGTTATTTTTCTCCGTTTTATTACATAATATTAATAAAGCAAGTGGTATGAATAGTGATATTTTAGGGTTTATGAATTTGACAACTTAACCTTTTCTTTTTGCGTTATTGTCCATGTACGTGTCTCTGTATATATAAGTTCTATCATTTGTTTAGAGAGAAAGAAAAGGGGGTTTTAAGGAGAGAGAGGAAGACCAGGTCTTGTTGTTATCGACGCCTACCTCCTACGAACCACCGCTGCCTTCAGCTTGCGGAGAACCGGCATTTGGTGGCCGATCTTTGTTTACTATCTGGGGGGTTTTTTATTAGGGATTTGTGGGTTTTCGATCCTTTTGTGTGATGTTTTCGGTGGCAACCAGCCCCGCAACCCCAACCATTTTCTAGCCAATGTTGTTGCCGGTAGTGACGACGATGACGACCGGTCCCTCCTTCTCTCGCTGGTTTTCCTTGTGGTGGTTTATGATGGCTGTGGTGGGTGCCTTCGTTGACTCTGCCTCTCATTTCCCATGTACGATTGAGGTAGAGTCGGCCTTTAGACAACGATGGGGAGGGCTTTTGTTCTATCTCTCGTAATATCTGTGCAATAGTGCTGATGGCGATGGAGGCGGTGGCTTCGGTCTCCAGTTTACGGTTATGGTTGTGACAACAGTGAAGACGACCGTCGATCCGTCTCCCTTTACAGTTGACGTAGATCTGGCCAGTCACTTCTCTCTCTCACTGATGATCTGAATTGAGTTGATTACGATGAAGGTATGTTCATAGGAGCGACTCTTATTTAGCGATTAATATGCCTCTGTTTTGAATCCAATCGAACAATAATGTTTGAAATCATTTAAGTTTTTTTTTAATTTTTACGTTTACTGTTTGTTCAATTCAACTTCATTGCTTCTTTACATGTCGTATGTTGTGATGATCTTGCCTATTGATAATTTATGTTGTCCTTTTGTGGATTTAAGCTTGATTTTGTCATGCACTGTTAGATGTTTCTCTCACATCACTTAGCTGTTGAACATTGATATTCATTATGATTATGTTTTCGATTTTGTTACCTAGCATAAGTTCTTTTGGTGTTATATAGGTCTGGTGTTGATAGTGGTTAGGACGATCTGTGTTACATCGATGATGATAAGGTTTGTTTTATCTGAGGCCGATTCTGGCTTGCTATTTGTTTTTGTCATGGTAGAGATGTCGATGAAGACGAGTTGTCGCTCAGAGTTGTCGCTTATCTGAGGCTAGCTGTTATGTCTATGGTTGGAATGCAAGGCCTGTTAATTGTCATCGCCCGGCAGTCGTTCATGGCTTGATAACCGGACAACGGTTATGAGCTCGATTACTACTAGATTATTGTTGTTGTTGTAACGTGTTTGTTGTGTTGGTGGTCGTATGGCCATGATTGTATTTGAAGATTTTCTTCCTTTCTATGTCGTGGCAACCCACTATGGTTTGCAGTCGTAACTGGAATTCGGTTCCGAACCAACGGTTAAGTTTATGATGCATATACGGTTATTACAAATTATCTGAGCTTTGGTTGACGGTTTGTTTATCACACGCGCAACGCGCGTGCGGGAATTTAACTAGTTTGAATAAAAACACAAATGAACATATAGTTTTATAAACATCTATTAAAAATTTTTATTACAACCTCGAAGATGGAAGCTTTAACACGTGTCATGAGAAAATGAGTTGAAAAGATATTTAGAAAACAAACCTATTAATCATATCCCTTTCTCTCACTTCAACTTTGTGGTCCACCAAAAAACCATGGTCTACAACCGCCCCACTATAATCCCTGGCTTCAAGAAGTGGATGATGACAATAAGAGTTTTCACTTTTCACATTTAATGAGGTGCAAATGTTTTCTGATTGTTTAAAGACTCCTATAAGACTATCCTCAATGCAAAGCATTTATTACATCCATTCTAGTTATCATTGTCAAATCAGCTTTTTACTCATCCTTTCTACATACATTTCCTCTCCTTTTTAACTCCAACTCATCATTTCCACATGCAACCTCTCTCTTTCACATCATCATTTCTTTTTTATTTTTTCTTTAAAAACTTTTATTTTGTAATCTTAAAAAATATATAATAAATAAATTTAAAAATATTTAAATAATAAACAATAAAAAAACAAGATAAAATTAAACAAAAATTAAACTTGCATTATATCAAAAAATTACATTTTCCTAAAAAAAAGTAAAATACAAATATTCAAATTAAAGTAGAACTAAGATTAAAAATCAAAATAAAACTTAATGAAACCATAACCTAAAATTAAGCTTTTTACTTAGACAAATCTACTCTTCATTAGCTTGATTAGCTTGCTTAAGATTCCAGAGATGTTTCATTAGATTGTTGCGTAGTGCGATGTGAGTATCTTTGCTTCGTAAGGATCTAAACCTCTGCAGATATTGTGCAAACTCAGTGGGTGCACCTCGATTATAACTTGGTAGCTCAGGCTCATCTTCTTCACGGGACCAATTAGTTATCATATGACCTTAATCTTCTACAATCATATTATGTAGAATGATACATGCATGCATTATATCACCTAACACTGGTATGCTTGTAGATCTTCCAGGGCCTCGTATCATTTTCCACCTTGCTTGGAGGACACCAAATGCTCTTTCAACATCCTTTCTACAAGTCTCCTGTCATCGCTTAAAGTATTGCATTTTAAGATTATTTATTGGAGGATAAACGAAACTCTTTACCAGCGTTGACCATTCTGGGTAAATGCCATCTGCAAGATAGTATCCTTGTGTGTACTCATTCCCATTCACAATGAAGTTGCACTGTGGTGCATTCCTTTCTAAGAATTGATTAAACGGTGATTGATTAAGAATATTGATATCATTGTTTGAACCTGCCACTCCAAAGAATGCATGTCAAATCCAAAGGTCGTGTGATGCCACAGCCTCCAGCATAATGGTTGGATGACCATGATCACCTCGTGTGTATTCTCCTTTCCAAGCGTTAGGCAGTTTCTCCAACCCCAATGCATACAATCTATGCTTCCAAGCATTCTGACAAACCCATGTTTTTCAGAATGCAATTGTAGCAATCATTGAATGTCATCTTGGTTGGGCCTTCTAAGATATCGTGGTCCAAAAACCTCAACAATAGACCTACAGAACTTGTGTAGACATTCAATGGAAGTGCTTTCACCAATGCGTATATACTCATCTACTTGGTCAGCTGATGTACCATAAGCTAACTGACGAATGGCACTTGTACATTTTTGTATTGGTGAAAGACCTTTTACACCAAGAGCATCGTATCTTTATGTGAAAGACTTAAAATTTTGACAGCTACCTGGTTTAGAGATTTCTTCAACAATGCGATTAAAAAGACGTATGGTCATCCAGAACCTTCGTCTAAAGAAGCTTCATCAAATACCGGCTCTGGAGCGAAGTAATCGTTCCACAAATGGGCAGCTCCATCCTTTCAGCCTCTGTTTAAGTACTTCTGCTTGTCATTCCGTCTAGAAGAACTTCCCTCTTGTGAATCAACCTCATCTTGAGCATCAAGCTCAAACATCTGCATTGCTAATTCTTCAACGTCATCGAAAATGAGATGTTGAAAGTGTTGAGTCAACATCATTGGGATGTTTTGTGGGACTTGTCCATCATCTGAACTCATTTTGAATTGTAAAAAGAAGTGTTTGAGAAAAAAGGAATGTTGTAACATCTCGTATTTTACGATAATTGAAACTAATAATAATAATAATAATAAAGATAATAATAATAATATAATAATAATAATGATAATAATAATAAAGATAGTAATAATAATAAGAAAGATAATAATAACAATAACAATAATAATATAATAATAATAATAATAATAATAATAATAATAATAATAATAATAATAATAATAATAATAACTTAGAATAAAGTGCGGGGGGTAGTTTTGTCATTTTGAAAACTTTAAATAAAAGTTTAATACATAATATAATAACATGTGAAAGATGAGGGACTAAAACTGCAAATAGCCCAAACCACCCCCCTTTCCCCGTCGGAACCTCGCCGCCGACCAACGGCTCCGGCGAGCCCACAGTAACCAGACTTCTCGATTTTTAACCGAATCAAACACCCCGACACCTTCACGTGGGGGATTCGAACGCGTGCTCAACTTTAATTTGAAAAATCAAGTGGATTAGTGCGATCTGTTCCCTTCCCCGCGTTGTCGGCCCCTTTCACAGGCTACGATCGCACTACGCTCTAAAATAATCGAATTAATCGCACCTATACAATCATACATCTACCTATAATCGTTTACGGCTTTCAATTTCATCTGAAAAACACGATTTCCTCGCATTTGATTATCACTTTCATCTGCGACCTGCAACTTAGTCGAGCTACACCTTCCGGGAACTCTAGACCGAAATTGGTTGAGGGCTAATACTATAAACCATCATTATAAGCTTCCCATGTGATCAATTGAACCAACAACATCATCTAAACCACGATTGGACGTTGTTCTTGGTCGCGACTCGTCTGCAGCTTAACACCATCAATTCGAACATAATCACGTAAGTTATACATATCATTATAATCGATTTTACATAAGGAATCAAAGCCCTATGTTTGATTTCGTTAACTATTTCATTTGGATGTTCAATTTGATACGAATCGAATTCTAGGGTTCTTGAATTTGGGGGAGTTCCTTGAAACCTGTTTAAAAGATTTAAAAACCGTGAACTAATGCGGCCACGGCCCTTGGTTTACTGGTATGTGAGTCGGAGTGTGGGATGAAGGTCACGGGTTCGAACCCGTGCACCTACCATAATTTTTTTAAAGCTTTTTCAACCTTAAAAAAATTATATAAAAATTCTAAAAATTATTAAAACCAGTTTTATAAACTTTAAATATTTTTCTTTACATCAAACCAATTTCTGAAAATTTATTTCTTATAATATCTTAATATTTTATTTTATTTTATTAAAACAAATAATAAACTAGTTAAATAATTCATAAGATAGACTTCAAAAGTTATTTATCTTAACAAAACATTACAATTGGATTATTTTCATGTTTTAGTTTACTAATTATTATTGTTTCAAATAATAAATAATTATTTGTCTCAAATAATAAAAATAAAAGTTTTATCATGATAATTGTAGAAATTATATATTTTATAATTTCATAAATTATTCTAAAATATTATTCTGTTATAAAATATACTAACTAAAGGTTAGATTAATAATTTGTTATTAATCAAAACGTTATTCCAATTAATTTTAAATAATTATAAAGTTTTATATATATTAAACCTTATCAATTTTTATACTTAAATTCATTCTTAAAATACTTAACACACATATAAAATTCTCCTAATGGATCAAAATGCGAATAATTACTTTATAAATTTAATTACTCGACAAAACCTCACAATTCCAATTGAAACCCTAGTTCACGTCTAATTGTTAATCTTATTATCATACTTTAATCTTGTAATAAATATGTTTAGGTGCCTTGTAAAAGAATTCGTTGGAACGTCGTTTAATTCTTATCTTCACCTTATATATATCAAGTGAGTTTTCCTTGCCCCCTTTTACTTTATTTCACACCATTTTGGGGTGAAACATGATACTTATACATCATACACTTATAAACGTTTGAGACTTGTAAAGCACTTGCAATTCATCTTTATATTTTGTCATGGTTATTTGTGTGATGTAAGTGATTATATGAGATACATAGTTTGTTACAATCATTAACTATTGCTAGCCTGGCGACGTCTTAGATCTTTGGGCCTGACAAGCCTATTTGGTGCTAAAGTCGATGAACTGCCGACTCCTAGGAGCCGTATGCTTGTGCACTAGGGACCAAATACACTTAGCCAATCTTATATACTTGTAATCAAGTCGAGGTTTGATTGTAAAGATATGTGTTCTATAACCTTACTAGCTTATAACCTATGACATGAATTGCTACTTATAATCTTTTCATATTATGTATGAAAACTTGGGAAACTCACCAACTATTTTTAGTTGACCTTTTATTTTTATCATGTTTCAGGTAATCCCCGAGTTTAGAGTGATCTTTTGAAGCTTGCAATAAAACTAGGACGTGGACCTAGTTAAATAAATAAAATGCTATGTTATGTTTGATTTATGTTTGAACTTATGGCGTATTTGAGGCTTATGTTTGTAATCACTTTTGAAACTATTAATTTGAATATTTACATTTAAACATAGCGTTATGTGGCTGTGAACAATCGTAACTCTCACGCCTCGACGATTCCGCCGTCAAGGTTGGGGTGTGACAGATTGGTATCAGAGCCCATAACTATAGGGATTTAGGTTATTAGAAATGGTGACCTAGACTATAGTTGCATGAACCTCATAGAAAGATCTTTATACTTTTGTGCTCACATATTGTTTGAATGCTACATAATGCTATGCCTTTTGTGCAATTTGATGCCTTAGCATAGGATTGCCTTATGTATGCTTAAATTTAGTTACTTGACTCCCTAAAATTAACTTTGACTTTTGACTCTCCCCGACAAATAAACTTCCTAAACCTACTCTCAACGACATGTGGAATCTACACTTATCATCGTGGGTTTAATTCTTTAGACTCTATGTCTAATCTGTGAAAATCCCATCAAGGTTTTGATTTCATGAACCAAAGAAATTTGTGTGACACATAGACACCTGTATTTTGGATTTCCTGGCAAAAGGCCTTCGGGCTAAGGCAAGCATATCGCATAAATCTCACTACGAGACCAGTTATGCTTACCTGGGGATTTCTGGGATAAGTGATAAACTATGGTCAACGTACACAAGTTTCTAAGGTAAATGGGTCAATTTACCTTGACGTGTCAACGATTCCAAATGGTAATGCGTTACCAAATGGAACCATCCTTTTTGTATCTTAAAAATCCTTGAATCCTTGAACTGGTTTATCACCAAAGTTTAAATATTTTCTCATTCTTAACCTAAATAATGTTCCTGTTAATATTGAACCCATCCTACATTTCAACTCTTACGTTTAAACGCTCAACGTGTAACGTGTAACGGTATTGAACCCAGCGTTTCATATAACTATTTCTATACCTTGATCAACGTGAACATGGATCTTAATATACCTAAAGATAGTGGGAATCTAAACCGCATAGCCTTTAAAACTTTAAACCGTTACTTATGGTTCTCAAATCTTCTTAAGAATGTGTCCCATAACTAAGAACATGCAATGCTGTAGGTGGAATTTCTACATCTCGGGATGCCTTGTCTAGGCAAAGTGTAAATAGTGAATTGACTCGATCATTGAATCCATTTACTTGACTCGAAACCCTTGAGATGATTGATCACTTATAAGTACGTGTGTCTTCAATAAGGCTATGGTTGACCTCATATCTTGAGAAGTCATTGTATTTTCCTTCGATTGTGAATCGAATGTTCACATCTCATCATGGTGTCGAATCATTCTTGTTCTTGATTTTGTCTCCCTGATTTAAATTATTCAAGATTTGAACACCATCATAACAAATTCTGCTATCTCGAACTTTGATCTTAAGCTTGTAAGCATGATTTTTCCTTTGTCACACTGATATAAATTAAAATTTTCTAAATTTCTAAGTGATATTCTTTTCCTTTCGTTGTTAAGTCGAACCTTGAACCGTCTGCACCATGGGAGATACAAGAGTTTGTAAGTCAGTCTATGACTAAGAACACTCGTACCTCCTAAATAATTCTAACTCATCAAAGCAGGGGTGATTCCCTTACTTTGATGAATCACTATTCGTTCCGATAAATGGTTTCCAAATTATATGTTTTATGAAATTTCATCCTCTGGATTAGGGTGATTACCTTATCTTGGGGATTGACTTCAAGTATTTTCTTTGGAATGGCATTTCACAAGTGACATGATCTCGCCAAAATAGGATTGAAACCCGTACTTTGGTGACAAATGTCAATCTTCGATTGCTTTCTTGTTATTATGAAATTCAATCATTAAGATAGGCGTGAATCCCATACCTTGATGATAATTTCATTTTTATGAATTGTATTTTCTCAAAAGAAATGATTCTCGTCAAAGTAGGAGTGAATTCTGGATTTTGATGAAGAAGTTCATCCTGTAATATTTTTTTTTGTAAAACTTCATCGTTAAGATAGGAGTGATTTCCCTTACCTTAATGGTGAGTTACCTCGTCTTATTTCTATGGATCCTCAACAATAAGTTGGGATCGAACTTTTTGATTGGTAAGTTAGTGGTCATATCTTGGGAATACACCATCAAGTTAGGAGTGAAAACCACACCTTGATGACTATTCTCATTTCTTGATCTCAACTTACCATGGTTATAATCGAGTGACGAGAAGCATGCAGTAACTTGAAGGGAGAATCAATGTTAGTGTTCCGACCTATCAAGCCAAGGCATGATCTCTGAACTGAAAGGAGACCCGATCGTTTTATGTTGATTTTGATTCCAAGCTTGACGCATGTAAATTCTTAAAACGATTTCTTTCCCGTTATTCTCATGTTTTGATTTGATCTAGCTATATGGAACCATTTATTCCCTACTTATCAACTTTCATTTTGAGTTATCATTAAAACCTGATTGCGTAATGATAGCTTCCTAAACAACCTTCCTGCCAAATAAAGACATTACTAATTTGTGTTCATGGCTTCCTAGCCACACGAATGTTTCTCAGCTGTGATTATGAGTTTGATGAACCGCGTGTGCAAGCCGTACTTGGAAAGCCACTGGTGTTTGCCTTTATCCGCAATATCCTGAATTATTTAAATTTTAATCCAATCGTGAATGCTATCTTCGTTGATCAATGCAATTTCTATTATTGTGTCATTTCTTGGACCATCTTTGAACTCCTCATAACAACCTCTGGTAATAATGTCTTTCCTCAAAACCTCACTTACTCTGAAAACCCATTACAACGATTTTCCTCATACTAAAGTTAATCTTTAATCTTAACAAACACGATACTTGTATCAACGTTACACTAATAACACTTTGAACCCTTATTGACATGAGTAAACAAGAATCGATCACCTAGAAACCCGTTAAAGTTACTTGCTTGAGAAGCTCTTATAAATTCCATCCAAAAACATCCGGAACTTATTTCTCATGTTCGTTAAGCCGAGTCCCGTATCGATCTAATGTATGGTGTTTCACACATGACAAACTTTTTTTTAACCGTATTGAACCGTTTGAAATACAAACGTTTATCAATTGAAAATCTTAATATCAACGTTACACTAATAACACTTTGAACCCTTATTGACATGAGTAAACAAGAATCGATCACCTAGAAACCCGTTAAAGTTACTTGCTTGAGAAGCTCTTATAAATTCCATCCAAAAACATCCGGAACTTATTTCTCATGTTCGTTAAGCCGAGTCCCGTATCGATCTAATGTATGGTGTTTCACACATGACAAACTTTTTTTTAACCGTATTGAACCGTTTGAAATACAAACGTTTATCAATTGAAAATCTTAAAGGAATGACTTGCACACTTGTCAAGGACATATAAGATTATGAATAGTGAAACTTAACAAACTTAAGAATCATAGTTAAACTCATTGAATGTAGACATTCCCAAGAGTGCACTCGTGAACACGAAATAACATCTAAGTCTCCTCATAACCCTAAAATTTATTTCTCATGATTTAATTTCGGGACGAAATTTCTTAAAGTAGGGAGACTGTAACATCTCGTATTTTACGATAATTGAAAATAATAATAATAATAATAATAAAGATAATAATAATAATAATAATAATAATAATGATAATAATAATAAAGATAGTAATAATAATAAGAAAGATAATAATAACAATAACAATAATAATAATATTAATATAATAATAATAATAATAATAATAATAATAATAATAACACACAACAACTTAGAATAAAGTGCGGGGGGTCGTTTAGTCATTTCGAAAACTTTAAATAAAAGTTTAATACATAATATAATAACATGTGAAACATGAGGGACTAAAACTGCAAATAACCCAAACCACCCCCCTTTCCCCGTCGGAACCTCGCCGCCGACCAACGGCTCCGGCGAGCCCGCAGCAACCAGATTTCTCGATTTTTAACCGAATCAAACACCCCGACACCTTCACGGGGGATTCGAACGCGTGCTCAACTTTAATTTGAAAAATCAAGTGGATTAGTGCGATCTGTTCCCTTCCCCGCGTGGTCGGCCCCTTTCACAGGCTACGATCGCACTACGCTCTAAAATAATCGAATTAATCGCACTATACAATCATACATCTACCTATAATCGTTTACAGCTTTCAATTTCATCTGAAAAACACGATTTCCTCGCATTTGATTATCACTTTCATCTTCGACCTGCAACTTAGTCGAGCTACACCTTCCGGGAACTCTAGACCGAAATTGGTTGAGGGCTAATACTATAAACCATCATTATAAGCTTCCCATGTGATCAATTGAACCAACAACATCATCTAAACCACGATTGGACGTTGTTCTTGGTCGCGACTCGTCTGCAGCTTAACATCATCAATTCGAACATAATCACGTAAGTTGTACATATCATTATAATTGATTTTACATAAGGAATCAAAGCCCTATGTTTGATTTCGTTAACTATTTCATTTGGATGTTCAATTTGATACGAATCGAATTCTAGGGTTCTTGAAATTGGGGGAGTTCCTTGAAACCTGTTTAAAAGATTTAAAAACCGTGAACTAATGCGGCCACGGCCCTTGGTTTACTGGTATGTGAGTCGGAGTGTGGGATGAAGGTCACGGGTTCGAACCCGTGCACCTACCATAATTTTTTTAAAGCTTTATTAACCTTAAAAAAATTATATAAAAATTCTAAAAATTATTGAAACCAGTTTTATAAACTTTAAATATTTTTCTTTACATCAAACCAATTTATGAAAATTTATTTCTTATAATATCTTAATATTTTATTTTATTTTATTAAAACAAATAATAAAACTAGTTAAATAATTTATAAGATAGACTTCAAAAGTTGTTTATCTTAACAAAACATTACAATTGGATTATTTTCATGTTTTAGTTTACTAATTATTATTGTTTCAAATAATAAATAATTATTTGTCTCAAATAATAAATAATAAAAGTTTTATCATGATAATTGTAGAAATTATATATTTTATAATTTCATAAATTATTTTAAAATATTTCTGTTATAAAATATACTAACTAAAGGTTAGATTAATAATTTGTTATTAATCAAAACGTTATTCCAATTAATTTTAAATAATTATAAAGTTTTATATATATTAAACCTTATCAATTTTATACTTAAATTCATTCTTAAAATACTTAAACACACATATAAAATTCTCCTAATGGATCAAAATGCGAATAATTACTTTATAAATTTAATTACTCGACAAAACCTCACAATTCCAATTGAAACCCTAGTTCACGTCTAATTGTTAATCTTATTATCATACTTTAATCTTGTAATAAATATGTTTAGGTGCCTTGTAAAAGAATTCGTTGGAACGTCGTTTAATTCTTATCTTCACCTTATATATATCAAGTGAGTTTTCCTTGCCCCCTTTTACTTTATTTCACACCATTTTGGGGTAAACATGATACTTATACATCATACACTTATAAACGTTTGAGACTTGTAAAGCACTTGCAATTCATCTTTATATTTTTCATGGTTATTTGTGTGATGTAAGTGATTATATGAGATACATAGTTTGTTACAATCATTAACTATTGCTAGCCTGGCGACGTCTTAGATCTTTGGGCCTGACAAGCCTATTTGGTGCTAAAGTCGATGAACTGCCGACTCGTAGGAGCCGTATGCTTGTGCACTAGGGACCAAATACACTTAGCCAATCTTATATACTTGTAATCAAGTCGAGGTTTGATTGTAAAGATATGTGTTCTATAACCTTACTAGCTTATAACCTATGACATGAATTGCTACTTATAATCTTTTCATATTATGTATGAAAACTTGGGAAACTCACCAACTATTTTTAGTTGACCTTTTATTTTTATCATGTTTCAGGTAACCCCCGAGTTTAGAGTGATATTTTGAAGCTTGCAATAAAACTAGGACGTGGACCTAGTTAAATAAATAAAATGCTATGTTATGTTTGATTTATGTTTGAACTTATGGCGTATTTGAGGCTTATGTTTGTAATCACTTTTGAAACTATTAATTTGAATATTTACATTTAAACATAGCGTTATGTGGCTGTGAACAATCGTAACTCTCACGCCTCGACGATTCCGCCGTCAAGGTTGGGGTGTGACAAATGTGTGTGTGAAAATGGTTGGTCTAGATATGTATATATAGTGATGGGGAAAAATTAGCCGTTATAAAGTAGCCGTTATAGAGTAGCCGTTTGAAATTAGCCATTATAAAGTAGTCGTTTAAAACTAGCCGTTATAAAGTAGCCGTTACACTAGCTGTTGGGAATTTAATTTTGTCTTTTAAATAAACTAGCCGTTGGAAATTTGAAATTACATTGCATAAAAAGAAATTACATTTTCCTAAAAATAAAAATGCATAAAAGAAATTACATTTTCCTAAAAATAAAAATACATAAAAGGAAATTGCATTTTCCTAAAATAAAAAAAATAAAAAGAAATTACATTTTCCTAAAAATAAAAATACATAAGCTACCGTTAAATACGATTGTAGCCGTATTTCTCGCGGATTTCAGCACACGTTGCCTCGTGTTCGGCTCGTTGATTTGGATTCATGTAAGTGGTGTCAAGTAAGAGTATTTTTTTCAGTTTCATCTCGAACTTCTTTTGCTCTATTTCATAGAATTTATCAATTCTTTGCTCGAATTTGCTGATCGATTCACTCTTGGCACGATTGGTCGATGATATCTCATCAATAAGTTTTAGCTTCCTCATGTCGTATTCAGACGACTCTATTCCTGCTTTGCCTTTTAGTTTGGCTTTGGCCTCTTCCCTCCAATTGGACGTGTTGGAGCAACTTGCTGAACTTGAACTTTAAAGTCTTCATTGTTAACAACTTCAAGTGATATTGTGATTTCAGGAGACTGACCAAAGTTGGCATCGGAAGCAGAACTCGTATACCCCCGAGCGGTTAGTTTTTGTTCTTTTAGGGGTTGAAAGCCATGAACATGCGTAGCAGAGTTGTGCTTACGATGTTCTTTAACAACATTCCATACATGTCCGTATGCAAAAGCAGCAGAAGTCTTGTTAGATGGATCGTTGATATACAATTGTTTAGCCTCTTGGATGTACTGTCATCTGACCAACCGCTTCTGTAACGAGACTTGACTTGTAAATACAACTCATTAAATCTATTCACCTTAGATTTAAACATATGCCAATGGCTTCGTAGATTGTGAGCATCTCGTGGAATTACAGCTTCACTTTCATTATAGTATTTTTCAACCTTACCCCAATAGGCATCCCCAGTTTCGTTGTTGCCAAGGATTGGATCCTCGAAAATTGAAATCACGCCTTAGGCAAGCAACACCTCATCACTATTAGGCCATTTTTGACGACTCGTCTTTGTTGGTTGCTCATCATTCTTCTCAGTCACCATCTTGCTTGGCTTCTTATTTTTATTTTTGTTTGCGGCTTTGCTTTTGATGGTGATTCCACAAGATCTTCTTGAGTTGTTGAAACTGAGGTTGTTGCATTTGGGAGGTTTTTTGAACTTGTTTCCATTAAAGAAATTGTTAAAATTGTTGAGGATCACAGGCAGGTTGTTGAAACTATGGTATGACAGGAAATTGTCCAAATTGCGGGAATGAAGGTCCCTGTTGAAACTGGGGATATGGTTGTGCTTGTGAAAACTGAGAAAAGTTTTGTGATTATGATAAAAGAGGGAATGATGGATGTTGTTGTTGTGGGTTTTGCTGATCATCATCATCGTTTAACAAACCAGTGAAAGAAAATTGGTGTCTTGGATCCATTTTGAAAGTGTGATGTTGAAAAAATTTGAGAGTTTGTAAGATTTTGGGGTGAAAAATGAGTTAGTTTTAGTGGGTATTTATAGGGAAAAAAACTAGCCATTTTTTTTCAAAAATAGTTGCTAAAAATATTTGCAAATAGCCGTTGTGGCTTTTTTTAAAAAAGTTTGTTTTTTCTTTTAATATAGTTGGCTTTTTTTTAATAAAGCATGTGGTTTTTTTTAAATAAAAAATTAATTTTATTCATATAGGCCCACTAGTAGATGCATTTGAGTGTACTTGACCAAGTATGTGCTTCCCCTTCCCACATCCTCTCCAATGCTTCCTCTTCAAATGCATCCTCCACCTCACTAAATGCATCCTCTACAATTAAAGCATTGAAGATAGTCTAAGTGTTTAAAGATTCATATTTATTTGAATCATGGAAAAGATAAACAAATTAAGAATAATACTTCACACGCCTATGTGTTTCTAACATTATAATCATGTGCGAGTGTTCATTCGCATGCTATGAAAAAAAATTAACACGTATACGGGTAAAGTTCATTGATGTAAAGTAACAAAACTCGATCAACCAGCGAACAACAAACTATGTAATCCATTTTAATAAGTATAAACTTCCTGGACTTTTAAAGAATTCTACAGCAAAGACAGACCCACTACTATACATAGATAAAAATAAATCAAAGTTGAATACATATTTATGAATACTAGTAAAATATGAGTACATAACTAGCTCACCTATGTACATCGATGATATATGTGGCAAGCATATAAGTACTCGTCCTTAAATATAGCAAATATACAAAACCTAATGTTGATCCCATACGTCTACCCTTGTAAAAGTAAATATAATATGACATACATTACTTGAGTAAAATACACAGACGTAGTGGCGGAGCTTGAACTAATTTATTAGAGGGCGGGAGCAAACGCAACATATATATATATATATTATATATATCTATATATATATATATATATATAGATAGAGAGAGAGAGAGAGAGAGAGAGAGAGAGGGAGAGGGAGAGGGAGATTCTACTAAAAAATATATGTTGCCTAAAAAGGCTAAGAAGAAATAAGGTGGGTGACATGTGGTAAAACTAGAAAATAGGGGTTAAATGGTATTTTGGTCTATTAACAATTTAATCTAATTCTATTTCTCCTTTAAAATTGTAGCACATTTCTTTTACACACTCTGTTCACTCACAAATCATATAAAATTAATCTCAAAATACAACCAAAGCCTAAATGTCTCTCGTTGTCTTAAATTTCATAATTACATACAACAACTAATCGATGATTAGAAATGTTAACTTGAGCGGTGGGTATTAATCGGTAGTATTTTAAGACAATGATTCGGTAGTCAATGATAGTGGTAATTGGAGATAATGAATAATGACGAGGAATGATATTAATGATCAATGACACTCAAATGTCATTCGTTTTATAACACTTAGTTGTTACGTTGATTGTTCAAGCACAAAATAATATATAGGTTGTTGTTTTAACGCCAAACAATAAGAAAGGTGTTATATTAACGTAAATAGTGAACATTAAAATAGCAAAGAAAGTGTTATTTCTATGTTGTTTGATATATTGACATAATACATCACAGAAACAACCATGAGACCTTGTTGTATTGATGTAAAACATCATAGAACATGTTACGTAAAACCGCACAAAACTGTGCTATTTAACAAAACAACACAAAACTGTGTTGTTTGACGCAAACAACACAAAACTGTGATGTTTTTATGAAATACAACACAATTTTGTGCTGCTTGGAAAATACAACATAAAACTGTGTTGTAGGATGCAAAACAACACAAACTATGCTGTTTTTATGAAATACATCACAATTTTGTGCTGTTTTATGAAAGACAGCACGGCTTTGTGCTGTTTTATGAAATACAACACAACATAACATTGTGCTGTTTTATGATTACAACACAACTTTGTGCTGTTTTATGAAATAAAGCACATTTTTGTGTTGTTTTATAAAAATATAGCACAAAAAACGTTAAAATGCAGCACAATTTCATATAATATATTTTTTTATAAAAATATAGCAATACTATACTCAATTTAAGAGGAAAAAAACGCTTGATTTTATGGTATAATTTTTTTAAAAAATAATCTAGCATGGAAAATATATAACGTTTAAAAAAAATGAGGAAAACTCGAAAAAGTTAATAAAAGTGGTTCATACCCAAAATATCACTTCACATTGTTTATTTATAACATTATCATCTTATTTATTGATTAAGAAATGAAATACTAAGATTATTTCTTAGCCTTCTTAGGCAAAATATATTTTTTAATGGAACCCCCCCCCCTCTCTCTTCTCTCTATCTATCTATCTATCTATCTATCTATCTATCTATCTATATATCTATCTATCTATCTATCTCTATCTATCTATTATCTACTATCTCTCTCTCTCTCTCTCTCTTCTCTCTATATAGATAATATATATATAATATATATATATATATATTAATGTATTAGACCTAACATTAAACACTACGACAGAAAAGAGGGGGGCGGCCCCTCCGACCATACTGAAGCTCCGCCCATGCGGAGACGGTTATCTCAACTCTCTATCATGATAAGTTGTCTGGTTATATTGCCATGATGACATGCATGGATCCCCTCTCCTTCCCCCGGCAAAAGAATATAAAAACATAAAATAATAGAGTAGAGACTATAGAGAGTAAGTACCATTGCATAGATACATATTAGTTACGTAGCATATACTCAATCGTGCATAAAGTAGTTTTATATTTATCAATACTTTTAGTATATTATAATGTTTATCGAGAAAATAACTTTAAAGATTAACGATTTAGGTGATAAGTGCCAACTTTATTTAATTATAAATATTATTGGGCTTTGTAATTAAACTTGGGCTTAACTAAATCATTGGTGTTTCTATATATTGGGTTTATAAATTTTTGTTTGGCCACAAAATTATTAGCCCACGTTTGTGTAGACCAGCCCAACTTTTGTGTTAATTTGGATATTAGACACAACTAGTATTAAACCCCACACGTTGTAGCGGGAGACGTAAAATTATGTCAACTAATACTAAGCAAACCAGCGCAAATGACCACCAACACTGGAAAAATCATAAAAACATAAAAGAAAAAAATCGAATGAAAAGTAGACGTAAAAACGTTGAACTATGCAGGGACAGCAAGTGGAACATAAAACATGTATAACAATAAGTAAATCTATCTAGGATCAGCGTGTTGTGACGGGGCCATAAAGTGAAAATAATATGCAAGAGAAAATGTTGAATCACACACGCACGCTACGGTGCGTTAACTTGTAAAATTGACAACGAAACATAAAACGAAAATTTGTAAAACATGAAAATATAGGGGATCAAAGTTGAAAGTAAAAAAAAATATTAAGTCTAAATTGTAAAAGATAAAAGTATATGGTTATAATAAAAAAAGTTGGAGATTAAAAAAGAAATACAACCCATAAAACATATAGTACCACTTACATTGCATACAAAACTTGATAACTAGTATAATATAAAAAGGAAGAGTAAACTTCACTTTTGTTCCCTGTGGTTTGGTCGAAATAACGGTTTTCCTCCAAACGTTTTAAAATCGCGATTTTGCTCGCTGTGGTTTGCAATTCGTTTCAATCAACTCCAACAACCAGTAACACCGTTAGTTTTTTTTGTTAACTCCAGGGGCATTGTAGTCTATTTATTGATAAGGACTAATTATGCCATTTATTCAAACTTGTTTAATAATTTAAAGGACCAATTATATAATTTATTATGCTATTTATTTAAATTTTTTTGTCATCTCCAACCCACAGCCACCGCCACCGGCTATCATCACCGGCGCCGCAACGGCCACCAACACTGGCGACGGAACCGACCACCATCACCAGCGACGGAAACCGCACCATCACAACCCCTCTTCCATCTCTATTCCGACACCAAAACGCACCCACCACCTCCTGTTACCAACATCCACCTTGCCACCTCCACCATCACACCAGCACCACCTCCACCATCGCAGCACCACCATCGCACCACCATCGCACCACCACCATCGCTCCACCATCGCACCACCATCGCACCACCACCGCACCACCACCACCATCGCTCCACCTGTTATTTCCCACCATCGTACCACCACCATCGCTCCACCTCCACCATCGCACCACCACAATCGCAATCGCAGCACCACCATCGCTCCACCATCGCAGCCCACCTATTATTTCCCACCATCACACCACCACCATCGCTCCACCATCGCAGCACCACCATCGCTCCACCGTCGCATCAACAACCACTGACCACACGACCTTAGATGAAGCCTTATCACAAGGCGGCAAACCACCATCGCTCTCAGATCTCCACCATTGATCTGCTTCAAAACCCTAAATCGATTTGGGTCTGTAGAGATGGTCATATATAGTGTAGACTGGACGATGACGATGATGATAGTGACAGATGAATGGCGGTGGCGGTGGTGCAAGGGGCTGACGGTGGTGGTGGCTGTGTGGTGGTGGTGGTGGCTGTGTTGTGGTGGTGGTGGTGGCTGTGTGTGTGGTGGTGGTGGTGGCTGTGTTGTGGTGGTGGTGGTGGTTTCTAGGGTTTTAGAGAGAATTAGAGAGAGAATGTGTGAGTGAGATATATATTTGTATTAAGAAAGTTTAAGAAATTACATTATCAGCCCTACTAGTAAAATGTCTAAAATGCCCTTATAATTAACACACTTATTTAACGGTGTTAGTAAGTTGGAGTAAATTGAAACGAATTGCAAACCACAGGGAGCAAAATCGCGATTTTAAAACGTTTGGAGGAAAACTGTTATTTCGACCAACCACAGGGAGCAAAAACGAAGTTTACTTAAAAAGGAAAATGGATGGAAATGGAAGCCAAGGATCTCCTCGATCCCTTTTCCTTCCTCGATCAACAATAATGCTCAAGGGAAAAAAGAAAAATAAAAGGGAACAAGGTACTCACGGTGACATAGGGGTTTCCAAGGCTACGATCAAGAATAAATTAAAAATCCTTTTACTTCATATGAAACATGTAATTGAAAGAGTTTAAATGGTATCTATGTTTTACTCGAAAATGCTTGCATTCAGTGGATCTAGAATCTATTTCAGGGTAACATAATTCCAAATTTTTTTACCGTACATTAATAAGTATAAAGAAAAAAAAACATGATAACAAAAAAAGTTAAACAAATACCTAATACATCTCAGAACTCTCCTCTTCAATTTTTCATAACTTGAAATCGAAGCACTACATCCTCATTCGTTACTTCTTCAAACGTTTTCTTTTCAACAGCACATACTAGAGCATTATTAAAATATTACTCCCCCATTCGAATTTGTAAATCCATCTTAATAAGCTTCAGTTTAGAAAAATATTTTTAATGGTTGCGGTTGCAACCGGTTAAATCAGTGCTTGCTTCAATATTCGATAAAACAAAAAAGAAAGATTTTTTTTCCGGTTTCCATCATTATCCAAGCAAGATGACACATTTTATTTAAGTTTATAAATCTATCATCTTCTTTTAGTGGGTGATAAAACACCTTAAGTTCACCCAAAATACATCATTTTTCATTCAGACTAAAATCAACCGGATACATCTAACAAAAACCACTATCTATATATGTCAAACTTTAAAACTAGGACTTATACCTGACATATTTTCTACCAATGTAGTTGATACCTCATTAAATCGATTTCTTAATTCTTGAATTAACATATCCAAAACCGTATTAAAAATCTCAGCCTCAAAATGATGTCGATGAGTAATGACAGTTTTCCGGTTTCTTGGTTTATCATAACTTTCATCATATCCAACACCTTAATATGTTTTTTATACAAAAATAAGTCACTTTTTCCACCATAGCATTAAACCCTTTTGTCTTAAATCATCAATGCTTGTTTGTTTCATTTATTAACTTACTCGCTTCTAATAAATTTTGACTTTTTTAAGATGTTTAGAGAGAACTTTGTGTGGCCTAAGATATGTTACATCAAGTGTACATAAAAACAAACTCAAGTTTTTTAAACATGATAGAATACATTTTGCACTAGTTCGTTGTTGAGTTCTATCTCCTTCTTTAACATAACGAAGCACGTCAACATCTTCCGAAAATAATTTCAGCACATTTATGATTATTGCATGTTGAGAATCCCATCTTGTATTTCCAGCTAGTATATGGAACTCTCTTTGTTTAATCATTTTCCGGTCTTAATTTCACCTGAAAAATTCATTCCTCCATGCTCTTTATTTTGCCTCCCGTGTCATATGTTTTTGTTTGCAAGAAGCAGAAATTGTATTAACAACCATGCTAATGTAATCATAAAACTTTTTAACAGCTTCATGCTTTTTTACAACCGTAACAATCACTAGTTGTAGTTGATGAGCAAAGCAATTTATATAATATGCCAATGGATTCTTTCTCAAAATTATAGCTTTTAAGCCATTAAACTCTCCTCGCATATTGCTTGCACCATCATAGACTTGACCCCTAACATGTTTAAAAAAAATAAATAATTACATAAAATCAATTAATTTCTATTAAAGTTTAAGTGTAGAAAGTATAAAACTTATTACTTGATCTATACTCAGCTGGTTATTTACTAACAAAGAAAGAATGACTTGTTTAAGAGTAGAAGAAGATATATTTTTCACATGAGCAATTCTAATAAAACTTTCTTTAACAACCTCGACTTTATTGACATATCTCAAAACTACCGCCATTTGATCTTTAAAGATACGTCACTAGACTCATTCACTAACAATACAAACACATTATCTTTGATTTCTTCACAAATCCTTTTTGTTACCTCTTTCGTAAAGCAATCAATAATCTCCTTTTGTGTTGATGGAGCCATCAATTTATTATTCTTCTTTGCATTCCCTAATGTGTACTTACCAATCTCTGAATTATTCTCACCAACCAACTTTAATGTTGAAAGAAAACAATCCTTCGAACGAGATTTATCCAATTCATCATGACCTCGAAATGGTAAGTATTTTCTAAGCAAAATCTAGCACTAATAACAGATCCTAATAATCTGAACAGGTTTGCAACGTTTTCTTGATCACTTTTCTTATTTCACTTAACATAAATAGATTGCTTTTGTTTCAAAACATCCTCACATTTTGTGTCGCCTTAATATGATGACTGTTAACTGATCCAACATGGTCTTTTAAGGCACCCGTTTATTCCAATTACAAACCCTTTATTTGGACTTGAAAAAGTATCTCTTCCATCGTAATCACTAACTTTTTCTTTAAACAAATAAAAATATAAGAAATAGGCTTTGTGCAGGTTCGTGTAATGGTTCACAATGGTTTCACAGTTGAAGATTATCAACTAAACACACTTACTAGATCAAATAGGAAAACATGCAGTGAAACTAAGGATAACTAGTAAGAACACTCAAGAACACAAAGATTGTTTTCAAGGATGATGTATATTGCTCTTAAGTGTTTATAAGTATTACCCAAGCTTAGTCATAAGACTGATACATGAGAAACTTTATACTACATCCTCCACCCGACCATACTTTGAAGGTCAGCTGGACACTAATCTAGACAACAAGATTGATGTAAAATCAAAAGGTAGATTGTCTTTTGACATGTGACTATGACATGCCATAGCTCACATCCTATTGTATAAAACTAAGGATAAAAGTACTAAAATAGGAAGTTACAAATAAAAGATCATATTGTAAGGTTGACAAAAGTAAAAAAGTAATCACCAACTTGTATAAGTTGATGAGTCTTTAGAGCTGACAGTGAAAATGTCTTCTGCTTTTGTTAAAAGTATGTCAAGACATATGTCTTCTTAGTATTTGGAAGAGTTCAATCTTCAAGCTTCGAAACACTCAGTCTTCAAGCTTTGGAAGACTTCACTTTTGGCTTCGGAATATTTCTGTCATTAGCTTCAGAAGATTTGGCACTTAGTTATTTTTCTTTATATATTATCAAATCTTCTTAAGTACTTCCTTGTACTTCAGTATATATTGAGATATCTTTGGTTAGCATCAGCCTCTAAGATAATCATCTTGATCTTACACTTTGTCTACTTTAGTACTACACTTTAACCACCGATATGTATCATACCATTTTACATTAAAACATCTTTGCCCATTAAAATACTCTTTGAATGTAAATCTATAACTTCGTGGTTGAAAAGCCTTTTTAACAAAATGGTGACTTCTTATGTCACCTATTTGATTAGGATGATAACTAGCAATATGTGACCTATCAAAAGGGTCCGAGGAAGATTATTTAAATCAAATTCATTTGGGAGCGAAGGAATTGAACCCGGAGGAATTGAAACCTAGGGAGTTGAACCAAGAGAATTAAACTCAAAGAAGTGTTGATGCAATATCATCATCATTGTTAGAACCAACATCCTCCTCTTGAAATTTCTTTTAAAAATATACAAATAAGAATTTGTTTTTTCATCTTTCAAATCCCTAACTTTATAACAAATAACACAATAAGATTACAAACTACAATTAGAAATAACACAATTTAAATCCCTAATTTCAATATCAAATCTCTAATTCATCTTTCAAATTCTTACATCATATACCTAATTGCATAAACCCTAAACATTAGAAATTGAATCAAAGAACCATTAACCAATATCCTCCTATTGAAATATTTCAAATCACTAATTTTTATGACAAATAACACTTAAATATTAGAATTTAAACATATAAAACCTAAATCCATAATTTCATAGTGTAAAACCAAGAAATTGCTTGAACTCTTGATTTGGTGAAAGATGAAAGATCAAATGAGCAACAGCAAGCAACACACGTCGATGATGGCAAGGCCACCACCACAGTAGCAGTTTGACCGATCGTGGTGGTCAGCCGGTGACAAGGTGATCGGCGACAGTGGGAATGGCCGAATGGGATAGGGGTGATTGGCGATAATAGGGATTGTGGAATAGCCGGTTATTTTTTATGTTGTTTGGGTTATAAGTATTTAGGCTTGTATGGTTGTTAGGCTTTTTAAGTTGTTTAATTTTTGGGCAAATTTTAATTTTGTGCCGGTATTTTGGTCTAACTAATTATTAATGTTTTTTATAAAATGTAATGTTGTTTTTATAAAATGTAATGTTTTTTATAAAATATTAGACTATTTTTTTATAAAATCTAAAACTTTCTATGAAGTGTTGAGTTTATAATAAATTTAGGGGTAACGTAATATTTTCTCAGGGGTAACGTAAAACCGTTAAGTTTTTTACGTAAAATCTTAACTTTTTACACTACCCGTAAAAAGTTGAGGGGTAGCGGAGGCTGCCCTTCGGCCTAAGGTATGTCCACTCCTGCTTGCATTCATTGATGAGCCGAGTTGGCTTTAAATACAACTCAAAGCAATGAAATTAAACTAAAAACTACTACTAACAAGGAAACAGAATACTGAAACAACAAATGCTAAAGAACCGGACAAATAAGTACATCCCATGTGTTTGACTGGGTCCATTTATTTGAATTAACCTTATTCAAATGCATCCATATGACTTCTTCATACCATACAAATATCTAGTAGACACGCACATATCATATGACTTCTTCATACCATACAAATATCTAGTAGACACGCACATACATTCATGCATGCATGCATATCTCCCTTTATCCAACAAACCCTCCCTCAAACTAGATAATCTTCAATTACATGTTTGCCTTTAAGATAACACACCCCCAGTTGATCTCTTAACTTCTAAAACACTTCTCTGTGCAGTGGCTTGGTGAAAATATCAACTACTTGATCACTAGTTCCATAGAACTCTAACTTAATTATGCCATCACTCACAAGATCACAAAGGAAATGATATCAAATATTTGAACTGCAATATGCTGGCACCTGCCATGAAATTTCAGGTTCTTTGACCGCTTGATGGTAGAGATTTTGTCACACTTTATAAAAAATGCTTCATTAATATCCACTCCAAGTTTTTCTCAAACACCACAGCTCCAAATCACTTGACAAGCACAGCTCCCAGTTGCCACATACTTGGCTTCTGCAGATGACAGGGCTATTATAGTTTGTTTCTTTGATGACCATGACACAGCTACTCCATCCTAGAAAATCACAAAACCAAATGTGCTTTTTCTATTATTTAAATCACTAGCAAAGTCACTATCTATATAGGGTTTCAACTCACATCTTCCTCCTTTCTTGAATATGATACTATAATCTAATGTTCCTTTCAAGTATCGCAAGACCCTCTTAGCAGCAGCTAGATGAGCTTCCTTTGGATCCAACATATATCTACTGATCATGCTAACCACAAATTATATGTCTGGGCGAGTGGTAGTAACATACATTAGACTTCCTATAATGTGTTTAAATAAGGTATCATCTACCGGTTCACTATCCTTCTTAAGATTGCAACCTGGAACAATTGAGTTGACTACTACATTGCATTCCATCATGTTGAAACAACTCAGAATTTCAGCTGCGTACTTTCCTTGAGAAATATGGTTACCAGCAGAAGACTAGTTTACTTCTATACCCAAGAAGTACTTCATCATGCCAAGATTCGTCATTCCAAACTCTTTTCTTCATGGATTATTTTAAAACTTTCAACATGATATGATCATTTCCTGTGCAGATAAGATCATCCACACAAATATCTACATATAACACCTTATCATCACCATTTCTTTAAATAAAGAGTGTGTGCTCGGACATGCCTTCTTGAAAACTTCTAGCACGAAATAGGCCTCTATACGGTTAAACCAAGCCCTTAGGGTTGTTTTAGACCAAAAATAGCCTTGTGTTTGTACACCCTGTCTTCGTTATTGTTTACCATGTATCCTTGAGGTTGTTGGACATACACATCTTCCTCTAATACTCCATATAAAAATGTTGATTTTAAATCCATTTAATAGATACTCCAACCCTTTTGAGCTGCAATGGTAATAATCAATCGGCTTGTATCCATCCTAGCCATTGGAGCATACACCTCTGAATTTTCAACACCATATTTTTATGCATAACCGCATGCCACCAACCTGGCATTGTACTTTTCAACTTCACCGTTTTCATTAAACTTTGTTTTAAACAACCATTTCACACCAATACACTTGGCATTGTTTGGTAGATCAACTAAACTCCAGGTTTGGTTCCTTTCTATGGCTTCAATCTCCACATCCATGGCCTTCTTCCACCGATCATCTTATACTACCTCCTCATATCTTATTGGATCTTAATCTAAGACTTGAACCATATTCACTTCATCTTCTAGTTGCAACTCATCACCAGTTACATAATCTTTCAAGTAACTTGGTGATCTGTGTTGCCTACCCTGCCTGACTATTGCAGTGGTACTAGAGCTTCCTTCATTTTATGGATATTGAATAACAATCAAATCTAGATCAACATCGGTTGCATGATGATGATGATTCTTCTCTTCATTGAATGAATAATTTCCCCATGTGAGCTCTTCATCATCATTTATTTTATCAATACTTTGGTTCCAGCCCCACTCCTCTCTTTCTTCAAGCACCATATCATTGCTCTCCACAACTTTTATTATCTTTGGATCTATCAATAGGTAAGACTTAGATTCTTCACTCATACCTGCAAGCACACATGTGAAGATTCTGTCATATAGTTTCTTTCTTTTCTCCTTTGGAACATGTACATGGGAAAGTGATCCCCATACTCTGAGATGGTCCTACTGTTGGCTTTAATCCGCTCCAATCTTCTTTACGGCTCATATCGGAAAAGGCCCTACTAGCGCTTCTGTTGAGTACATAGAAGCTTCAGCTAGTTGCTTCACCCCAAAACAATTTAGGCATGTGTTTTGAGGCCAACAAGGTGATGATCATGCCTACAACCATTCTGTTCTTTCATTCCCCCACCTTATTCTATTGTGGATTGAACCTTGTTGTTAACGGTCTTTTGATTCCATGTTCTCTACAGTACCTATGAAATGCATTTGACAAGTAATCAACCCCCTTTATCAGATCTTAGACATTTATTTTTCTTTCCCCTTCCATTCTCAACCATACTTTTAAACAATTTAAACATGTCTTGTTAAACCCAATAACTAACTCTCCCACAATGTAGTCTACATATTTAAATTTATTTTTTACTTGTTGTAATTTATTATAGTTAATTTAGTTTGTTGTAGTCTCCTAATATTGTGGATCTCCCCTTGTATTTATAGTCATCTTTGTTAAGGGAAAAACTCATTCTGGTTGAAAGGTTTATATGGTATCAGAGCTAGGTTATCCATCTTTTTCCTTTGATTCCCCCACGTGACAGCCCTCCTTCATCCCCACCATGACCATCAAGAACAACAGTTCCATCCAAAGCATTCCCGTTACCCCACCCTCCCTTACAATGGTTACTTTCCCCTCCTCTCTTAAACTCACTTCTACAAATTACTTAAGCTGGAAAACCCAGATCGAAGCTCTCCTTCAAGGCTTAGATCTATACAAATTCATTGATGGTTCTCACCTTCCTCCATCCTCGGCTAAATCCACTGATGGCACCACCACCCCTTACACTGATTATGCTGCATGGTTTCGACAAGATCGTCTGCTTTTCGGTGCTCTTATCGGTAGCCTCTCCGCCCTATCGTCCCACTAGTTACAAATGCCACTTCCTCTCTTGATGCTTGGAAGATCTTTTCCAACACCTATGCCTCTCCCTCTCATGGTCATATCAAACAGCTCTACCACCATTTAAAACAATCATCCAAGACCCATGCGCAAACCATTACAGAATACATGCAGTCCATCAAAGTAATAGTCGATGAACTTGGCATCTTAGGAAAAAAGGTCGACCCGGAGGATGTTACTGATGTTATCCTCACCGGTTTGGATCAGAAAACCTACAAACCCATCATCGAAGCAGTTCATGCTCGTGATAACCCCATCTCCTTTCATGAGTTGCATGAAAAACTAATCAACCATGAACTCTCCTTCACCTAACAATCTTACTCCCGCTGCCATCCATCAACTCGTCATAGCCTTCGCTGCTCATAATCGCCCATCCCCTCGACCTTGGACACCCCATACCCTAAGCTCTGGCCCTGGTCTTCTACCCACACCCTCCCCGCCCACTTCCTCCAAACCTTTCCTAGGCAAACGCCAATGGTGCTTTACCAAAGGTCACTCCCTCACCTCTTTCCCCACCTTTAAGAAGACTCACCCACACATTCCTCTCCCTACCTACACCCGGGCGGCACAATCCTCTAAACCGCAGGCACATATGATAGGTCTCGTCAACAATGACTCATCTAATCTCTCTTGGCTTTATGACAGCGGTGCATCTCACCACGTTACCAACAATCTCAATACATTATCTCTCCACAATCTGTATGACGGTACTGATGAACTTGTCATTGGTGATGGTTCGTCACTTACTATTACTCATGTTGGCTCAATTACTCTTTATTTCTCTAATATCCCTCTTACCTTAAATAATGTTCTTTGTGTTCCCTCTATATCTCGTAACATTGTTTCTATCTCTCGTTTGTGTCTTGACAACCATGTACTAATTTAATTTTTCTCTTTTCATTTTTCTATTAAGGATCTCAAATCCAATCTCACCCTCCTACACGAAACAGCTAGTCATGGCATTTATGAGCTTCGTTCCATAATGCCTCCTAGACTATTTCACTTGAAGACAAATAAAGCTTCCTTTTGGCACCATCGTCTCGGCCACCCGCACACTCAAGTCTTGCAACGCTTAGCTTCCTCTTTTTTATTTCATAAACATGACTCTTGTAATTGTTGTTGCATTAATAAAAGTCACAAATTACCTTTTCTTGTTTCTACTCTTACAACTAATGCACCTTTACAATTATTGTACTCGGATGTGTGGTCTTCCCCTATACCATCTTTCGATGGCTTCAAATATTACATTTTATTTGTTGATCATTACACTAAATACATTTGGCTTTATCCCATAAAAAATAAATCTGATTCCCTTAATACATTCATTCGCTTTCAAACATTAGTTGAAAATTACTTTCAAACTAAAATCCAACAACTATACTACGACAATGGAGGTAAATATTTAAAAACTCTCTTCACACCTCGCCTTTTAAGGGATTTCTCATTTGACTTCTCCCCCTCACACTCCCGATCACAATGGCTATGGTGAACGACACCATCGTCACATAGTTGAAACGGGCTTAACTCTCTTATCTCATGCTAAAATGCCTTTAATTACCATTTTGGCCTCTTGCCTTCACCACCGCCACATATCCCATTAATCGTCTACCCACTGCCACCCTTCAACATGACTCCCTGTTTCATAGTCTCTTCAACACACCTCCCAACTATGCTAAACTTCGAGGCTTTGGTTGTCTTGCCTACCCATGGCTACGACCATACTCCCACCACAAACTCCAACCACGATCCACACCATGTGTTTTTGTAGGTTACTCCTCTTCCCAAAGTGCTTATCATTTACTTGACCCCTTAACCAACCGCATATACACTTCCCGCCATGTTCACTTTAAAGAAAACATATTCCCTTATGAACAACTAGTCAAACGCAAAACTCCACCCCTCCAGATCCTGCAACTTGGCTACCCCTAACTATCAACCTCATTCCTTCTCCACAACCCTCCCAATCAGCCCCACCAATTAATACAACCTGCAAGCCCACCCAACCCTCACCTTCGGCTCCTACCACCCACACCCCATCCGCTCCTACACCCAATTCTGTCAAGATCTCCCCTAGCCCCTCGTTACCGCCAACCGATTCTCCCTCGTCACACCCGACCCCGCTATATCTCCACCCTAGACTCGACCCATCAAGAAGCCTAATCCCAAGTATCATAACTCTAATTATATCCTATACCAAACCACCACTCAACCCATAGTTAAACCTTCTACCATTACACAAGCACTCAAACACCCCCTTTGGCGAAAAGCTATGCAAGACGAATTTGATGCTCTACAACATAACCAAACTTGGTCTCTCATTCCACCCGACTCTGCCCCGAACCTGGTTGGCTGTAAATGGGTTTACCGGATAAAATTAAAACCGGACGGCTCGGTTGACAGACATAAAGCCCGATTTGTGGCTAAAGGCTTTCACCAACGTCCGGGCATCGATTATATCGAGACATTTAGTCCTGTCGTCAAATCCGCCACCCTACGTCTTCTTCTCACTCTTGCCACTTCCTCTAATTGTCCATTACGTTAACTCAACATCAACAGTGCATTTCTCCAAGGTACCCTCACCGAATCTGTATATATGGCCCAACCTCCCGGCTTTGCCGACCCCTCCTTTCCTCATCATGTTTGCAAACTCAATAAGGCAAAATTATGGCCTTCGCCAAGCCTCCCGGGCTTGGTATGATGAACTCAAAAACTATCTCCTATCAGTTCATTTCACACCCACCCTATCTCTGATCCCTCTCTATTCATTAACCAAACCATATCTCACCCCATCTTTATTCTCGTCTACGTGGATGATATTATCATCACTGGCCCGAGTTCCTCCACTATCAACACTTTCATCACCTATCTTGCAACTAGATTTTCTCTTAAAGATCTAGGCTAGCTCTCTTACTTCCTTGGTGTTAAAGTCATCCCTCACACTTGTGGCCTCTTTCTCTCTCAAACAAAATATATCCATGATCTCCTAACTCGAGCTAACATGAGTGATTGTAAACCTGTGACCACCCCAATCTCCATTTCAGATTACTTGCATAAAACGGATGGTACCCCTCTAACTTCAGCTACTGAATATCGAGCATTTGTTAGGGCCTTACAATACCAATCACTCACTCGACCCGATGTCGCCTTTGCCGTGAACAAACTGTCTCAGTTCATGCATACACCCACCGACTTACATTGGGCTGCTCTCAGACGGTTGTTACGTGTAACATCGCATATTTTCGTTATCCGACTCATTTTCAAAATGCAAACCCGAATCCATTTTTAGAATATTCATTACAATGAATTATTTTTCATCTATTTTAAACAATTGAACAAATTATAAAATATTATGATTCATAAATACTATTATTAATTTGAAACTTTGGAGATTCATTATACTCAATTTGGGTGATTAACAAATTAATAACAATAACATTATAAGTGTTATAACGTTTCCTTATTATTATAAAAATTTAAGGTGATAATAATCTTAAATAAAATAATAATAATTATTATTAAAATTCTAATAATATTAACAATATTAATAATAATAATATGGTAATAATAATATTAATAAAAATGATAATGATAATAATATTAACAATAATAATCTAAGTTTTTACAACTTTAGATTGTAAATAATAAAATTTACATGAAATAATAACCCTCTAAAACTTCCGGGGTTAAGTTGTAACATATTTAAAACTGAAACAGAGCTTTAAACATCATTTGTAAACCTTTACAAACCACAGGGACCATTTATGTAAATTAAGTAAACACCCAACCCCACCCCCATCTTTCCCTCGCTGCCTTCCCGTGTGTTTGTCGGCCAAGATCCTCGATCGATCGCACTACACATTTTTAATATTCAAAGTAATCCCGCACTAACGAACTATGGATCGTTTATAATCATCCTTTGAACTCAATTTCATCCAAAACAATCAAAAACACCACCTTCGAACACCTCGAAGTCGCGAACCTGCAACTCGATTAAAGTCCCATCTCCGGTTGATATTAACTGAAACTAATAAGGGGCTTTTAATCTCTATCATCATACGAAGCTACCTACGAAACTAATTAATTTTCATCAACTTTTGCTCACCCATCGATTATAACCTTGGTCGCGGACCTGTTCTTGTTGGGTTCAACACCAATACGTCATCATACGGGTAATTACACATACACACACTCGATTTTTCATGGGGAACAAAAGCCCCATGATTTCAGATGCATTAAAGATCGAATTGAACTTCGATTTGGGTCCGGATCTAACTAGGGCTTATACGGAATTGGAGGTTTAATCGAGATTGAGCTTAAAACAGTTAAAAACCAATCCTTCACCGCGGCTGTATGCCTTGTTCACCGGTTCCATGTCCACATTCTACACAGGAGGTCTTGGGTTTGACCCCGGGCCACCTCACCTATTTTTAAGGCCTTTTTAAGCCTTTAAAAATTACAAAAAATTTCTAAAATTATAAAAGTGTTTTACAAACATTAAAAATACTTAAAACCACCCAACTATTTTCTGAAAATTTATTTCAACATTTTATTTATTTATTTTATTATTTGTTTTAAATAAATGAAATAACTAGTTTAATTTCTTAAAAAATAAGACTTTAAACAATGGTTAACATCACTAAATTATTATGGGTTCAAATAATATCAGTGTATTATTGTTTAAATCATGAGTAAATATAAAAGTTTTATATTTAAATCTTTCCAAAATCATTTTCATTTCTTTTAGTCATTTAAATAATTAAATATTTTAATTAATTATCATATAATTAATTAATAAAATTAATTATTTGTTTTTCCCACATTTTAACAATAAATCAAAAAGTTACGCGTATTAATACATTTATTTCTATTAAATTCTAAACAAAAATCACTTTCAATAAGTTCGTTTATTTATTTCAAGTCATTCAAACTAAATAAAATTAGTTTATTTAAACTACCATTCAAAACCCTAATGGAAACCCTAATACATTTCCAATTCTCAAATCACTATTATTCTAATTCGAGGCACCGTTCCTTAAGTTAATCATAAGGAAATTGTTGGTGTCTAATCTGTCACACCCCGACCGACGGCGGAATCATCGGAGCGGACGAGGGAATGATTGATTGTTCATAACACATGATTGTCTAATAGTGGAAATAATATTAAAATCAGATTACAAGATAGCATGAATTTAACATGAGCAAATACAATAATTGAAGTCACAAATAGTATTTGTTTTTTTTGACTAAGTCCGGGTCTTATATGAGCATGTAGAAGTCCACTAACTTGCTTAACCTGAAATCATGTGAGAAAATAAAGTCAGCTAACGAGTTAGCTGGTGAGTAATCATAGTTTTGAATATGCATATAGATTGATTGATTGATTGAGAATAATCCAATTCACAAGGTAACGTTAAGACTTATATTGTAATAGCAAAGCATATAGATAAACCGACACAATATAAACCCCTTGACTTGACACTTGCATATAATAGACTCCACACATACACCATAGATTGACTCTTGCCTCTGGCACAATCACCACTCGACTATTCATATGGGGTGGGTTATCCAAACTAGTAGATCTACCATTGATACCAGGATTGATTGATTGAATTAGGGTTTTACTGTCGTCCTGTTTATCATAGTATATTCACATAGTTGCAAGTAATAACATAACCTGTCTTGAATTGAATTTAGAATGAAATAACAATAGAATATCATGATTGAATATATTGTATCACATGATTTCCCCCAAATAAGAAATGATATAAAAAGGGGATATGAATACTCACATAATTGATGGGATTAGAATCTGGATGTGATAGATTAGACACCAACGATTTCCTTATGATTAACCTAAGGAACGGTGCCTCGAATTAGAATAATAGTGATTTGAGAATTGAAAATGTATTAGGGTTTCCATTAGGGTTTTGAATGGTAGTTTAAATAAACTAATTTTATTTAGTTTGAATGTCTTGAAATAAATAAACGAATTTATTGAAAGTGATTTTTGTTTAGAATTTAATAGAAATAATATTAATACGCGTAACTGTTTGATTTATTGCTAAAGTGTGGGAAAAACAAATAATTAATTTTATTAATTAATTATATGATAATTAATTAGAATATTTAATTATTTAAATGACTAAAAGAAATGAAAATGATTTTGGAAAGATTTAAATATAAAACTTTTATATTTACTCATGATTTAAACAATAATACACTGATATTATTTGAACCCATGATAATTTAGTGATGTTAACCATTGTTTAAAGTCTTATTTTTTAAGAAATTACACAAGTTATGTCATTTATTTAAAACAAATAATAAAATAAATAAATAAAATGTTGAAATAAATTTTCAGAAAACAATTGGGTGGTTTTAAAAAATTTTAATGTTTGTAAAAACACTTTATAATTTTAGAAATTTTTTTTGTAATTTTTAAAGGCTTAAAAAGGCCTTAAAAAATAGGTGAGATGGCCCGGGGTCGAACCCGGGACCTCCTGTGTAGAATGTGGACATGGAACCGGTGAACAAGGCATACAGCCGCGATGAAGGATTGGTTTTTAATTGTTTTAAGCTCAATCTTGATTAAACCTCCAATTCCATATAAGCCCTAGTTCGATCCGGACCCAAATCGAAATTCAATTCGATCTTTAATGCATCTGAAATCATGGGGCTTTTGTTCCCCATGAAAAATCGAGTGTGTGTGTATGTGTAATTACCCGTATGATGACGTGTTGGTGTTGAACCCAACAAGAACAGGTCCGCGACCAAGGTTATAATCGATGGGTGAGCAAAACTTGATGAAAATCAAATTAGTTTCGTAGGTAGCTTCGTATGATGATAGAGATTAAAAGCCCCTTATTAGTTTCAGTTAATATCAACTGGAGATGGGACTTTAATCGAGTTGCAGGTTCGCGACTTCGAGGTGTTCGAAGGTGGTGTTTTTGATTGTTTTGGATGAAATTGAGTTCAAAGGATGATTATAAACGATCCATAGTTCGTTAGTACGGGATTACTTTGAATATTAAAAATATGTAGTGCGATCGATCAAGGATCTTGGCCGACAAACACACGGGAAGGCAGCGAGGGAAAGATGGGGGTGGGGTTGGGTGTTTACTTAATTTACATAAATGGTCCCTGTGGTTTGTAAAGGTTTACAAATAATGTTTAAAGTTCTGTTTTAGTTTTAAATATGTTACAACTTAACCCCGGAAGTTTTAGAGGGTTATTATTTCATGTAAATTTTATTATTTACAATCTAAAGTTGTAAAAACTTAGATTATTATTGTTAATATTATTATCATTATCATTTTTATTAATATTATTATTACCATATTATTATTATTAATATTGTTAATATTATTAGAGTTTTAATAATAATAATTATTATTTTATTTAAGATTATTATCACCTTAAATTTTTATAATAATAAGCAAACGTTATAACACTTATAATGTTATTGTTATTAATTTGTTAATCACCCAAATTGAGTATAATGAATCTCCAAAGTTTCAAATTAATAATAGTATTTATGAATCATAATATTTTTATAATTTGTTCAATTGTTTAAATAAATGAAAAATAATTCATTGTAATGAATATTCTAAAAATGGATTCGGGTTTGCATTTTGAAAATGAGTCGGATAACGAAAATATGCGATGTTACAGTCTCCCCTGCTTTAGGAAATTTCGTCCCGAAATTTTAATCATGAGGAGGCTGAAACAAAAAGATGAAGATACTGGGATTTTGTTTGGTCCTCACGTTCCCAGGTGAACTCCGGGCAACGTTTAGATTCCCAGCGGACTTTGACAATGGGTATCCGGCTACGTTTGAGTTGTTTGACTTCCCGATCCATAATTTTCACAGGTTTCTCAATAAAGTGCATAGATTCATCAATCTGGACTTCGTCGAGTGGAATGTGGAGATTTTCATTGGCAAGACATTTCTTTGAGGTTTGAAACATGAAACGTCGGATGTATATTGCTGAGCTCTTGGGGTAGTTCAAGCTTGTAGGCCACTTTCCCAATTCGCTCGAGCACTTTGAATGGACCCACGTAACGAGGTGCTAGCTTCCCTTTCTTTCCAAAGCGAATCACTCCCTTCCAAGGTGATACCTTAAGAAGTACGAGATCACCGACATTGTATTCCATGGGCTTACGTCCTTTATCAGCATAATGCTTTTGACGATTTCTAGCAGTGAGCAAGTTATCACAGATCTTATGAATTTTTTCGGTTGTTTCTTGTATCAATTCCGGACCAGTAATCTGTGATTCACCAACTTCAGACCAACAGATGGGAGATCGACACTTTCGACCATACAAGGCCTCAAATGGTGCCATCTGGATGCTGGTATGGTAATTGTTATTGTAAGAGAATTCGATCAACAGAAAATGAGAATCCCACGATCCACTGAAATCAATGACACAAGCCCAGAGCATATCCTCGAGGGTTTGTATCGTTCTTTCAGTCTGACCGTCGGTTTATGGGTGATAGGCTGTGCTAAGATTCAGTTGAGTTTCGAGAGCTGATTGGAGACTTTTCCAGAAACGAGAGATGAAGCGACCATCACGATCAGAGATAATATCTTTACTTGACAAAAGATTGTTTAGGAAGACTACCATCACATAATCAGGTTTTGATGATAACTCACAATGGAAGTCGATAGATAAGGAATAAATGGTTCGATGTAGCTAGATCGAGTCAAAACATGAGAATAAAGGAAAAGAAATCGATTCAAGAATTTAAATGCTCCAAGCTTGGAATCAAAATCAACCTAATACGATCGGGTCTCTTTTCAAGTTCAAAAATCATGCTTTGGCTTGATAGGTCGAAACACTAACATTATTTCACCCTTCAAGTTACTACATGCTTCTAGTCACTTGTTTACAACCTTGATAAGCTGGAGATCAAGAAATGAGAATAGTCCTCAAGGTATGGTTTTCACCCCTAACTTGATGGTGTACTTTCAAGGTATGACCACTGACTTACCAATCAAAAGTTCGATCCCAACTCATTGTTGAGGATCCATAAAAATAAGACGAGGTAACTCATCATTAAGGTGAGGGATTCACTCCTATCTTAACAATGAAGTTTACAAAAATAAAATATAACAAGATGAACTTCTTCATCAAAATCCAGAATTCACTCCTACTTTGATGAGGTCATCTCATTTGAACAAATACAATTCATAAGAATGATATTATCATCAAGGTATAGAATTCATGCCTATCTTGATGATTGGATTTCATAACAACAAGAAAACAATCGAAGATTGACATTTGTCACCAAAGTACGGGTTTCAATCCTATTTTGGTGAGATCATGTCATTTGTGAAATGCAAGTTCCAAAGTGAATAATTGAAGTCAATCCTTAAGATAAGGAAATCACCCTAATCCAGAGGATGAAATTTCATAAAACACACAATTGAAAACCATTTATCGAAACGAATAGAGATTCATCAAAGTAAGGGAATCACCCCTGTTGAGGAGATACGAATGTTCTTAGTCATAGGTTGACTCGCAAACTCTTGCATCTCCCACGGTGCAAACAGTTCAAAGTTCGACTTAACAACGAATGGAAAAGTATCTCAATTAGAAATTTAGAAATTTTCAAATTACATCAATGTAACAAAAAGGAAATCACGATTACAAGATTTAAGGTCAAAATTCAAGATAATAGAATTAGTTATGATGATGTTCATATCTTGAATGATTTAAATCAGGGAGACAAAAACAATGACAAGAATGATTCGACATCACCATGAGATGTTCCAAGTGTAGACGTTCGGTTCGTAAACCGAAACGTATACGTTGACTGATCAAAGTATTATGTCCAACACAACCTCATTGAAGACGTGCGTACCTATAAGCAGATACTCATCCCGAGGGTTCCTAGGTAAGGTAGACAGATCCATCGGTTGATTTGGATTTATACGAATACCTTGCCTAGACAAAACACCCTGAGATACGGGTATCCAACTCTTCCAGCATTACATGAATCCGGTTATGGGACATTGACTTTGACGGGATTTGAAAACCATCAATAACAATCGAGTTTTGGAGTTTGAAATCACTTGAATTAAGCACACAATGCCTTAGAATATGATTTAAGATTCGTGTGTACATTGATAAGATTCAAAGTATAAGAAGAATCACATAAGGCATATAATCACATAATCAAGTATAAACATATAAGGCAAATAAAATCCTATCTAAGCATATAAAATACATGAGAGGACTCATGTGTAAGGGTACTTAGTTATAGTCTAGGTCATTCTGTTTCTAATAACCTAATTCCCTATAACCATGGCTCTGATACCAATCTGTCACACCCCGACCGACGGCGGAATCATCGGAGCGGACGAGGGAATGATTGATTGTTCATAACACATGATTGTCTAATAGTGAAAATAATATTAAAATCAGATTACAAGATAGCATGAATTTAACATGAGCAAATACAATAATTGAAGTCACAAATAGTATTTGTTTTTTTTGACTAAGTCCAGGTCTTATATGAGCATGTAGAAGTAAAAAAATTTCTAAAATTATAAAAGTGTTTTTACAAACATTAAAAATTTTTAAAACCACCCAATTATTTTCTGAAAATTTATTTCAACATTTTATTTATTTATTTTATTATTTATTTTAAATAAATGAAATAACTAGTTTAATTTCTTAAAAAATAAGACTTTAAACAATGGTTAACATCACTAAATTATTATGGGTTCAAATAATATCACTGTATTATTGTTTAAATCATGAGTAAATATAAAAGTTTTATATTTAAATCTTTCCAAAATCATTTTCATTTCTTTTAGTCATTTAAACAATTAAATATTTTAATTAATTATCATATAATTAATTAATAAAATTAATTATTTGTTTTTCCCACACTTTAACAATAAATCAAAAAGTTACGCGTATTAATACATTTATTTCTATTAAATTCTAAACAAAAATCACTTTCAATAAATTCGTTTATTTATTTCAAGACATTCAAACTAAATAAAATTAGTTTATTTAAACTACCATTCAAAACCCTAATGGAAACCCTAATACATTTCCAATTCTCAAATCACTATTATTCTAATTCGAGGCACCGTTCCTTAGGTTAATCATAAGGAAATCGTTGGTGTCTAATCTATCACATCCAGATTCTAATCCCATCAATTATGTGAGTATTCATATCCCTTTTTATATCATTTCTCATTTGGGGGAAATCATGTGATACAATATTCAATCATGATATTCTATTGTTATTTCATTCTAAATTCGATTCAAGACAGGTTATGTTATTACTTGCAACTATGTGAATATACTGTGATAAACTGGACGACAGTAAGAACCCTAATTCAATCAATCAATCCTGGTATCAATGGTAGATCTACTGGTTTGGATAACCCACCCCACATGGCTTACGAGTGGTGATTGTGCCAGAGGCAATTAGTCAATCTATGGTGTTTGTGTACAAGTCTATTATATGCAAGTGTCAAGTCAAGGGGTTTATATTGTGTCGGTTTATTTATATGCTTCGCTATTGCAATATAAGTCTTAACGTTACCTTGTGAATTGGATTATTCTCAATCAATCAATCAATCTATATGTATATTCAAAACTGTGATTACTTACCAGCTAACTCGTTAGCTAACTTTATTTTCTCATATGATTTCAGGTTAAGCAAGTTAGTGGACTTCTACATGCTCATATAAGACCCGGACTTAGTCAAAAAAAAAAAAACAAATACTATTTGTGACCTCAATTATTGTATTTGCTCATGTTAAATTCATGCTATCTTGTAATCTGATTTTAATATTATTTCCACTATTAGACAATCATGTGTTATGAACAATCAATCATTCCCTCGTCCGCTCCGATGATTCCGCCGTCGGTCGGGGTGTGACATTACGTTACTTACAAGGAACGCTGCACCATGGTTTATTTTTCAGGCTCAATTCTCCGTTGCATTTACATGCATTCACGGATGCAGATTGGGCTGGGGACAAGCTTACTTATCGAAGTACCGGCTACATCGTCTACCTCAGATCCAACCCCATTTCATGGAGATCTAAACGACAACCAACTCTCGCCCGCTCCTCCACCGAGGCCGAATTTCATGCTGTTGCATCTACTACCACCGAGGTCTAATGGTTAATGTCATTACTTTCTGAACTTGGTTGCACCTTTGCGGTCATTCCAACGATTTACTGTGACAATCTAAGCGCAACACACTACTCAGCGAACCCTATTTTTCATTCGAGGATGAAACATCTTGCACTAGATTTTCATTTTGTTCGTGAAAAGGTTCAAGCCGGTTCTATACGGGTGACTCACATTTCTGGGGACGATCAACTTGCCGATGCTCTGACTAAGCCCTTGCTCAAACATCGCTATCACATGCTTTTGTCCAAGATTGGCCTCATCTCTCGACCGTCCATCTTGCAGGGGGATGTTAAACTCAATAACTAACTCTCCCACAATTTAGTCTACATATTTAAATTTATTGTTTACTTGTAATTTGTTATAGTCAATTTAGTTTGTTGTAGTCTCCTAATATTGTGGATCTCTCCTTGTATTTATAGTCATCTTTGTTAATGGAAAAACTCATTCTGGTTGAAAGCTTTATATAAAGTTTGTGACTTTTCTGTTAACAAGTAAATCTAACCCTTTCTACTAAAGTTATCAATAAAAACATAACATGTACCTTTTGCCAGAGTGAGTATGACACATGATTGGCCACATATGTCTGAGTGGATCAGTTCTAAAGGTTCACTTGCACGCAACTTGCTTACCTTTGGAATGTTCTCTCTAGTTTACTTTCCAATCAGATGTTGTTCACATACAATATTTTTAGCAGAAAATGAAGGTAGATCACAAACCATACCTTTTTGTTGGAGAGCATTCATGCTAGTTTTGCCTAAGAGCCCCAATCTCTCGTGCCAAAAGTCTTGCTGTGTCTTTATCATTCACATAGTTGCAACCATTAGATTGTTGAGGTGTTATAGATCTTTCATCTTCATAGACGGGGTACATCCTATTCGTGCTGATGTTGCTGTGAAACAACAATCGTCTCTCTCGGTGAAAGACTTTGCATACGTCAGACCGGAAGAGGAATGCCAAACCATTTTGTTGAAGCTGCCTAATGCTTGACAAACAATTCTTTAGATCTGGTACATAATATACATAATGAACAATTGATCCAAATTCATGAACTTTTCTTTCATTCTGCCATGTGATTGGAACAACCGGAGTCAAGGAACAACAAGTGGTTCTTGCAATCTTTCATCAGTTTTAGTCACTAGACACTTTCCATCATCTTCTATTTCAGCCATCAGCATGATCTCATCACCAACTTTTGGCGTTTGTAGCACTTCATTGTTTCTTTGTTAAAGGATTGTCTTCCACGCCCACGCCCTCTTCCTCTTGGGCTGAACCGACCCTTTCCACGTCCACGAGCATTAAAGTGGTCACTTTCTTCCATCTTCAATACTTGCTCATCTTCCTTGTCTATTTTCTTGAATTTTTCTTCATGTACTACCAAGGTGCTTTGTAACTCATTGATGCTTATTTCTCCAATATCTTTGGATTCTTCAATGGAAACTACCACATACGTGCATTTGTCAGCAAGGGTTCGAAGGATCTTCTCCACAATCTTTGAGTCTGACATTTGTTCTCCATTCGTCCTCATTTGATTGGATACAGTCAAGACTCTACCGAAGTATTTTGGTATTATGTCGTTGCTCTTCATCTCCAGGAGTTCAAAGTCTCTTCTTAACTCCTGCAGCATGGATTTCTTTACACGTTCTTTCCAGCAAATCTTTTCTTCATGGAGTCCCACACCGCCTATAGGAGGTTCTTCGGTCTAGAATCTGCTCAAATGCAACTCTATCAATTGCCTGATACATGTAATTCTTTACTTGTAGATCTTTCATCCTCAGTTCCTCTAGTTTCTTCTTCTGCACATCACTTTAAGCAATCCCTACAGCTGGTTCAATGATTCCGGGTTCAATCAAGTTCCACAGCTTTTTTGGATGCAAAAAATTTTCCATTATCTCACTTCAATGGTCGTAATGACAATCGAACATTGGTATCTTCATCTTCTCGTCACTCATAATGGCTACTCTCTCTCTCTTCTGTGATTGAAGTTTTCGCTCTGATACCAATTGAAAGAGTTTCAATGGTATCTATGTTCTACTCGAAAATGCTAGCATTCATTGATGAATCAAACTGACTTTAAATACAACTCAAAGCAACAGAATTAAACTGAAGTACTACTAATCAGGTTACTAAATACTGAAACGATAAATGCTAAAGAACCAAACAAACAAGTACATATTGACTGGGTACATTTAATTGAATTAACCATATTCGAATGCATCCATATGACTTCTTCAAACCTTGCAAATATCCAACAGACACATGCATGCATACGTTCCTTTATCCGACAGTGAGAGTGGTTTACAGTTACGTAAGGGTTCCCCAGGTTACCATTAAGAATAATATCATGCATTAGTTTCAAGAGGAGTGTCAATAGTCCTGTCGTCAAATAGTCATGCCCACTGAAACAAATTGGATATATAATTTCTAAGTTTGAGCCACCTTAATAGCTAAAAAATTACGTAGCAAGCCTAAATCTTTCATGGCAAACCGGTGAGCCGAATCACGCACCATTGAGTCAATGCCATCATAATCGTCACCCATAATAACCATATGATCAACATACTGGGACAAAAGAATCTGTCCTGCACTTATACAACTAACATACAATGCTGAATCATGATTACTTAACGTAAGCACGAAGGGCTCATTTTAGACCATATAGTGCTTTCTAAAGCCGGCACACTTCACCAACAATACCCTAAGGAGGAGTCATGTAAACCTCCTCATGAAGATCAGATTCAAAAAACACATTCTTGACATCATTTGGAAATATGCCATCGACAAACGGATGCAACTGCAATGAGAGTAGAACTATCGTTATTTTCCCCCACTGCGTTTTATGTGTTGTAATGAGAAATTATTGGACTCTTTTTTATGAATTGCATGTTGTTTTGGATTTTTTTTTCTTTTTTGCTTTAGCTGTGCTTGTCTTTTGAGTCTTTCCCCTGTATTGGCTATTGGTGTTATGTCATTTTAGTTGTTTTCTATGACCGCTCGAATGTTTATGTTAAGTTTCACAAATGGCGTGTTTCGTTTTCAGTTAGTTTTCTTCAGTCTTTGGATTTTTTTTACTTCAGTTTCACACATGGAATTGAGGGGTCCGTTGGAGCAAATGTGTTTGTTTTGTTCAAATTTCATTGTATTTCCATTGTATTCTTTGGTTTTAGTGGTACAACTAGGCATTGTTTGAGATCACCCTCACCATGTTCTATTTATATACAAACTTGGTGTTTTTTTAGAAACTAACTTTGTAAGACTTTTTGATAGACTTGAAAGATCTCAGTGGAGTATCATCATTTAAATCTTCCTGCTAGGATTGAAAAGGGATTAACGTTCTTCACACAACACACAAGACATTTCAAAATCATATAAATCCAAACTAAAAAGGGAATTCGATATATATGTATAGGTTCGAAATAAGCTGTAGACACAGTAAAATATTGTTCAAACATTAGTTTACTCAAGATAACATTGAATTATGAAAGCAATTGGTTTCTGAAATCCTCGTGTATTCTTTCTTTTCTGCATCATGTAGTTGGTGATTTCACTACTGAATGGCTTCGGTCATAAGTAGGTCAGCATGGCTGATTAGTTTAACAAAGGTGTGTTTAGGAGTCCAACCAGCTAGTCGGGATGAAAATGTTGCCGCAAGTTGCTACTCGATATTCCAACACTAAAAATTTTCTTTATTATCTCATATTAGTTTCCTTGGTCATGTTGGTTTTCCTTTGCTTATTGAGAGTCTGATTTAGCATGTTCCTGTATGTTTTTGTTTTATGAAAGCTTTTGGTTTTCTTAGAACTTCTTTTATAGGAATTACATTTCATTGTTGAAATATGTTATAGCAATATTTGTTGTTTTTAATTGTTGTTTGTTTGGCCTGGCCTGCTTTATGTTGTTTCATCTATTCGAATTTAATATCTTTGGAGAGGTATATATTATTGATGACGTTATTTGTGTTCCTCATTTCTTTTGGTATTGATATTACTTTTAGTCACTCCACTGAATTTCTTTGTAAACATGGTATTGTTTGTTTGACGTCTGTTTGCTTTGTTTTTTATAAGTGTTCTGTTTTGTCAAATGGATGGACGTTTATGTTGCCGGTGGTTTAGTTGTCAGATTAGTGTGTTAACAGTTTTTATACGTGTGTTGAAGTTAGTTGCTTGCTTTGTTGTATGTTGGATTCCAATTGATGTGTATGTTTTGGATGTTTAGAGCGTACTAGATTAGTGCTTAAGGTATAGAGAACAATTTCGTTGTTTTAGATTTATTCAGTTTTTTAATTTATTTTATATCCATTTAACTTCGTATTTGTATTATGCATTCCAACCCCAGCACGCAAGATGAAACACCAGAACCAATCCATGGTTTACGTTGAAAAACCCGCCCCACACGCAAGTGGGTCAATTCAAGTTAAATAACATAACATAACCCCCTCTAATTTCCATCTCATTTTTGCAATACCCTTTAAAATGTCAATTAAAAGAGTCAATTTATTTTTAATATGAAAAAAACAAATAGACGTGATATGACAACTTAAAGAAGAATGTAACAAATAAAAATTAACAAAACCAAGTCCCATCTATCAGGTAGCAACGATTCTATCTCCACATATCAAGTAGTAAAATGGATTTGTTTTGCATCCAAAGTCGAACAAAATTTAGTTCATGGATGTTTCACAACAAAATTCATACTTGTAAAGTAGAATCCTTAAAAGCCGCATAGTAATGTGATAAAACCCAAAAATTCTACATTTTATTTTATTCTAAAAACAAAACACAAATTATTATAACCAACAAGCCTCTGTCACACCAAGCCATAACCCTTTTTAGATATCACCGGCAGCATGCACTTCCTGCAAGCATATTAAAAATTATATTTTAATTTCACCAAAAAGTGAAGGATATTTAATTTCAACAAAAAATGACATTTTAATTTCAATATAAAATGATATATCTTTTTGTTTGGATTAAGAAAAAACTATTTTAATCCAACATAAAAATCACCTTGTTTTGAATTACAGCTCCATCTGGAATTTCCAACTTCTCTCCAGAATTTGCAGCAACCACCACTTTACCCTTTTGCGTATTCAAAAATTAAAATATAAATGAAGAATTCAATGAAAAAAAGTAACATTTGAGAATGGGTTTAGAAAGTGACTTGATACCTTGAGAACAACATTCGATCCAAACCACACATCACCAGAAACCTTCAAACTATCAAGCTCAATAATGCTGGGGATAGACTTGAACCGCTTCAAGAAATCTCCAACCTGAAAAAAGGAACGGGACAATCAGATTTGCATTTTTGGATGATTGTTTGTTCAGGTGGAAATTTTCAACTCATTTAATAAAAGAAAGGCTCCTCCAACGGGTTAAAAATCAAATATAAAATTAGCTAAAAGCAAAACAGGTCAAATGAGTTGAAAGCAGCTAAAGGTCCTTTCAAAAGGCAGATAACTACCTAAACATATTCAATTCAAGAAAATTAGGTTATCATTGTAATAATAATGTATTATAATTATATCTGAAGCAGCATGTCTAATTATAAATGATAATAATTAGAGTTTACTCTCAACCAGCCACCCGTTCTTCCAAGTGTAATGGTTTATGACATAATGATACCTTCTTAAATTCAGGACCCAATTCAATAGAAGGATTGGCTGGATCTGTCCTAGCTGGGTTGCGGATCACATAGCCGTCCTTTTCAGTGTAAAGATCGGACTGCAATACAGGTCAGGTGTGTTATTACTAGCACTTAATTTTCAGCAAAGATTGTGAATTATTAATAAGCATATTAATTAAAAAAGGTTTGATGTAAGATGATCAACCTGCACAAGAAGCAAATCTGAACTAGCTTTCACTGGCAAGAAACGAGATCGGGGAACGTTAATGCCAATGGCATTGTCAAAAAACTGGTCACAAGAGAAGACATTAAAGGAATTTAAGCAAAACTATTAAAATATTTATCATGAATATAATCGTTATTAAATCAAAAAGAAAAATTAAATCAAACACAAGGATACCAAGTAGCATGATATATACCTTGATTGCAGCACCAGCAGCTGTCTCAAGCTGAAGAACTTTAACTCCATTGACTTCCTGTAAACCAAATGACATAAATTTACTATAAAATGTAGGGGCGATTCATATTAAACGCTAAAAACTTGCATAATATCATATTTAGCGAATTTAATATTAGATATACCCATTCAAAGTTCATATCTACCCATTTCATTAAAAAATGATTTGTAAATGACCTATACACCCTTTTTATATCCCCTTGCACTCCAAACTCGCATATGCTAATGCAAGTTCTAAGGGAAGTGTATACACGTCAAAACTTTGAAAATGAGTATATTTGATATTATGATTTGTTTTTCGTTGGGTAAATATTACTTTAACAAATTTTAAAGGAGATAAAAGAAATTATCCTAAAAAGGTAAAAGGTGTTTGATCATACAACTTGTGAGAAGAGGTAGAAAGTACCTTGGGATTTGGGATAATCTCCATCTTAAGTGCATCAGCTTGCACAAGTCTTTTAATTGCATTCAAGTTCACCCACCTGAAATTCTGATAGCGTGAGTAACACTGACTTAATAAATGTTGACATTTTTATGAGCATAACTCACAAGTTGTTCGTGTTGAATATTTTGAACTTCTCAATAGATTTGAACTCATTGACCTGCACTCATCACAAGACCAGGAATTGGACGATCAAATTATGGAAAATCTTGTTAGCGTGTGGAGTGAAATCCATCACTAAAGCATAATTATCCTCTATTTTCGTTATTTTTCCTTTATTTTGTTGATATTGGGGCTAAATTAGCAATTTAAATATAAGTAAAAAAATCAAGAACCAAAACTTACATGCTCATCGGGAACTTGTGCGATTTCAAGAAGCTGCAGCAACAAAATAGCGACCACAAGTTAACATGAAATTTATTCCAATTTGTGCAGAACCAATCTAAGGATTTACAAGGAAATAGAATAGTAATAACTGATATACACCTGAACTTTCCCTTCATATGAAATTAGGGTGCCACCTTTCACATCAGCCAACGTTTTAGGTGTTACCTGTCAAATCAACTATATCAAGCAAGAAACACAAACAAACATACCTAGCACAAAACTCACTCATACAATAAGGTCTGAGATATCCAACATAAAAACAATTTAAGAAAATTGGGAGTTTAGAGAAACTGTAAATTACCTCCATGCAGTACTCATTCTTGTTGTGGATCAAGTGATTCAAGATCTCTATAATTGTGAGTTAAGACGTCCATATATGAAACTACCAAATTTTGCAGAGCCTGTTTACTAAAACAGGAATATTACAGTTGACAAGATGGATGAGTTGGGCAGGTTCGACGACGAGTCATTTTAATACAGATTGAGCGGACCACCAAATTCTTTATGTCCTTTTATTAAAAACTAATTTACATGTAATAAGTTTGTTGATTATACACAAAGAATGACATTATAATGATATTATAAATTTATACTTATTTGAGATTATAAAATGATTTAGGAGGCTCTATGTAAAAATAGACCATGGACAACTTTCAACCATTTGACCAACACCCATTTTAGCTAACTTTTTATATTTTACACACTTGAGTAAAATCACAAACAAAGTCAATCCATTTCTAAGTAAATGGGTAATATTGACACCTTTAACATATATGGATAATGAAACTAAAAAAAAGCCTGTAAGGATACTCAAATCAACTACAGCTCCCAAGTTATCAGAATTTGCAACAAAGACGTATTCTTTGCCCTGGGACAATAATGCTTCGAGCTTTCCACTGTTCATCAAGGATGGGAAAACATCACCATGCCCTGGAGGGTACCTTTAGATCAAAGAGATTTATAAGCCATAAAATTAAATGCACCAAAGTTTCAATCACTGCATAATTGATTATATTTAATCAACTAAATGATAGAAAATGTCATCCATTCAATACATGTGCCAGACATAGTACTTCATGAACAAATGTTCAAGAGTAAGTAAAAAAGTTATCACCATGAAATAACAATTAATTAAAAGGTTAGGCTTTATACTACCATCCATCCTTGCCAGTTTCCCCTTTCGATGGCAATGGCAGAAAGTCATCAACAACCAATCGAGGATACTGACTCTGTAAAAATTCAACTCAAGCAGGTTAGATAATTGCGACTACATGGGAAATTCTTTTCCAAAGCTAAACAGGAACAACCAAAGCGAGGTACAACTGTCAACAGAGCATGACACAAGTAGAGTAGTATTGCTCTGAATTCAACATTTGTTACTCTGAAAAAAGGATTTGCTCAAAGATATAATAAGCCAAGATTTTTTAAATTAGCAAACCTGATTAAATGTATGAATCTCGATATTTGAACCAGCATATTTTTCCACAATCTACAATTCAAAATATACAAACATATAAGAAGTAGAGCATATGAAGTTAGCATTATGTGTAGAAATTCAAGGTTTCTACTATCACCTTCTGAGTATCTTCATGTGTGTTGAATGAGTTCATTAGAAGCAATGGTACATTACACCCATACTTCTTATTGAGTGTCTACAAAAAAAAAAGAAAACGAATAAGTTTCCAGCAAAGATCACAAGCCTGGATTAACCTGTATGGATGTTCATGTCGTGTTTCTATAAGTAAAAATTACCTCAAGTTGGATAACAATCAAGTCTAAGAATGTTAATCCATTTCGGACTTCTATGACAGATCTGCATCCCAAAGATAATGTCAGATTCTAGAATCAAAAGAAGAACATATGGAAACCCTGCCAATTTAATGTTCTAACTTTGTAACAAACAGCCACATGCATGATCATAGATCATATTATAGATTCTAATAATACTAAGACTATTAAATGTTAGGAATGGAAGTATTAGATGATAGATCCTGCTGCACTTGAAAAGGTACAACCCACAAGCATACCAACTTTGGTTACAGATCAAACCCAAGGAGCAACTTGGAAACACCAACAAGCATTAACATAAATATATAACCAGACAGCATATGCTAAGATTTACAGTCTATGAACTGTCACAAAGATATATTCAAAACTAATACCAAAATCAATGAACCAAAAAAAAAAATATTCTATTAAGTTTTAGTTTACTAATATGTAAGAATGGCAACCACTTACTTTGGACCAGTGCATCCCATTGTTGTCCCCAAGCCACCATTAAGCTTTAGCACCACAAGCTTATCCAATAGACTCTTGGTTTGAGCAGCATCTGCACCAATTAACACTATCAATTCACAGAAGATATATAGATAGATAAGCATAAACTCTAATCACTCGATAGAAAACGGTCCCATTTTACGCCAAATTTGTAAAGTACATAGATTAGAACCAAGCAAAGATCAAACCATTAGTTCTACTAACAGACAAAGTATCAGTAGCACCAATTAAAAGATCAAAATATTACCTTCTGATACATCTGATAAGGTATCATAGGGCACAACGATCTTGTCAGTAGGCGTTTGGATCTTACTCCACTCAACATGTTGTGCTTCACCACTGTAGTACACAAACAAGTGCATGAAAACAAAATAAAAAACGACAATTCAGACTATAAAGTTCCAGATCCTTATGACCATTAGAGTTTTGTGTAATAAATAAGCAACCATGTCAACAAATCTGGTGGTTTTCCTCATTTTCCTTTCCTCTTCTACTCAATTGACTAACAAATCTACAAAAATCTAACGTAAACTCCATGATTATCTACAAATATAACAAACACAGTAATTTCGTTCCTTATTATCGTCAGTAAACAGATCTCCACTCTCCAGTATCCGATTTGCCGATTAGCATTCAATATAAGAATAGCGACTAAAATCAGAAGCCAATCTCAATACACCGATCACCAAAACACCAAACACACACACTAAACACACTATTAAAACCGCTAGTACACATCTATTCATCCGATATCAGAAAACCGTACCTGAGATAGCGCGACACAAGGTTGATAAATCCAGATTTCTCACTATCACTACAAGAGGTTCAACATTAACAACAAGATCAACTTCAGATCCACAAATCTAAAAAAAAAAAAAAGGGTTCAAAATCGAAGCAGAGAATCCGTTACCTGATCTGAGTGAGACTGTCGACAGCAGATCGGAGATTGTTGAGCTTATCTCGGCATCAGCAGCGGCCATTGATGATGAAGAACGCGATAGATCGAATGGATCTAGAGAGAAAGAGTGATGATGATTATGATAAGAGATGAAAATGAAAGCAGACGTGAGATTGAAGATGGTGCTGGATCGGGTATATGTAGAACAGGTGGCAGGAAAAGGTCTATAGGGCAAGTATTTTTGACACCCACGTAAATCAAATCAAACTAGAATATTCAGGAGAATATGATTGTAGGATTTAGGCCACGTGGCGTCGCGCCATTACTACGCTATGTTGTTCCTTGATCAAACTATTTTGGTGTCAAATCAGTGACTGGCTGACTGCCCTCATGCCATCTGCTTCACTTGATCGACACTGTCCTACAATTTACTTCATTCGGTCAATCGTCTTACTCCTCCAATCCCTTTCGTCGTTCGAAAACACGATGATGGGTTCGAAACTTACAAGAGTGTGCATTAATTTTCATTTAAAATTTTGTTCACCGTCATGGTTGTTTTCTCGTGTGTTTTTCGACTTCATGTTATTGGTTGCATTTGATAGAAAAACAAAGAGTTTTTTCCCAACTTAAATTGACTAAGATACCCTCATTTGAGGGGCATATGGATGACTTATAGCGAATTTTATGGATGGTTATTCAATGAAAACTTTGTGCCACCGTAGTGACAAACCATCCAACCTTCGTCTTCAAAGATCATATTATGTAATGATGTTGGGAAACAAGCGGTCTCAAGGATCCCCAACAACCCTCCCAATGCTAACAATAGAGAAATATAACTGAACACAAGAATATACGTGGAAACTCCAAAACCGGAGAAAAAACCACGGGCCTCCAGAGAGAAAGATCCACTATGCGACAAATTGTTACAATCACATAGACTAATCTCTCAAGCCTCCCCCCGCCCAATTACACCCACACTCTCCAAAGTGTTTAACTAAAAACTTTCTACACTCTAAAACAAGAGAACTAGAAAAGAAAGAAAGAACCAAACACTTCAAGTGTATTTTTGGTTGGGGCACTTTGAAACCAAAGCCTTGGACTTCTTTTATAAGCTTGGAGTCCTCCCAAGCTTTCATCCTTGCACCAATGTGGGATGGGAACTTTTCATATAGCCAAAAAATCCTAACAATCTCCACCTTGGATATATGAAAAAACAACCACATTAAAGTAACACCGTCTTTAACCGACGATCATACTCCACCATAAAAGAGTATCGCCACTTAGAATAGACCATTCTAAGAATTTCTTCTCGGCACATGTTGAAAAAACCTGCTGAAAATTTATGGTGCAACTTCCCCCTTGGCATACCTGGAAGTTCATCAGCCATCAACATCAATTTTTTCACCACACATCTTGCATCTATGCCAACCCAATGCCCATGTGTAAATCCGTGAACCCGCTAACAAAATTGCATCCCCTTTCATGGTAGCGCGGGAATACCATAGGGATGACATAACCTCAAAGGCAATCATCATCGTCAACAACGATGGAGACATTGTTAGCTGACTTGGAGCTACTAGCCGAATCTGCTCCACCTGGACAATTTCTCTTGACATGCCCAGACTGTCCACACTTCCAGCATACAGGAATCTTCTGTGAGTGCTTCTTCTTCCCGTTCCCGCATATTAAAACTGTTCCTTCTGACGAAGTATGACTGCTACTTCCTAGTCTTTTCTCTTCAGACAATAGCTTCTCAGTAACATCCGCGTACTTCAGGGTTTCTTTCCCATACATCAGAATGGGCTTCATATGCTCATAGGAAGATGTCAAAGATAATATGAGCCTTAGTGCTTTATCCTCATCTTCAACCTTCACTCCAATAGCCTCCAGTTCTGACACGATATTATTAAGAACACTTAGATGATCTGAAATTTTTGTATCTCCATCCATACGAAGGGTATGAAATTGTTCCTTGAGATACAACCGATTTGAGATGCCTTTGCCTTGATACAACTGCTCAAGCTTCTCCCACAAATCCTTTGCAGTTGATATCCCATGCACATTTGCAAGAACATTCTTTGCTAGACACAAACGAATCGCACTTGCTGCTCTCAAATCCAAATCTTCCCATTCTTCATCATCGTCTTTACTGGTTCCGCTTGAATCCTTGCTTGAAACAGGGGTCGGTTTCCCCTTCAACGCCTTGTGTAACCCAGATTGAATCAACACATCCTTGACTTGAACTTGCCACAAACCAAAGTTGATTCTTCCATCATATTTCTCTACGTCGAACCTCATGGGACTGTATTTCGACATCGTATCCGTATCTTCAAAGACAATATTGTATACTAGAAAATATACACCAAGCCTATAAGCAGTTACCCAACAAAGGATTCCCAGGAAAGAGAGGTGGGTCACAATGGACACACTTAAGTACCAAGTCTTTCCTAGCCAGAACCTTCTCAGGACAAATGCGTATATCCAGCTCCTGTATAATTCTATCGTATACAAAATAGTCAACCGAAAACTCGTTTCTGATGTGGAAGATCAGACTAAGCTGCAACCACAGAGCATACTACGAACCTTCTAAACCGAGACCTCCCCCAAAACCTGGAGCTCTGATACCACTTGTTGGGAAACAAGCGGTCTCAAGGATCCCCAACAACCCTCCCAATGCTAACAATAGAGAAATATAACTGAACACAAGAATATACGTGGAAACTCCAAAACCGGAGAAAAAGCCACGGGCCTCCAGAGAGAAAGATCCACTATGCGACAAATTGTTACAATCACATAGACTAATCTCTCAAGCCTCCCCCGCCCAATTACACCCACACTCTCCAAAGTGTTTAACTAAAAACTTTCTACACTCTAAAACAAGAGAACTAGAAAAGAAAGAAAGAACCAAACACTTCAAGTGTATTTTTGGTTGGGGCACTTTGAAACCAAAGCCTTGGACTTCTTTTATAAGCTTGGAGTCCTCCCAAGCTTTCATCCTTGCACCAATGTGGGATGGGAACTTTTCATATAGCCAAAAAATCCTAACAAATGATGCATGCATACATTATGTCTTTTAATTGTTTCGATGACCATGCTCATATTGAATTGTGCATTATGTGCCAATGTTGCTCTAAAACATCAAATACTAATTCCACATCATTCAGTGTTGCTTCTTGAGTTGCTTTGAACTTTTTTTTTCTTTTTTAATCTTATGGACATGTGTACAATTTAAAACATATAGAATGTTTCAGGTTATATTCTAGCAATAAGATAATACATGTGTTTATATCGTACTCCGTTAACTTCAAAGGAAGACTCGGGCGCTATTCCAATTACGATGTTATTAAGTAGCAACACTTAATCATGAATATTGATGTTATTATTAGAGTCGGCAACACGAAAGAATGCCATTGATCTTGTGACACCAGTGCTTCTAGCGTTATCGTCAGGTGTGGATGATCACTTTGCATGTATTGACATTTTCATCAGCAGGGGTGATTGTTAACTCTTTATGCATACAATCAATGCCATTATACATGCTAGAAATGCCATGTCTCATTTCATGTGTGTCATATAGCTGTTGAATGTCACTCCATGTTGGTTTACTCAAATATTGCATCCCTTAGCTAAATTATATAATGACACCTTTACATAATTTTATAAATACTTTACCATGAGGTTTTCTCATATATTTCCAGAAACTCATCCCACAGAAGTGGTGTCGTATGCTGTTTGACTAATATGTATGTACACTTTTATAAAGGAGGAAAATCACCTTCTCCACTCACATCCTATACTAATCTAAAAATGGCGTCTCTATCTCCAAATCATAAACTTTTTGTATAAATAGTTGTGTCCTCATTTATAACCATCCTCCAAAGTGTTTCTCTTTGTATATTTCATTCTCGAAAATGTAGTCACCCATAAGATGATGATTTGCATCTTTACGATATATGTTTAAATGACCCTTTATTTTAATTGGATACAAACTTTAAGCTTCATTATGTAAATGTGTAGCTACATTTATGAATGTTGTAACATATGCATGTAGCTCTAATGTACCAATAATTATACATGCTTTAGGACTTGAATAACCTAAAATTTATACATCTTTTATTACAAATATGTGTGTTTTAATTTATTGATTTATGTGATAAGTATATTTGAGGGTTTAGTGAAGGTTTAGCTATGAACTAGAGATAAGGGACCAAAACTGTAAACCAACGAAAGTCAAACACACATACATAGCGTCCCATTTTTAGTTATACGACTCGGTCAAATATCTAACAGATGAAGAAAGGAATGTTAAAGAGAAGTTTAGATTCAAAATTACAGGACCGTTGAAGGGGGTCAATGTAATAGTTTCACAGTGAGGAGAGATTTCGAACTTTTAACATATCAAATAGGGAACGGGGTTTTATGTTGATGATACTAAGAACACAAATAAATATGAGATAGAACAAGAACAAGATAGTATTTGGTTTTCAAGAATATTGTATATTGCTCTCAAATTTTATTACAAGTGTTAGAAAGCATAAAAATCAAGAATGGGTACTTGAAACACTTTATACTACATCCTACAGCCAACTATACTTTGAAAGCCAGCTGGAAACACTAATCTAAACAACAAGATGAATATATAGTCAAAAGCCAGATTGTCTTTTCACTTGTGACTATGACATGACATAGCTCACATCCTAATATATATTATAAAAAAGATAAAAGGTACAAAAGTAAAAAAGTTATAGACCAATGACCTTAATCTACATTTAACAAAAGTATGGACCTTTTCACCAACTCATCAAGTTGGCGAGTCTTCAGAGATGGCTGCGAAAAGTAGTTCAGCTTTTGTCAAAAGTTGATTAGAGAAATCATGTCTTCTTTATCTTTGGAAGAAATTAGTCTTTGGCTTTAAAAGATTTCGTCTCTGAAGCTTCGGAAGACTTTATCTTTGGCTTGTGAAGATATGGTCATTTGGCTTCGAAAGATTTTACACTTAGCATAATTTTTTGAGTTGTGTAAAACTTCTGAAGTAACTTTCCTTTATACTTCATTATGCATGCTGAGAGATCTTTGGTTGCTTTGGTTGTATCAACCTTCAAGTGTAAACCTTACAAACTCCCCCTAGGCTGATGCTACCAAAACAGAAGAGATCCTTGAGTTTTGATCTTCATCTATTGACAGTCCTCATCAGGATCAAGACCATTCCTTTCTTCATCATTTGGTCAGAATCTCTCAGACTCTCAAAGTATCTCCTCGTGTCATAGGGATCATACAAAGGAAGTTTAAGTATGTCTTACCAGAAATACATGTCTTGACCTTCTTGATCTCTAGTGACATATGTAAATCCAAGGATCTCAATTCAGGAATTATCAGTATTAAAACAAAGACAAGTTAATAATCGCGGAATAATCATTAATTGATGTTTAATTGTTTTAATTGTTAATTGAAGAACACAATCACAATGACACAGTAAATACGAACACAATAATTGATTCAAATTTATTTCATTAATATTGAGTAATGATTACAAAAGAATAATTATAAAAACTATGAACAATGATTTCTTCAATCGAATTGATGTTTTGTTGATGAGACGGCGGCTAGGGTTGCACAATGATATGATAGTCGACAACCGTAATATTGCTAAAATTGTGTTTTTTTTTCGATGTGAAACCTAGGACTCATATTTATAGACATCTTTGAGTCGGTTAAGGAAACACCAGATTTCTTGGGATTTGAAATTGACTGATTGACTTGTTGACTTGTCGAACTCGTTATACTTGTCAAATTCATACGTGTCTTCGTCTTCCGTAGGAATCTTGTCGTCCGCAGGAACTCTTATTCTTCCGTAGGAATCTTGACTTCCGCAGGAACTCTTATTCTTCCGTAGGAATCTTGACTTCCGCAGGAACTCTTATTCTTCTGTAGGAATCTTGTCTTCCGCAGGAGTCTTCACTTGATCTTTTGGTGATTCCATCAGTGGATACTGGTGTTCATCCATAGACAATTTTTGGATGCTTGGTCTTGTAAGAAACATATCTACGGAAGAACACAAATGTTCATCCGTAGATGTCTCTTACACTTAGCCGATTTCAAAAATCAACTAAGTATAATGTTTGCGCATGTCATCATACACAAAGCAACACACACACACACACACACATATATATATATATATATATATATATATATGGGTTAACCTATATACTCAATGCATATATATATATACTGATAATCAGTTACAATCATTTATTACAAAATTGATTAAAGTTCTAAGCCTATACAAAAATGATCTATACCTAGTCTTTTTAGATCTAACAATACTCTCCCTTAGGCTTAGATACTTTTAATCATTCCTTCAAAACTGAAAGCTCCTTGACTCTGACAATTATTTTGTTGTAAAAGTAAGATACAGTAGACTTCTGATGATCATATTTGTAATTGATCTTCATCTTGCTGATCTTTTTCAGAGTTTCATATCTTAGTCCCAAAACATCTTCTTCTGTTGTGAGGGATTTCAGAACATTGTTGTTGTTGATAATTTCCAATTCATCTTGTTCTGAAATCCTCAATTCTGAGACTTCTTCATAGTTTGTTCCCTTCAATAATCCAGCATTATGTTTTCTCCTCTTGTAAGCTTTTGCATGGAGTTTGTCAATCACTTGGATTACATGCACATTCAGAAACAGATCATTCTATGCTTTTTCATCACCCAGTTTTGGAAAGAATTTGTCATGCAGATAAGAGGTGTAGCTGGGATGAAGTAGCTTGATTTCCATAGGATCAAAATCCTGATCCGATCAGGCCTTTTGTTTTTTGCATTTCTCAGCAGCACAAGCTCTTTTGTTTTCTCGACATAACCCTATTCAGTTATTGGGTATGTGGATTGAGTCCCTTCAATGCACTTGATTCCTGCTGATTTTCTGTTATTGTATCCAACCCTCTTCAAGAATTCATCATCTATTGATTCTGAGGCATTGGACTTGTATCTTTTAAGGCCCTTGATTCTCTTTTTGTGCTCTTCATCTTCTCTTTTAGCTTCTACAAGCACATCATCCTTAAATTTGGTTTTGAGTTTGCCCACTATAGTTGAGAAGTCTCTTCCTCTTGGGTGAATTGGGTAATTGCTGATGATCAGGCTTTGTAGATCTTTTATGTCATTCTCTGACAGGCACACCACTGAAAATATATCATGGAAGTTTTCAATTCTTCTAGATGTTCGTTTAATAATGGCACTATCCCAGTCTGGATCATATTTCCAGGCCATAATCATGTTCTCTTCAATAGGCTGGGAGTTGTGAGGTGGTCTATCAGTTGTATCAAGGTAAACTTTTATTCTGTTATTTCCCTCACAGTAGTTCCAATAGGCCACACTTTCCCTAGAATTAATTCTCTAGGCTCTCTGATCAGTTTATCCTTTGCTTTGTGTTGATCTTTGCTTTCCACCACAACTGGTTCAACAAACATTTTGTTATAATGCTCAACAGCAGGATTAGGAGCTTCAGTTCTGAATCTGACTCCTATATCAAGCTCAACCTTCATTACGTGCTCCATCATTCTTCTAAGCTCTCCAACTGACCTTCCCTTTAACTCATGTGATTTGTAGTTATGACCTTGTAACCAGCATGTCATGTTGTATTTGCTCAGCTTAGTTGTGTCACAATGGCCAACTTTTTCTTTGTCTTTTGAATTGATTGAAAGGTGCTGAATGCTTCATAGTCACAGTTTAGAATCATGAATCTTGCAAGCTCGAACTCTTTCAGCAGATTCTTCATCTCAGTTATGTTTAGCCTTTTAACCATGTCATAAGGGAAACCATGGTTTATGAGTGTCATAAACATGGTTGACTCAGGCCTCTCTTCTAGAATACTTTTGTTATTAGAAGATCATCAGCCTTTGAGTCTTTATGGTCAGTTGGTGAGTCTATCTTGATCAGCTCATTCCATTCTTCATCACTTTTACTATCCTTAGACTTTACAGTTGTTGAGTCTTCTGAAGGAGTGTGTTCAGCAGATGTGGGCTTAGGCTTCTCAGGTGAATCTTCTACAATGATTACCTTCTTTTCAGAAGCACCCCAAGTATTTTCTCTTCCGTGAATATAGAATAAGTTTCTTTGGAGCTTTAGAAGATTGTTATGTTTGTTTGACAGATGGGGCATCTTCCAATGCACAAATCTTCATCTTTAAACGCTCAATCTCTTGATCTTTCAGCTTTATCAGCTCAGCTTTTGCAGACACATCATCAGTGATTTGCTCCACTTTAGAGATCAGCTTTTCTTTTTCATTCTTCTCATGTGTTACACATTCTTACAGTTCATGTTGAAGCAGAGCATCAATCAATTCAGTGTTACTTTGAGCATCTTCTCTAAGTCTTTTTAGTCTAGCTTCATGTTTCATTAGCTCTTCATCTTTTTCTTTGATCACTCCCTTTAGCTCTTAAATTCTTTGTTTTCTTTTATTTGATTTGAGTACCAGTTTATTGTACTCAGCAACCAAATAGCTCTTACTCACAGGGATGTCTTGGTCACTCAGGTCATCTTCATGATAAGCAACAACATCAACAAAATTGTCTTGTTGTTCTTCTTCTATTGGTTGACCAGCAGATTCATCATCAGCATTGTCTTCAAGTTGAGGTTGACATAGTTGCTGAGAATCAATAATAGGAGATATTGGTTCAGTGTGATCTGTCAAGACAATGTTCTGGGAGTTGGAGACTGAGAGTTGTATGGTGCTAGCTTGAAACATTAACTCAGTCTCACCAGAGTGAACTGAGTTCTGAGACTGAGATATGTGTAAGGGCTCAGTATTGGCACTCTCAGAAGATTGTTGTTTAGGAGTATCAGGGATCGGATGCAGAGGGGATATGGTTTGGAAGGGTGAGATTGGCTGAGTGTTTTGTGATGATGAGAGTGAAATCACTAATAATTCTTGAAGTATAGGAGAGATAGGCTGGGTGTTTTGGGTGGAAGTGGATAGTTGTTGTGGGGATACATGATGATGAATAGGTGAGATGGGCTCAGTGTTTATGCTGGCTGGTGATTGGTTTTGGTGAGGGGGTGTTTGATTTGGTGAGTGTGATGCTTGATCAGAATCAGCAGATGTCTCTCCTTGTTTATCTATCCATACCAATTCTTGTGGTATGTCAGCCTGTGCATCCACTTCATGAGCAAACATGGGCATATCTTCCCCTTGATATTTCCCACTTATCTTGTTCAGTACAGACCTACCTAGATGGGCTTGTACAAACACATCACATTCCCTTGCAATCCTCAGAAGTTCAGCATTGATGATCAGTTGCAGAAACCTTGGGAACATGTACATCTTGTCTGACCTTTGTACTTTAACTTGGTCGCACAGACAATTAAAGATGTATTTGGCATAGTTGTATGTCCTCCCTTCAAAGTTTCCTATGATGCCTGAAGAGATGTGCCTAGAAAATCTATCTAATCCGGACTTTCGGTTAGATATGTACTTGAGATAAGTGTGGCACAGAAACCTATATGGCTTGCACAATCTTCCCTTCTTGATCTCCCCTTTATCGAAATCTCCATCATAACCCATCAAATTGAACACCTTCTCTGTATACTCATTCTCAAACACATCAGGGTGCCCTACTTCTCGATCTCCCAATTCAAGCGACCTTCTAATATTCTGCTCATCAATCCTCAACCTTTCATTGTTGATTTCATCCACGATAACTTCATATTCTCCAATCTGTTCCACTCGGCCTGATTCCCGAAAGTCGATAATATGCGACTGATGGATCACAGGCTCTGCTGTCAGGGCATAGAAAAGCCCGGACCGTCAAAGATATCTGATGATATCTCGACATCCTTCTGATGCAGGATCATCAGCATTCAGGAATGCGCACACGTTATTTCGCAAACCTATTCGACATCTGTACATAAGAACAATGATGAGTATGTTAGTATCAGTGCTACAGACATGAATACGAACAGTTTTAATGATAATCATGAATCAAACAGTTCATTATTGATGGTAATGACATGTTTTACCTTCAAAGCAATAGTCTATGATCAAGATTACATGTTTGTTTTGAGGCTTTAAGTTTGCAGGTTTGAATGTTTATGGAAGAGGGAAAAGGGAATGCATTTTCCTAGGTCAAAAAGTGAAAAGTGCTCTAAAAAGTGATTAATGAATTCTTAAATTCAAAAACCTCATTTATAAGCAGACACATTAATTTCATTTATTTATTATGTTGGGCCCACTTCCCTTTTATCCTTCCGTGAACATTTATTCCGGATGTATCATTGCTTCTGCAGAATATCTGCGGAACCATAACATCTACGGATGCCATAGCATCTGCGGATGCCTTAATTAAAAATTAAATGCAACATTACTGATGAGTACATCTTATTCATAGATTACCATTCTATGAACATGAATTATACTTTCAAAATCATTTGCACATCTGTTAGTTTACGAATTCTACGATTATGCAAAAAAAGTTACATTTTTATTGTTCGTTCTGCTGATGCAGAAATTTCACTGTTATTTTTGCGGATGCAGAAATTTGACTAAAACTTTAAATGTATGATTCCTATCAAGTGATAGAATCCTTTCTTGATGTTGGACCTTGTTGACTTTGTTTGTATGACAATTTAGTACAAACAAGCTTCCTGTATCCTGCATCCAAGTTAGTGCTCAAGTTCCAATTCCATCAAAGATGATTTAACAGCTTTTTATTGATTTTCATGCATTACCTACTCCCCCTAAATTTGTGATTAATGTTAAACTATTTCATCCATCATAAATTTATGTTGGAAATAAGCATGAAAGGCATATGCCAGTCCAAGTGAGAAGTAATCTTTTAAGAGGAAAATTAAACAAAAGACTCAAACGATACAAGCATGCATATATGTAGAGGGATCATACTATGACTCTAGGCTTCTGCTGATGGTGGTTATTTGAATAATACTTGATCTGGTGCACACCTGATTGTAAGTATATAGATCCACTGAAATTCATACATGAGCAATGTATCAACTAGACATGCTGTTTATCATGTTTTGAAGTTTGTTAATCAGTAACTATCATGTGCTCCACATTCAATTCTCATTAGAGTTTGTCCTCCGTTGGTGAATCAAATCATCACTTTGTCACACTTAGAGACTATGTACATTAAGTTATAAGTTCTATCTTGAGACAGAATTGCAGTCTCATTAATGCTTTAATGTTTAAGCTCTTTAAGATAATGAACAGTTGATCACAAAAGATTCTTTTGAGAGCTGAGATATGATCCTCATAAAGTCACCAGGTCTTTACTTTCGTAAAACAGAGGTGTACTTATCCCAGGTCTTTGTTTACACAAAACAGAGGGAGAATGAAGATCATACTCTTTAATCATATACCCAGGTCTTTGTTCACACAAAACAGAAGGAATATGATTTTTTGCAAAGATAGAAGATTATAAAGTGTTTTACATAGTGTGCTTGGGTGAGTGATTTGATCACATCAGGATAAGACTTACTTGCTTGGTCCTCAAAATGGATTTCCCGCAGACAAACACCTTTTTCATTATATTTGGCATGCTCTTAGTGTAGTTTCCACTCAAGATGAACCTACTCACATATCAAAATGTTTTAAATCAACTTGAAGTTTAATGATGCTGTTGAAGTAAGCCAAGGCATAGTGTACTATCATTTCCCATACATATGTCATGCAGAAACAAACACAGAAATAAAAGAGTATATACATATATAAACCCATATTTTATTTATTTATTTATTTTTAATTAGTTATTACTATACACAAGTATAGTCACATGCTTTTGATGATTTAATCTAAGTTAATCATACCCAAAGATTCAATTAGAAAATTAAATCTAACGGAATCAAAGGCTTTAGTGAATAAATCAACAAACTGATTTGTTGTGTCCACTTTGATTAACTTGATTAAACCCTTTTCTAAGCAATCCCTCAGAAAATGATATCTGATTTCAATATGCTTTGTTTTGCTATGTTGAACTGGGTTAGCAGTGATGAACATAGCAACTGAATTTTTAACAACCCGACAAAAATCAGGTCAACATCAACTCAATTCTTCAAATTTTAAGCACTAAATTATTGCCCTAGTTGACTCGTTTGACTCTCTAAGAATTGACCAATGTTCTTCTTAAGAAGAAATGTCTTGCTGAATTTGGAATTGCCACACAGTACATTGCACCCATGAGAGTCAATGATCAGTATTTGACCAATGTTAACGTAAAAACCCGTTGACGGATAAACCGATTGAGACAAAACGTTTAATAATAATAATAATAATAATAATAATAATAATAATAATAATAATAATAATAATAATAATAATAATAATAATAATAATAATAATAATCACCATCATATCTTGCATGCAATCTTGGTAGATTGCACTACCTTGCATGCAAGACAACACACACACCAACACATACTCAAGTACCTATATATAAACACACCTACTCACACTCTACACACTCACCAACACACACAACCCTTTCACCTTCTCCTTGTCCCTTTTCTCTCCATCGGCCGCCCACCACCACACACCAGCCACCGCCTACCGCCACCACACTACAACCGCCATCGCCTGTCGCCGAAGCCAATGCCACCGTCGCCTACCGCCAAAGTCACCACCATCACCACCCGACACCACCTTCACCTGTCACCCCTATCACCCGATCACCACTAACGCCACCCGACACCATCTTCACCGTCCGCACCACCATCACCGTCCGCACCACCATCGCGACCACCATTCGCCACCTCCACCTTCAACCACCATCACCAACCCGTCACCTCACCACCACCGAAAACACCGAGACCCCCCTCCCCTTCGGAAGCCTCGCAACCCCCACCTTTCACTTTCGGGAACCCCACCACTACCCTGAGAACCCGCATTGCTACTTGGGAGTCAAACCAAGAAGGGTTTCTCAAGCTAAAACCGGATTAGGGTTCAAGAGTGGAAATCGAGTCGTGAGCTAACGTTAGAAACCAAGGTTTTAGACTCAAGGTATAACCATTTAGACTAATACTTGATGTTATGTTCTTGCATGGATCATCAAGATTGAAATTTTGATTAGTTGGTTCACCCACTTGATGATTTTGTAAAAATAAGTTTATGGATGAAAATGGGATTTAATGTGATGTTTAAATCGGAAAATTTTGCTATTATAAGTTGTTAGATGATGAAAATTGGTATATCTTGATGTTGGGATTATAAGAATATAGTGATGGTTTTCGTTACCGAGTCGGGGGTCTCTTCGGAAGCAGTCTCTCTATCTCCCAAGATAGAGGAAAGACTCGCCGCCACCTACCTCTCCCAGACCCTGCTCTTGAGTGGGACTTACTGAGTATGTTTGTTTGTTTGTTTGTTTTATAAGAATATAGTGATATGCATTTGTGAATTTGGTATAGCTTTAGGATTAAAAGTTTGTAGGATTATGGATTACAAGGACATGTTAGTAGGATATAAAAATATGGATTAATGATAATGTAAGAAATACTGGATGTTAAATCATGGATGATAATAGATGGTTAGGAAGTTATGGGCACAACACTTCGGAAAAACGACTAAGTAAATAAAGATTAGGAAATATAGTGGTTACGACGAAAGACTTGTGAAGTAAAAAGGAGTAACATAATAAACAAGAGGACTAAGGAATTTTTATTTGTATGACAAATAATAAACCCCTTAAACGTTTATTACAAAATAAATACTAATTTTTAGAAATAAATAGTATTTTAAAAGGTAAAATGGAAAAATAGTAAAATTCATCAAAACTAGTAATATATATATATATATACACAAATATATACGCATATATATATATATTTAGTTAACCAAAATGGATGGAAAGTAATATGTTTATATCTTTGGATTACTTTAAGGAAAATAAAATATTATGTAAGAGACCATAAGTAATTAGTAGGAAACTTATAAACTAATTATTTAAGTAAAAGATAGTCCTTGTAAGAAGTACAAAATGAATTGCGTTAGATACTAGTAAGTATAGGTATTCACGATAATAGGTTTATCAAGGAGACCATTTTATAAAATGAAAACCCTTTTCAAAAGCAAAATGGATTCTTAGAAAACATCCTTAAATATTTTGAAAAAGCATTTTTATCAAAAAGGTTGGGTGAACAAACAGTTTAAGCAAAGCTTTACAACCTGTTAAAAGGAATTCTTTCACGTCTAGGGTCGTGATTAAACCGGTATGTGACGCGTAAAAACCGGAGATTGAAATCAGCAAAGGTGAGTACTTCAGCCCCATTTTTAAATACTGTTTTATTTAACTGTTTTAGGGGAAAAGCATGTACGATGATAAACTGTTTTTACGTTTATGATGGATGACGAGTATAATATATGTATGACGGTATAAGGTGAGGCAATAGTGTCGGAGAATACTATTGTGCTCGAAATCCCCTCATAATCATTAACCTCGGGGGTGGGGCCACAAAGTATATTGGTAGATATATCGGGTTAGAAGGGCCCGCTCTCGCGACCAGTCGCACTGGTCTGGAAAAAGGCGAGGGAATTTATATGTCTGGATAGTTGTGGGGCAACGACGTGTTTCTTGGCTTGATTATGGACTTATGACCCGAATTGATCATAGTACCTAGCTAGTCTATGTTAAGTATATTATATCGCTACATCATAACGGATTGATAAAACTGATTTACTTAACAAGTTTATAAAAACCCGAACGCTCACCAACTTTATGTTGACTAGTACTTTTATGCTTTTCAGGGTTATAGGTGTGCTTGTATGGGAATGATGGGATTAGCCTTTGGAAGGATCAAACGTTGTGTTGACTATGTTTTGAACTCTGATACATTATAAATTTTGTAAACAAAACGGTTTAATGTAATAAATTGGTTAAATCTGTCACATGTTTTATTAGTCAACCTTTTAAATATATACGTTTGACCACAACCGTTGTTATAACTCTAACTTCCGTTACCGCCACGTCACGCAACCTTCCGCTGCGATTTTCGGGGTGTGACAGAAGTTGGTATCAGAGCCAACGGTTATAGCGAACTAGAAAGTTTTCTAAACAGGAAAAATCTAGACTATAACCTTTAAAAAGTTTTAGATATTCCAAAAGCACTATCATTCCATAAGACTTTACGTTAGATTGAGGTTTAAGACTAGTAATAGATTAGACCTAATGCTAAGAATTTAATTATTCTGTTAGTATAGATTAAGTTAGTATATTATGATAGATTAATACGTGCATGTGCATTATTCTTCTGTAGATGACTGATCGTGTAAGCAGAGAGAGGTTACTGATGATACCAGCAATGCCAAGGACCCAACAGAACCCATATCTACTACACCATGATACTACCCTACCCAGCCCTACTTCGCAGCTACCTTATACCCGGGCATGGAAAACTCGGGGAACAGATGGATATCCGAGTCTGAAGATGAGAGTCCCGCACCAGTCATAGCCACTCTTGCACCGATTACCGAGGAACCTGCTGATTTAGTTCTAGAGAGTGAGACTCCGACAGATGTGACACCTATTGCACCTATTCCCCCATGCAACACCCGCCTAAGATTCTATTAGTTTACGAGAGAAGAAAGCGTAGGAATAAGAGGAAAGTAGCTGAAACCGAGGAGAGCACAGAAGAAGCACCTATGCCCAGACAGACCAGACTTGTTGACGATCGATGGGGATGGATTATGGACGCTATGAGACGATGGGCTTCGAGAGATGAGATTCCTTCTACATTTGAGGTTGGGGAGTCATCCACTGCTTCTTGTGGGATCACTATGGGTGGTGAGCCTATTGAGCGAGTAATGGCTACCCTGACAGCTCAATGTGTTGGGTACGAGAAGGACTTACTGGGGATGAGGAAGAAAATGAGGGTTCATGATGAGGTAGGCCAGGCTATGGATGGAAGATTGATGACCATTAAGGAGGAGAGAGTGTTAGACGAGAGTGCTCTGAGTCAGATCCACTTAAGAGTATTGGATCTGGAGGCTAGTCTTTCAGAGACTAGAAACCGATTGACTCTGACAGAGCAGAGGGCAGAAGTAACTGAGGAAGCACTGGTGGTGGCACAATAACAGATGATTGAGATGGGAGGAAGAGTGGAGATTGCAGAGGCATCACTAGGATTGACGCAACAACAGATGACAGTGATGGGAGAGCGAGTTGATGTGGCCACGGCGACAGCTACATTCTGCATGATGAAGATCTCTTACCTGATGCACATGGGCAGTGGAGGACCATTTTTAGGATAAGGTCTAGTCATAGTGTTTTTTATGTTTAGAACTTAAAACTTTTGTCGATCTCGATGTGATGGTTGTGAATATTGATTGTCTTTTGATGACTTAGACTCTGATGATGAAACTAACAAACATGTTGTTTTGAAAATTTTGATTATTGCTATGAAAATTCTTGATCCTTGTATTATGAAGATACCATTATGCTTGTAATGTATGTAATGAGTTAATAAAAAAATCATTATAAGTCTCAAAGGTTTAAACGACAACTAAACCCATTCTTACCCTACCTGTACAACAGAAAGTTAGATATGCCACCTAGAACTCGAAACATGTCATCGAACGGAAACCCTAATCTTCCAAATACCGCTGAAGAACTAGCTCAGGTTATAGCACAACATGTCAAAACGGCCTTGGAACAACATGACACTAACCTAGCAGCCGGATTAAGAGGAGGAAATGGAACAACCGGCAATGGATTGGGAAATGGCTCCAACATTGGTTCAGGCGTCGGTGCGAACAACGGCTCAGGACAAAATGGAAACCCAGGTAGTTCATCTGGTGGACAACCTCGAGGGTGTTCCTATAAAACATTCTAGGGATGCAATCCAAGAACGTTTACGGGAGCTGAAGGACCACTAGATATAATTCGTTGGATAGAGAAGATGGAAGCCGTTATAGCAATAAGTAACTGTTCCAATGATCAGAAGGTTAAGTATGCAACCTGTTCATTCCAGGACGCAGCGCTGTCATGGTGGAACTCTCAACGCCAAATTTTGGGAGACACCAATGCTTATGAGCTTACTTGGGAACAACTGAAGGTGATGATGCTTCATGAATATTGTCCTCGAAATGAGTTGCAGAAAATTGAGACAGAATTCTGGAATCTTACAACGGAGGGTGCTGAGATACGAGCTTACACATCCAGATTCAACGATTTAGCTAGGCTAGTACCGCGAATGGTCATACCAGAATATGTTCAGATTGAGAGGTATGTTTGGGGACTATCTCCTCAAATCAGAAGCAACATTACAGCCTCGAGCCCTACCACCATTCAGAGTGCAATAGCTATTGCTCATTCACTGACCGATGATGCAGTACGCAGTGGAACACTGATCAAGAAAGACAACCTTGGAAAAAGAGTGATGGGAACGGAAAGAAGAATCGACAGGTTTGAAAGAAGGTCATTTGATGGGAAGAGGAAGTGGACTGGAAGTACAAGAAAACAAATGAGCGTCAAGAAAGGTTTTTATCCTAGGTCTAAATGAGTCTATATCGCAACTGCTAACAACAGTAGACAAAACCAAGAACAAAAAGGGAAATACAACAGATGTGGGTACCCCCACGGTGGCGAATGCAAGGTCTGCACTCATTGTTGCAAGTTCGGACACTTGGGGCGGAACTGCCAAACCAAACCTGACATTAAAGGAAGGGGAAGTGGTCACGCTTGCTTTGAATGCGGCACTGTGGGACATTTTAGGAAGGATTGCCCTAAAGTGAACGGCACCCAGGCCAGAGGAAGAGCATTCGAAATGAACACCAGGGAAGCACGTCAGGAACCAACAGTGGTTAAAGGTACGTTTCTTGTCAATAATCAGTATGCATCTGTTTTATTTGACACTGGTGCTGATTTAAGTTTCGTATCCAAAGAGTTTGAGCCATCATTAGGAGTAAGGCCTTGTAAGTTAAATAAGAAATACATCATTGAATTAGCTAATGGAAAGAAAATCGAATCAAACGAAGTGATTAAGAATTGTACCATACAATTAAACGACCACCCCTTTAGCATCGATTTATTACCTGTCAAGCTTGGAGGCTTTGATGTAGTCATTGGAATGGATTGGCTTTCTCGAAACCATGCTGAAGTAGTATGCTACGAAAAGATTATACGTATACCAACACGTGATAATGAAGTTTTGATAATCCAACGAGACAAAGAAAAGCCTTCCTTGAAAATTGTTAACGTTATGAAGGCTTACGAATATTTAAGTAAAGGACATCCAGCATTCATGGTGAAGATTGTAGACATGAAAAATGAGGAACGGAAGATTGAAGACATTCCAATTGTACGAGAATACCCAGATCTATTTCCGAAGACTTACCGGGATTACCTCCAGAAAGGCAGATTAAACTTTGAATTGATCTAGTGCCGGGAGCTGCACCGGTAGCCCGATCACCGTATCGGTTAGCAACATCTGAGATGCAAGAACTGTCAAAACAACTACAGGAATTATCCGATAAAGGATTCATTCGACCGAGCTTTTCTCCTTGGGGAGCACCGGTATTGTTTGTTAAGAAGAAAGATGGATCTTTTAGGATGTGCATCGACTATCGAGAGTTGAATAAACTTACCGTCAAGAATCGGTACCCATTACCGAGGATTGATGATCTGTTCGATCAACTACAAGGGTCCTGCTATTATTCAAAAATCGATTTACGATCTGGATACCACCAGTTGCTAATAGCAGAAGAAGATGTTCCTAAAACAGCCTTTCGAACGCGCTACGGTCATTACGAATTTCTTGTAATGCCGTTTGGTCTGACCAACGCATCGGTTGTGTTCATGGATCTCATGAACAGGGTTTGCAAACCTTACCTGGATAAATTTGTGATAGTATTCATTGAGGATATTCTAATATATTCACAATCCAGGGAAGAACATGAAAAGCATCTTCGACTTATCTTGAATGTACTAAGAGACGAGAAGCTGTATGCAAAGTTCTCCAACTGTGAATTCTGGCTTCGAGAAGTCCGGTTTCTTGGACATGTTATCAACGAAAAAGGTATACATGTCGACCCGACAAAAATCGAGGCAATCAAGAATTGGGAAGCACCAAAGTCACCAACAGAAGTACGACAATTCCTAGGGTTAGCCGGCTACTATCGTAGGTTCATCGAAAATTTTTCTAAGATAGCACAACCACTGACTCTACTGACTAGTAAAGATCAAAGATATGAGTGGAGCGCTGACCAGGAAGAAGCTTTTCAAGTGCTAAAGCAAAAACTATGTAGTGCACCTATTCTATTACTCCCAGATGGAACCGATGGGTTTGTAGTATACTGTGACGCTTCACGTTTAGGTCTGGGATGCGTGTTGATGCAAAGAGACAGAGTCATTGCCTACGCATCAAGACAACTAAAAACGCATGAAAATAATTACACAACCCATGACCTCGAATTAGGAGCAGTGATTTTCACCCTAAAAATCTGGAGACACTACCTCTATGGAACAAAGTGTGTAGTATACACAGATCACAAAAGTTTACAGCATATTTTCGACCAGAAAGAGCTGAACATGAGGCAGCGACGATGGATCGAGCTATTGAATGATTATGATTGTGATATTAGATATCACCCAGGCAAGGCTAACGTGGTTGCAGACGCTCTCAGCAGGAAAGAAAGAGAAAAGCCTTTGCGCGTAAGAGCTTTAGAGTTAACCATATACTCCGATATCTTAACTCGAATACGCGATGCACAAATGGAGGCAATAAAAGATGATAATCTGGTGAATGAGGATCTGAAAGGAATGGTCAGAAAGTTAACACCTAACTCCGATAACCTAATGTGGTTTGCAAATAGGGTATGGATTCCAAAGAATGGGGATTTGCGCCAGGTAATTCTTGACGAAGCACATAAATCAAGATACTCAATCCACCCCGGATCAGACAAGATGTATCATGATGTAAAAGAATTGTATTGGTGGCCCAATATGAAAGGAGATATAGCTTCATACGTAAGCAAATGTATGACATGCTTCAAAGTAAAGGCAGAACACCAAAAGCCATATGGACTCTTACATCAGCCTGCAATCCTAACATGGAAATGGGAGTGTATTGCTATGGATTTTGTAACGAAATTACCCAGAACATTAAACAGCCACGATGCAATTTGGGTAATAATCGATCGTTTAACAAAATCAGCACACTTCTTGCCTATCAAAGAGACTATGGCATGCATAAATTGGCCAATCTGTATATCAAAGAGGTGGTATCTTGCCACGGAGTACCAATATCAATTATTTCTGACAGAGATAGTCGATTTACCTTGAGATTTTGGCAAACGTTGCATGAGGCCATGGGCACTCGCTTAGACATGAGTACAGCCTATCATCCTCAAACAGACGGTCAAAGTGAAAGGACCATACAAACGTTAAAGGATTTACTGAGAGCCTGTGTGATAGATTTTGGTGGAAATTGGGATACTCACTTGCCACTAGTTGATTTCTCATATAATAACAGTTATCACACCAGTATTAAGGTTGCCCTGTTCGAAGCATTGTACGGGAAAAGATGTCGATCACCCATATGTTGGGCAGAAATTGGCGAAAGACAATTAACCGGGCCGAAATCATTCAAGAAACAACTGACAAGATTGGGCAAATCAAAAGAAGACTAGAAGCGGCAAGAAGTAGACAAAAGAGCTATGCGGATTATCGGAGAAAACCGCTAGAGTTTCAATTTGGTGATAGAGTATTCCTAAAAGTATCACCATGGAAAGGCATAGTAAGACTTGGTAAACGAGGAAAACTCAATCCCCGATTCATTGGGCCGTTCGAGATAATCGAACGTATTGGACCGGTCGCTTACCGTCTTAACTTGCCATGTGAACTCGGAAATGTGCATAATGTGTTTCACATATCCAATCTTAAGAAGTGCATGTCAGATGAATCGCTAATTATTCCACCGGAGGAAGTTTACATCGACGACAAACTTTATTTCATCGAAGAACCAATTGAAGTTTTGGATCGGAAGGTTCAGAAACTCAAATGAAGACAAATCAGACTAGTCAAAGTAAGATGGAATTCGAAGAGAGGACCTGAATTTACATGGGAACGTGAAGATCAGATGCAACAAAAGTATCCCCACCTTTTAAGACTCAGCCTAATGGAGACCCTACAGCGTAAATTTTGGGATGAAATTTCTTAAATAGGGGGAGACTTTAACAACCCGACAAAAATCAGGTCAATATCAACTCAATTCTTCGAATTTTAAGCACTAAATTATTACCCTAGTTGACTCGTTTGACTCTCTAAGAATTGACCAATGTTCTTCTTAAGAAGAAATGCCTTGCTGAATTTGGAATTGCCACACAATACATTGCACCCATGAGAGTCAATGATCAGTATTTGACCAATGTTAACGTAAAAACCCGTTGACGCATAAACCGATTGAGACAAAACGTTTAATAATAATAATAATAATAATAATAATAATAATAATAATAATAATAATAATAATAATAATAATAATAATAATCACCATCATATCTTGCATGTAATCTTGGTAGATTGCACTACCTTGCATGCAAGACCACACACACACCAACACACACTCACCAACACACACTCAAGCACCTATATATAAACACACCTACTCACACTCTACACACTCACCAACACACACACAACCCTTTCACCTTCTCCTTCTCCCTCTTCTCTCCATCGGCCGCCCACCACCACACACCAGCCACCGCCTACTGCCACCACACTACAACCGCCACCGCCTGCCGCCGAAGCCAACGCCACCGTCGCCTACCGCCGAAGTCACCACCATCACCACCCGACACCACCTTCACCTATCACCCCTATCGCCCGATCACCACCATCGCCTCCCGACACCATCTTCACCGTCCGACACCACCTTCGCGACCACCATTCGCCATCTCCACCTTCAACCACCATCACCAACCCGTTACCTCACCACCATCGAAAACACCGAGACCCCCCTCCCCTTCAGACACCGCAAGCCTCGCAACCCCCACCTTTCATTTTCGGGAACCCCACCACTACCCTAAGAACCCGCATTGCTACTTGGGAGTCAAACCAAGAAGGGTTTCTCAAGCTAAAACCGGATTAGGGTTCAAGAGTGGAAATCGAGTCGTGAGCACCGTGAGCTAACATTAGAAACCAAGGTTTTAGACTCAAGGTATAACCATTTAGACTAATACTTGATGTTATGTTTATGCATGGATCATCAAGATTGAAATCTTGATTAGTTGGTTCACCCACTTGATGATTTTGGAAAAATAAGTTTATGGATGAAAATGGGATTTAATGTGATGTTTAAATCGGAAAATTTTGCTATTATAAGTTGTTAGATGATGAATATTGGTATATCTTGGTGTTGGGATTATAAGAATATAGTGATATGGTTTTGTGATTTTGGTATAGTTTTAGGACTAAAGGTTTGTAGGATTATGAATTACAAGGACATGTTAGTAGGACATAAAAATATGGACTAGTGATAATGTAAGAAATATTGGATGTTAAATCATGGATGATAATAGATGGTTTGGAAGTTATGGGCACAACATTTCGGAAAAACGACTAAGTAAATAAAGATTAGGAAATATAGTGGTTACGACGAAAGACTTGTGAAGTAAAAAGGAGTAACATAATAAACAAGAGGACTAAGGAATTTTTATTGGTATGACAAATAATAAACCCCTTAAATGTTTATTACAAAACAAACAAACAAACAAACAAACCCAATATATCCCACTCAAGAGCAGGGTCTGGGGAGGGTAGGTGTAGGCGAGTCTTTCCTCTATCTTGTTAGGTAGAGAGACCGCTTCCAAAGAGACCCCCGACTCGATAGCAAAAGCCAACGATAGCAAGACATCATAAAATAAATCATACAACATATATCAAACAGCATACACAAATATAACAACTAAAGAATTAAATGTTATTACAAAATAAATACTAATTTTCATAAATAAATAGTATTTTAAAAGTTAAAATGAAAAAATAGTAAAATTCCTCAAAACTAGTAATATATATATATACATATATATATATACATATATATATACATATACATATACATATACATATATATATATATATATATATATATATATATATATATATATATATATTTAGTTAACCAAAATGAATGGAAAGTATATTTATATCTTTGGATCACTTTAAGGAAAATAAAATATTGTGTAAGAGACCATAAGTAATTAGTAGGAAACTCATAAACTAATTATTTAAGTAAAAGATAGTCCTTGTAAGAAGTACAAAATGAATTGCGTTAGATACTAGTAAGTATAGGTATTCACGATAATAGGTTTATCAAGGAGACCATTTTATAAAATGAAAACCCTTTTTAAAAGCAAAATGGATTCTTAGAAAACATCCTTAAATATTTTGAAAAAAACATTTTTATCAAAAAGGTTGGGTGAACAAACAATTTTAAGTAAAGCTTTACAACCTGTTAAAAGGAATTCTTTCACGTCTAGGGTCGTGATTAAACCGGTACGTGACGCGTAAAAACCGGAGATTGAAATCAGCAAAGGTGAGTACTTCGGCCCCATTTTTAAATACTGTTTTATTTAACTGTTTTGGGGAAAAGCATGTACGATAATAAACTATTTTTATATTTATGATGGATGACGAGTATAATATATGTATAACAGTATGAGGTGAGGCAATAGTGTCGGAGAATACTATTGTGCTCGAAATCTGTAACACCCGTATTTTTTTTTAAAAAAAAAGATATAAAAAGAATAAGAAAGAAAGAGGAAGAAAAAGGGAAAGAAATAAAAGTCAACATAAGTGGAGGGACCAAAATTGATAAAGGTGCAAACTTTATAATTATTTTTGCACAAAAGGTGGTGAAGCCGCCCATAACCTGCTGCTTTTCACCTTTCTACCGGTTCTAGAGAGAGAAAGATCAGAACCTCGGATTTTTGAAGAAGAAACAAGAAAGTTTGAAGTTTTGGTAAGAATTCTCGAAATTTTGATGTTTAGGATGATTCTAGACCCGTGTAGGTGCTTATAAATGTGACTTGTGTGTTCGGGTGGTATCGTGCATGTGTTTTAGGTGTTAGAACCGTTTGAAGAAGCTCGGGTGAAGAGTGTGAAATTGAAGAACAACAAAGGTGAGTTTCTAGACCCCGTATTTCACATGTTTTATAAACTTTTGGGGCTGGAAATACATGTAAAAATGTTTTACACTTATTATGAATGTTGCGCGTATGTGCATGCGTATGTATGTTAGTGATTTATGTTATGATTCATGCTTAGTATTGTGTATATGCTTAGAACAAGGTAATATGATGTTTGGGACTGGAAAACGACTTAGAAACATGAACAGGCTGCTAATACGCCTATACCAGGCTCATAAGTCTGAACAGTCCTCATACTCCCAAAATTATGACAGAAATTTTAAGTGTTGGGGCTTATGCTTCCAAACAGTGCTCATGAGTCTGGAATTTAGAACCTAGAAAAAAATTAAGTACAGGGTCATAAGTCCAAATAGTTCTCATATGCCCAAACATGGCTTATGAGTCTGAACTGTGGCCTTATGAGTCTGAACAGTGACCTTATGAGTCTGAACAATGGTCATATGCCTAGAAAAGTTAGCCGGATGACTAAGTGTAGGGTCATGAGTCCCAACAATGCTCATGAGTCCCAACAGTGCTCTTGTGCCCAAATTCTGACTTAGAAAATCCAAGTGTAGGGTAATGAGTCTAAACAGTGCTCTTGTGCCTGGAATTATTTACTAAGTGTAAGGTAAAAAGTCCCAATAGTGGTCAAGCGCCCAAATAGTCCTCATGAGTCTAAATAGTCCTCATGCGCCCAAAACTTAGAATTTAATGTAGAATTTTCGTGGAAGTTTGTGCAGCTAAGGTTTTGAACTAATATTGACTAAGGATTATTAAATGCATATGATTATGTCTGATTTTCATTATGACTCTTTTCTTAATATTTTAATTAATATTATGATTAGGGTTATTATTAATGTTATTTATTATTATTATTATTATTATTATGCTTAATAATAATATTGTATGACTCTACGTGGAATGATCATGATCAAGACAGGAAGTATTATCATTAATAAAGTGAAAGATTAATGATAAAGAAAAGTGGAACGTAAATGAATGAACGAAAGTCTTGCAAGCAAATGAATGGAGGTACACACCCCTGGCAGGTGTTAGCTCAACTGTGATGCGGGTTCGCTACCCCGAAGGATGCACACAGGGTCAATCTTTGAGATTGGCATAGAGGTGAGTAACTTGGTGTCGTAAAAGACTCACAGGATAAGTGCAATCCTTGAGATTGCCATAGAGGTGAGCGACTCTGTGTCGCAAAAGACTCACAGGAACAAAAAGGGCAATCATTAAGATTGCTAACGAGGTGAGCGACTCTGTGTCACAAAAGACTTGAAAGGATAATGATAAAAGTACTAATTGAACGATGATGAAGATAATAATGATATTACCTACGTGTACGTATGATGTGTGATCACATATGAATAATGAACGGTTTGAAATGAAAAGTAAAGTATTTTAATTACAAAACTAGAACTCACTCAGCAACGCTGACTTTTATGTATTTTCCAGTTGGCAGGTAACAGGTTGCTGATGATGGCACACGGGGATGGCTATTTGGCGGGCAAGACTGACATCCATTTATGTTTTGACAATACTGTTGTTTTGTAATTCATTCGAATAATCATTTGTGACCCATGAACTAGAATGTATTGCTTAACAACAGTGTTTATAATGAATGAATGAGTTTTGTCAAATTGATTCCGCTGCTTAAATTTATAATATGTATATTTTATGCTGTGAATGACCAACTGTGAGGTGCCCGGGAACGGGGCCTTACAAGTTGGTATCAGAGCCAAAGTTTAAGTGAATTGGGTAAATATTTTCAAAATAAACCTTAACTTAAACTGAAAATGGGACAGGAAGGGGGATGTCAGCCCGGGTAGCCATGTGCCATCAGGTATTGTTTTTCTTAAAAGTTAATCAGTATTATGTGCGTGTGCTATGTGATTTATGTGTTCTTAGTAGATTGAGATGCTGATGTAGTCAGGATAGGAAGTGCTTGGGATGTGGAGAGTAAAGTAAGTGGCTAATCACAACTGGCCACTGTAATTAGGGACTTACTATACTTGACATAAACTAAGCTGTTTCCTTGAATGACTATTTTAGTGTTTGAATCTTATAGTGCATAGGAAATGGCTGGAAGAGACCTTCTAAAGCTTCTAGAGGTAGAGGTAGACCGCGTATGACCAGGAGCAGTGCCAAAGCTGCTGAGACGACCCATGAGAACCCTGAGGTTCATGACCGGACTGAAGGAAACGAGAATGCCAGCCTGAACGCCTCAGCTAGGGAGGCGATTGCTGATGAGGTGCATCAGGTAATGCAGACAGTCTTACCGTCTGTAGTGACTGAAGTTATCCGAGCTGTAAGGAACAAGGAGAAAAGAGAAGGAGGACAGGAGAGAGTCGACTGGGAAGGAAAGCAAGGGAGGAGAGGAACGACCGGATCCTAAGATAGTAGTTTCCGACGAGGAAGAGGAGGATGCAGTAGGGATGACGAACAAGGGATGCAGTTACGGGGCATTTCAGAGTGCAAGCCCCCGACTTTTGATGGAAATGGCAATGCTGCTGCCGCCCACCGTTGGGTAAGGGAAATGGAAGCGGTACTCGAGATCAGCGAGTGCCGGGAGGATCAGAAGGTGAAGTTTGCCACCCACTCCTTTACTGACTCAGCACTATGTTGGTGGGACAATATCGTCCAAGCTGAGGGCAGCAGGGCCAAAGAGAAGATGAAGTGGTCCGAGTTAAAGAAGCTGGTAATTGAGGAGTTCTGTCCTCACAGGGAACTCGATAAGATCGAGAGGGAGTTCCTACAACTCGAGGCGGGAACCATGACCCACCAGCAATACACTACCAAATTCAATGAGATGGCAAGGCTGGTGCCGGATCAAGTAACGCCGGTGTCTCGAAAGATTAACCGGTACATTCAGGGGCTGCCAGCCGACATTCGTAGGCACATGATTACTGCCCGACCGAGCACTTTTAGGTCGGCAGTGGATTTGGCTGGGAGACTCTATGATGAGAGGGAGATAGCAGATGCGGAGGTGAAGAAGGCGGGCGGTAGTGACCGAAAATGGAATGGGAAACGGTTCGGGCGTGGTGGTTTTACCCCGAACAACAAAAGGATGAGAGTGGATGACCGTAGGGTGGGGTCATCAAGCTCGGGGCTTAAAAGGTGTGGCAAGTACGGGAAGGAGCATACGGGTGAGTGCAGAATGGGGCTCAACGTGTGTTTCAAGTGCGGGAAGCCAGGCCACATCTTGAAAGACTATAAGGAGCTTAGGTGTTACACCTGCGGTAAGGCGGGCCATATGAGCAAAGACTGCAGAAAGCCGAGGGTGGAGAGTTTCGGGCCGAAGAAGACGGCCGGGGCTGAAGGGCAGAAGGCAAGTGCCAGAGCTTTCGCCATGACCAGGGAGGAGGCTAGGACGGACCCTGATGTTGTGTCAGGTACGTTTCTAGTAAATCAAACTCTTGCTTCTGTGTTACTTGATTCTGGTGCTAGTAAGAGTTTTATTTCTGCCACTTTCTGTGCTAACTGTCTAAACAAACAAACAAACAAACATACCCAGTGTCTCCCGCTGAAGAGCAGGGTCTGGGAGGGGTATATGGTGGCAAGTCTTTCCTCTATCTAGAAAGATAGAGAGACCGCTTCCGAAGAGCAGGGTCTGTGCTAACTGTCTGCTGGTAGTAAATGCATTGATGAGCCCTTTGAAGTAGAAACCGCTATTGGTAAGTCCACTAGAGTTACTGAGGCGATAGATGACTGTACTATAGAACTATAAGGTCATAGGTTTGCTACTAAGTTGCATGTGATGCCCCTAGGTGGATTCGATATAGTACTAGGGATGGATTGGTTGGCAACCTATGAAGCAAATATCGTATGTCGTAAGAAGAGGATTAGATTGACGGCGCCTGACAGAAGTTCGGTGACCATATATGGCGATCGGGTTACGATGATTCTGAAAGTGATTTCGATGGCGGTGGCGGGAAAGTGTATGAGGCGTGGGTGCAGCGCCTACCTATGTTATGTAAAGGATGTGGAAACGCTAACACCATAACTATCCAACGTTCCGGTTGTGGGTGAATTTTCAGACGTGTTCCCGGAGGACCTATCGGGATTGCCACCTGATCGCGAAATCAAATTTCAAATTGACTTGATACCCGGTGCCCAACCTGTCGCCAAGGCACCATATCGATTAGCTCCGACGGAGATGAAGGAGTTGATGGAGCAACTGCAAGAGTTGCTCGATAAGGGTTTTATTAGGCCGAGTATCTCACCTTGGGGTGCTCCGGTCTTGTTTGTGAAGAAAAAGGACGGTAGCATGAGAATGTGTATCGACTACCGCGAATTGAACAAGTTGACAATAAAGAATCGGTATCCATATATGGCGATCGGGTTACGATGATTCTGAAAGTGATTTCGATGGCGGTGGCGGGAAAGTGTATGAGGCGTGGGTGCAGCGCCTACCTATGTTATGTAAAGGATGTGGAAACGCTAACACCATAACTATCCAACGTTCCGGTTGTGGGTGAATTTTCAGACGTGTTCCCGGAGGACCTATCGGGATTGCCACCTGATCGCGAAATCAAATTTCAAATTGACTTGATACCCGGTGCCCAACCTGTCGCCAAGGCACCATATCGATTAGCTCCGACGGAGATTAAGGAGTTGATGGAGCAACTGCAAGAGTTGCTCGATAAGGGTTTTATTAGGCCGAGTATCTCACCTTGGGGTGCTCCGGTCTTGTTTGTGAAGAAAAAGGACGGTAGCATGAGAATGTGTATCGACTACCGCGAATTGAACAAGTTGACAATAAAGAATCGGTATCCGTTACCGAGGATCGACGACTTGTTCGATCAGCTCCAAGGTGCCAGTTGGTTCTCGAGGATAGATCTTCGATCTGGCTACCATCAATTGAAAGTGAAGGAGCAAGACATTCCTAAAACAGCCTTTCGTACGCGTTACGGACACTACGAGTTTCTCGTTATGTCCTTTGGTTTAACCAACGCGCCAGCTGCTTTTATGGATCTGATGAATCGAGTGTGTCGGCCAATGTTAGATAAATTAGTGATTGTGTTCATCGATGATATCCTGATCTATTCAAGGAGCAAAGAAGAGCATGCCGGTCACATTCGAGAAGTGTTAGAGACTTTGAGAAAGGAGAAATTGTACGCTAAATTCTCCAAATGTGCTTTTGGCTACGCGAGGTGCAATTTCTGGGTCACGTGGTAAACGCTGAGGGACCGTGATGCAATGGAAGTCTCCTAAGACGCCGTCTGAAATTCGTAGCTTTTGGGATTGGCGGGCTACTACAGGAGATTTATTCAAGACTTCAACAAGATAGCCTCACCTTTGACTAAATTGATTCGTAAGGACGTAAAGTTCGTGTGGGGTCGAGAACAGGAGGATGCCTTTGAGGAGTTGAAGACAAGACTAACACAAGCTCCTGTCTTGACATTGCCCGAGGGAAATGAAGACTTAGTGGTCTATTCGGATGCATCTTATTCTGGGCTAGGTTGCGTATTGATGCAACGCGGAAGAGTAATAGCTTATGCATCTCGACAACTGAAGACCCATGAAGTCAACTATCCTACGCACGATTTAGAACTAGCTGCGGTGGTCTTCGCGTTGAAGATTTGGCGGCACTATCTGTACGGGACGAAGTGCACCATCTTCACAGACCACAAAAGCTTGAAGTACTTCTTCGAGCAGAAAGATCTAAACATGAGGCAAAGGCGATGGTTGGAGCTCATAAAGGATTATGACTGCGAAATCCATTACCATCCGGGCAAATCCAACGTGGTGGCAGACGCCGTTAGTCGAAAAGAAAGGCCCGAGCCGATCCGGGTAAAGGCTTATCAGTTAATTATGACCTCTGATGTGATGACTCAGGTTAAGGGGTTTCAAGACGAGGCTTTGAAAGAAGATCGTCTTAACTCCGAAAGGATGAGAGGTCTAGTTACAGAATTGGGCGAGAACACTCTTGGTGTTAAGACCCGATTCGGACGAATGTGGATTCCTCGATACGGGGATCTACGTGGAAAGATCATGGATGAGGCCCATAAGACTCGATACTCCATTCATCCCGGTGCTACCAAAATGTATCATGATATGAAGAAGGATTATTGGTGGCCGGGCATGAAACGTGACATAGTGGAGTACGTGAGTAAGTGCATTACGTGCCTACAAGTGAAGGCGGAACATCAGAAACCATACGGGAAAATCCAACCGTTGGACATACCCGAATGGAAGTGGGAACACATCACCGTGGACTTCATTACTAAGCTACCTCGCACATCGAAGGGATGCGATACTATTTGGGTGATTGTCGACCGACTAACAAAGAGTGCCCACTTCCTACCGATCCGCGAGATGTATTCATCCGAAAGATTGGCGGATCTGTTCATCAAGGAAATCGTAGCTCGTCATGGCGTGCCGGTGTCTATCGTGTCGGACCGTGACACCCGGTTCACATCGAAGTTTTGGAGGAGATTCCATGATGCAATGGGGACGAGGCTACACATTAGTACAGCCTATCATCCTCAGATGGACGGTCAGTCTGAGAGGACAATACAGACGCTCGAGGATATGCTTCGGGCGTGTGTGATCGACTTTGGAGGAAGTTGGGACGACCACCTGCCGTTAGCAGAATTCTCGTACAACAATAGCTATCATGCCAGCATTGGTATGCCACCATACGAGATGCTATATGATAGGAGATGTAGGACGCCCGTATGTTGGGGAGACATTGGGCAGAAGGAACTGGGAGGTGTCTAGGTAGTTGAAGAAACGACTGAGAAGTTGGAAAAGATCAAAGCCTTCATGAAGGTGGCGAAAGATAGACAAAAGTCGTATGCTGACAGAAGACGAAGACCAATAGAGTTCAAGGTTGGCGACCGAGTGGTGTTGAAGGTCTCCCCTTGGAAAGGCATTATCCGGTTCAGGAAACGAGGTAAGTTGAGCCCAAGGTATATAGGACCTTTCCGAATCATCGCACGAGTAGGAGAGGTAGCCTATCAACTTGAACTGCCAGATGAGTTAAGTGGAATTCATCCCACATTCCATGTATCTCATCTGAGAAAGTGCTTAGCTGATGAAGATATGATTGTTCCACTGGAGGATATTGAAGTAGACGAACGGCTCAATTACGTGGAGCAACCAGTGGCAGTCATTGATCGTAAGGAAAAGAGGTTAAGGAATAAAGTGGTTCCTCTTGTGCATGTACAGTGGAAGCACAGGAAGGGATCCGAGTCTACGTGGGAGACGGAAGAGGAGATGAGGCGACATTACCCATATCTGTTTGAGGAATAACAAATTTCGGGGACGAAACCTATATAAGGGAGGTGGACTTGTAACACCTGTATTTTTTTTTTAAAAAGAGATAAAAAGAATAAGAAAGAAAGAGGGAAGAAAAAGGGAAAGAAATAAAAGTCAACATAAGTGGAGGGACCAAAATTGATAAAGGTGCAAACTTTATAATTATTTTTGCACAAAAGGTGGTGAAGCCGCCCATAACCTGCTGCTTTTCACCTTTCTACCGGTTCTAGAGAGAGAAAGATCAGAACCTCGGATTTTTGAAGAAGAAACAAGAAAGTTTGAAGTTTTGGTAAGAATTCTCAAAATTTTGATGTTTAGGATGATTCTAGACCTGTGTAGGTGCTTATAAATGTGACTTGTGTGTTCAGGTGGTATCGTGCGTGTGTTTTAGGTGTTAGAACCGTTTGAAGAAGCTCGGGTGAAGAGTGTGAAATTGAAGAACAACAAAGGTGAGTTTCTAGACCCCGTATTTCACATGTTTTATAAACTTTTGGGGCTGGAAATACATGTAAAAATGTTTTACACTTATTATGAATGTTGCCCGTATGTGCATGCGTATGTATGTTAGTGATTTATGTTATGATTCATGCTTAGTATAGTGTGTATATGCTTAGAACAAGGTAATATGATGTTTGGGACTGGAAAACGATTTAGAAACATGAACAGGCTACTAATACGCCTATACCAGGCTCATAAGTCTGAACAGTCCTCATACTCCCAAAATTATGACAGAAATTTTAAGTGTTGGGGATTATGCTTCCAAACAGTGCTCATGAGTCTGGAATTTAGAACTTAGAAAAAAATTAAGTACAGGGTCATAAGTCCAAATAGTTCTCATATGCCCAAACATGGCTTATGAGTCTGAACAGTGGCCTTATGAGTCTGAACAGTGGCCTTATGAGTCTAAACAATGGTCATATGCCTAGAAAAGTTAGCCGGATGACTAAGTGTAGGGTCATGAGTCCCAACAGTGCTCATGAGTCCCAACAGTGCTCTTGTGCCCAAATTCTGACTTAGAAAATCCAAGTGTAGGGTAATGAGTCTAAACAGTGCTCTTGTGCCTGAAATTATTTACTAAGTGTAAGGTAAAAAGTCCCAATAGTGGTCAAGCGACCAAATAGTCCTCATGAGTCCAAATAGTCCTCATGCGCCCAAAACTTAGAATTTAATGCAGAATTTTCGTGGAAGTTTGTGCAGCTAAGGTTTTGAACTAATATTGACTAAGGATTTATTAAATGCATATGATTATGTCTGATTTTCATTGTGACTCTTTTCTTAATATTTAATTAATATTATGATTAGGGTTATTATTAATGTTATTATTATTATTATTATTATTATTATTATTATTATTTATTATTATTATTAATATGCTTATTAATAATAATATGTATGACTCTATGTGGAATGATCATGATCAAGACATGAAGTATTATATTAATAAAGTGAAAGATTAATGATAAAGAAAAGTGGAACGTAAATGAATGAACGAAAGTCTTGCAAGCAAATGAATGGAGGTGCACACCCCTGGTAGGTGTTAGGTCAACTGTGATGCGGGTTCGCTACCCCGAAGGATGCACACAGGGTCAATCTTTGAGATTGGCATAGAGGTGAGCGACTTGGTGTCGCAAAAGACTCACAGGATAAGTGCAATCCTTGAGATTGCCATAGAGGTGAGCGATTCGGTGTCGCAAAAGACTCACAGGAACAAAAAGGGCAATCATTAAGATTGCTAACGAGGTGAGCGACTCTGTGTCACAAAAGACTCGGAAGGATAATGATAAAAGTACTAATTGAACGATGATGAAGATAATAATGATATTACCTACGTGTACGTACGATGTGTGATCACATATGAATAATGAACGGTTTGAAATGAAAAGTAAAGTATTTTAATTACAAAACTAGAACTCACTCAGCAACGTGACTTTTATGTATTTTCCAGTTGGCAGGTAACAGGTTGCTGATGATGGCACACGGGGATGGCTATTTGGCGGGCAAGACTGACATCCTTTTATGTTTTGACAATACTGTTGTTTTGTAATCATTCGACTAATCATTTTGTGACCCATGAACTAGAATGTATTGCTTAACAACAGTGTTTATAATGAATGAATGGGTTTTTGTCAAATTGATTCCACTGCTTAAATTTATAATATGTATGTTTTATGCTGTGAATGACCAACTGTGAGGTGCCCAGGAACGGGGCCTTACAAAATCCCTCATAATCATTAACCTGGGGGTGGGGCCACAGAGTATATTGGTAGGTCTATCGGGTTAGAAGGGCCCGCTCTCGCGATCAGTCGCACTGGTCTGGAAAAAGGCGAGGGAATTTATATGTCTGGATAGTTGTGGGGCAACGATGTGTTTCTTGGCTTGATTATGGACTTATGACCCGAATTGATCATAGTACCTAGCTAGTCTATGTTAAGTATATTATCTCGCTACATCATAACGGATTGATAAAACTGATTTACTTAACAAGTTTATAAAAACCCGAACGCTCACCAACTTTATGTTGACTAGTACTTTTATGCTTTTCAGGGTTATAGGTGTGCTTGTATGAGGATGATGGGATTAGCCTTTGGAAGGATCAAACGTTGTGTTGACTATGTTTTGAACTTTGATACATTATAAATTTTGTAAACAAAACGGTTTAATGTAATAAATTGGTTAAATCTGTCACATGTTTTATTAGTCAACCATTTAAATATATACGTTTGACCGCAGCCGTTGTTATAACTCTAACTTTCGTTACTGCCACGTCACACAACCTTCCGCTGCGATTTTCGGGGTGTGACAGAATTATCAATATGAATTGGTGTTTGAAGGAAACTGTAACCATAATCAAGTAATTGGTTTTGCAACCAAAGTACTTGAGAGCAACCACCTGAAGCAGCTATGTACTCAGCCTCAGCTGTGGACATAGACATATTGGTTTGCTTCTTGCACTCCCATGAAACAAGTCTTGGTCCCAAAAATTGACATCCACCAGTTGTGGATTTTCTGTTGTTGTTGCATCCTCCAAATCACTATCTGAGTATGAGTAAAGACTGAAATCTCCATCTTTTGGATACCATAGTCCTAGAGCTTGCTTTCCTTTCAGATATCTGAAAATTCTCTTCACAGCATTTAGATGAGACTCCTTTGGATCTGATTAATACCTGGCGCACACATACACAACAAACATTATGTCAGGCCTACTGGCAGTTAAATACATTAAGGATCCGATCATTGATCTATACAATCCCTAATCTACAGATTTTCCAGCAGGGTAAGGCACAATCTTTTCTATTGTTAAAGCAGGTGTTTTGCATGAAGATGTATCGACAAGATTGTACTTCTTCAAAATCTGATGTATGTACTTTTCTTGATTGATAAAAATTCCATCTGTTTTCTGATGAACTTGTAATCCAAGGAAAAAGGCCAATTCTCCCATTGAGCTCATCTAAAACTCAGATTTCATTAACTCTTCAAAACTTTGACAAAGCTTCTTGTTGGTTGATCCAAATATTATGTCATCTCCATATATTTGAACCCCCAAAAGATCTTGATGTTCTTGTTTGAGAAAGAGAGTCTGATTAATAGTAATAGTCTCTTTTATAGCCATGCTTCAGCAAGAAGGATGATAATGTTTCATACCACTTCCTTGGTGCCTGATAAAGTCCATACAAAGCTTTGTCTAGCTTGGAGACTCTATATGGGTAGTCAGGATCCTCAAATCCAGGGGTTGAGCCCATATACTTCTTCATCAATTTTTCCATAAAGGAAAGCACACTTGACATCCATTTGATACATAATGAACTTCTAGAATGAAGCATAAGCTAGAAAGACCCTGATTGCTTCAATTCTTGCAACTGGAGCAAAGACTTCATCATAGTCTATCCGTCTTCTTTAGTATATCCTTGAGCAATCAGTCTGGCTTTGTTTCTCACGATTATACCTCTGTCATCCAGCTTGTTTTTGAAGAGCCACCTTGTTCCAATTGGATGTTGACCTTGAGGCAAGTCTACTAGATTCCAGACCTTTTGTTTTCTGAATTGTTATATTTCTTCTTGCATAGCTTCAATCCAACTATTGTCCTTTAGAGCAGCTGTAATGTTTGTAGGAACAACCTGAGATAAGAAGCAAGTGAACAAGCAAATGTTTACCACTCCCCCTTTGCTTCTGGTAGTTCTTGCATTCAGGTCTCCTATGATATTATCTGATGGATGAGACTTCTGAATTCTGGTTGTTGTAATAGTATCAACTGGGATAGTTGATTTTAAATTTGTTAAATCCATTAGATCAGAGGGATTTAGCTGCGATGAGGAGCCTATGAATTAGTCAAAACCGTTCTTCAGGTTCAACAGGGTCAGCTTGAACTTCAGCTGCATCATGGTGTTCTTCCGTAGGAGTTTCTACGGAGGCATTTTGTTCTTCCGTAGAGTTACAGCAACATTTACGGATTGAGTTTGTTGATCTGCTGACAAGTTTTGTTGATTCAAAACATCTACACCCCTAGGAGCATCGGTTGAAGCATTATTTACATCTACGGATGAAGGATGATCATCTGCGGATGTATGCTCATGAACTGCGGATGAAGGATTTGCATCTCCGGACGTATCTTCATGCTGCTGACTTAGATTATTTGATTCTTGCTGCAGGATGTTTGAAGGTTGTGGCCTTGGAGGATCAGCTGATAGTGACACTTCATTCACACTTGGAGTAACAAATGGATAATATGTATAGCAGAACCTGCATTGATTAAATATCCGGTGTTAAATGACTCTGTTAATGCATCTATATCAAATAACCAAGAACAGTTGTTGTAAAAATAGATTCATCAAAAGAAACATTAGGAGTTTCTTCAACAATGTTATGTTCTGGAATGTAAATTCTATATGATTTAGATGTGGATGAATATCCAACAAAGAAACCATCATAGGCTTTTTCGAAAAATTTTCCCAATTGTTCTTTAGTGTTTAACACAGATACATGACACCCAAAAGCTCTAAGATATCCTATAAAAGGCTTCCTTTTGTATAAGAGCTCATAAGGAGTTTTATTATGTTCTTTGACAATTAAAGTCCTATTTTGAATATTGCATGCTATGTTCACAGCTTCTGCCCAGAATGTTATGGGCAACTGAGAGTCAGCTAGCATTGTTCTGGCTGCTTCTATGAGAGTTCTATTCCTTCTTTCAGCAACTCCATTTTATTGTGGAGTTCTTGGTGCACTAAATTGCCTTGCAATACCTTTATTCCTGCAGAAAAAATCTAGATCAGCATTAACAAATTCAGTCCCATTGTCACTCCTGAAAATCTTAACTTTATGTGACAACCCGTATATTTTAGGTTAACACCGTTTCGACTGTTCCATTATCATTACTATCTGTCAACGTTATTCGACATTATTATCAGTTCAAAATCTTAATTATTATTAGTATATGATTATAATTAAGTTGACCTAAATTAAACATTAGTATAACATATGAATAATAATATTAATAATAATAATGTTAATAATAATAAATAATAATAATGAAAATATAAGTTTTATTATGTTAAAGCCTATAATTAATAACTTTTATATAAAATAATAACATTTCAAACTTCAGGGGTTGATCTGTAAATTATTTAAACTTAAAGCAAACCTTTAAACTTCAAGTGTTAACTGTTAGAAACCTCAGGGACTACTTGTGTAAATTCCAAAACACCCAAACCCCAACCCCACTTTCTTCCCCATTTCCTCCCCGTGTTTCTCGGCCGAATCTCGGCCACTACCGAGCACCAAACCTCAATAATAATCGAATTAATCAAATATAAACAATCATCTAACTACATCTAATCGACTACCACTTCCAATTTCATCCGAAAACACACAAACATAGTCATTCGATCAACCATCACCTTCGCGACCTGCAACATAGTCGATACCCACCTTCTGAGTTTTATTTCACGAAATTAACAGAGGGCTTCTCATCTTTAGAGTCAATAGAAACTTCCTGTGGAAGGAATTCGATTATCATCGACGTTTGCCATTGAAATCGATCCCTGTATAGCCGCGACCTGTTCTTCGTTGGGTTCAGCTCCAATCCATCATCATACGGGTAATTAAACATACATACACACTTGGTTTTACATGGGGAATCAAAGCCCCATGATTAAACCGAGCATTAACATCGAATTGATATTCAATTTGGTCGATCCATGATTCTAGGGTTCATATTATTTGGGGGTTTAGGTGAAAAGTGTTTATAATACTTGGAAACCCAAGTCTACCGCGGCTGTAAGCCTTGGTCTACCGGTTCCCCACTTGCTTGCTAAACTTGAGGTCTGGGGTTCGAACCCGGACACCCTCATATATTTTTTAAGGCTTTTTGGGCTTAAAAAAATTATAGAAAATTTCTAAAAATTATAAAAATCAATTTTATAAACTTTGTTTATTTTAAAAGTTATCTAATGATTTTCTGTAAAATTATTTCTTTAAACACCTTAATAATTTTTATATAAAATATCATTAACAAATGTTATAATTAGTTTATTTTTATAAAAATAAACTTTAAATAGTTGAAATCACTAAATTATTATTAATCATTACGTTATCTTTTAATTACGTCAATTATAAAATTTTATTTACATTTTATAATCATTATAAGAATTTAATTTCTTATAACTTCATAAATTATCATAAAAGGATTAGTTAAGTTTTCTTTCATAGTATTACAATATATATGATTTTGATAACTAATCTTATTTATAAAACCCCAAATTCCATTTGAAACACTAGTACTCGTTAAATCGTTAAACTTATTGTTAGACTTAAATCTTGTAAATATATACATGTTTAGGTACCTTGTGAAGGAGTTCATTGGAACATCGATTATTATCCTACTTAATCATCTTATATACATACTTAACGCCATGTGAGTTTACAGCCCCACTTTTACTTTATACTCTTTTTGGGGGAGAGAAACATGCTGCTTTCATAAACATTATATTACATTGGGTTTTTGTATTACTGCATATACCTGATACTATGGTGTTATACTTTGCCCTTCGTACCGTTAATATGCAAATAGCGAGGTGATTGTTAGTAGATCTAGTGGGATTGACATACCCCGTCCGGGCTAGTCGCACTAGCTTGACTGGAGGTCAAACGGGTGAACGGTCGGCCTGTTTTACAGTGTTGTGGTGGGGAAACCACAGCCGGGCCTGCATTATTACTATTGATTACATGTCATCTCGGTCGCGACTTCATACACATAGTGATTGCTATGGGCTAGCTACCCATTATATGCTTTGATTACTAAATCCGGGAATTTCATTATTGATACTTATTGTTTTCTGATAAACCTGTGAACTCACCAGTCTTGTACTGACTTTTGCATGTTTTCTCTCAGGACATTGATGTGGCACGTTTAGGAGCACAGCATCCACTGCATGTCATTCCGCATTCACCCCAAACTATTTTCAAGATTTAATTTCATGTACTTTACCTAAACTGGATTGGACGCGTGTTTGCGTATTCCAAACCGTTGTTAAATGTTTTCCTGTTTTTGCTTCCGCAGTACTTAAATACAAATTGGGTTATTTCATTATTACTAAGCAACTTATATGATTTGTAATTGTCAAGTCGTTTGGTGTAACTGATGCTTATCTGAGATCCTAGTTATGTCACACGCCTAACGGTAAAACCCCGTTCGTGGAAATTGAGGGTGTGACAGATTGGTATCAGAGCATTAGTTATAGCGAACTAAAATGAACTTTGCATCTCATTTGCATTACATTTTAGACTATAGCCGGATTTGCATTAGTTACACACACATAGATTACTAAGCTGTGCTTACTTAATTTGGTTGCCTGAGAACTTTTGCTTTAACATATCCCTATGAGTTTACGACTACAGGGATGGTGGCTCCGAGTTGCTGTGAGTCACGGGAGGGGTTACTTATGAATTTCCTGAACCTTACTGATCCTTTTGTATACTTTGATTGATCGACCCCGATATAATACTTACATATTTGATACTCCTATCATTGATGACCACGGTACTTGACAAGATATGTTAGCCTGATAGGAGGAACCAGGGGTGATCATGCAAAGCAAATTACCATTACGGGTGCACACGTAATTGTAATTTGTCGTGCATGCTAAGTCCGGTAAATTTGGTCGGGTGGTAACATTGTAGTCGGTATAAGTCATCGTTTCTACACCGTGAGCAAGAAATTTTCGATTTTCATAGAACATGGCTATTGATGTGGAAACTATCTTTCAATTCTACTTGTATGAATGCTCACTCTTACCTCGAATTCGGATGAAATTCAAACCATGACGTGTGTCTTAATCCCTTGGGTTCGAACTGATCCTCTAATTCGTCTGTTACTTTAAATTCTTGGACTTCTTTTCCATTTCATTCCAAGACAAACGGGTTATTTTCATGCGACTGATAGCTTTGAATTCTGATATCTGGTTGGATATTTACTTATTTATGTATATGGTAATTTAAAGAATGTCTGGAAGAGGACGTGGACGCGGGAGAGGTAACATTTCTATGACGCCTGCAGAATTGGCGGCGCTAATCAATCAGAGTGTTACCGCAGCGTTGGCAAGACAACACCCTCCACAGCAGAACCCTATTGGACAACTGACTTGCACCTACAAGTCCTTTATGGACTGCAAACCTAATCCATTCAGGGGAATTGAGGGAGCAGTGGGACTGCTTCGTTGGTTCGAAAAGCTTGAGTCGGTGTTTGAAATCTGTAACTGCCCTGCTGAGAATAGGGTGAAATATGCTGCTGGCACAATGGATGGTGCTGCTCTGAGCTGGTGGAACACACAAGTTCAGATGTTGGGTGTTGAAGCTGCAAATGCCATGACATGGGAAGAATTCAAGAACTTGCTGAAAGAGGAGTACTGTTCAAGAGATGAAGTACAAAAACTGGAAACCGAATTTTGGAACCTGAAGATGGTAGGTTCTGAAATCGAAGCCTACACAACTCGTTCTCACGAGTTGGCTACTATATGCCCTACCATGATTAACCCGGCTTACAAACGGGTTGAGAGGTACATCTATGGGCTAGTTCTAGAAATACAGAGCATGGTCACCACTGCTAGACCAGCTACCATACAGGAGGCTATCCGACTGGCGTACAAGCTGACGGATCAGGCCGTCGCACAGGGCAAGCTGCCCCCGCGAGGTGCTGCAACGGGTTCTATTGAAAACAAGAGGAAATGGGAACCTTCTGCCAGTGGGAAGCAATCTTCATTCTCCACTCATCAGCAACAGCAATACAAGAAGTTTAACCAGTCACAACAGCCTCAAGACATGGGAAATTCGGGCGACTATCATGGAAATCTTCCAAAGTGCAACAAATTTAAGTTCCATCATACTGGGCAGTGCACAAGGAACATTTGTGAGAGGTGCAGAAAGTTTGGGCATGTTGCCAAGAATTGCAGGGTAAATCTCTCGGGAAAGGCACCTTAACAGCAGCAGAACTACAATCAGACTGGGTGTTATGAATGTGGACAATCCGGTCACTTTAAAAGGGAATGTCCGAAACTGAAAAGGAATGGTAACAATGGTGCTGCTGATAAGCCTAAAGACAACAACAATGGTGGTAGCGGTGGTAGAGGCAGAGCTTTCATCATGGGTTCAGGTGAGGCTCGAAATGACCCTACTGTAGTGTCTGCTAGATTCACTATTAATAGATGTTATGCCTCTATTCTATTTGACTCTAGTGCTGATAAGAGTTATGTGTCCACCAAGTTTAGTAAAGTACTAGGAATGATACCTACTGACTTGAGTTCTGAGTATGCCATAGAAATAGCTGATGGTAGGACGATAGCGGCAACCCAAGTGCTTAGGAACTGTGAGCTAGGTTTGTCTGGTCATACCTTCCACATAGACCTTATTCCGGTCACTCTCGGTAGCTTCGATGTAGTACTCGGAATGGATTGGTTATCCAAGAACAAAGCTGAGATCATCTGCAAGGAGAAGTTGATCAAGTTACCCATTTCGAATGATGACATTCTTACAGTTGAAGGTGATAAAGTTGGTGTTGTGGTAGGAATCATTTCATATCTGAAGGCTCAGAAATGCCGCAAGAAAGGGCACTTTGCCTTGTTGGCACTTGTTACTGAAACAAAGGTGGAGGAAAAGAGTGTCAAAGATATTCCACTCGTTAGAGACTTTCCAGAGGTATTCCTTGAAGACTTACCTGGCCTTCCTCCACACAGGCAGGTAGAATTTCAGATTGAGTTAGCACCTGGAGCAGCTCCGATCGCTCGGGCACCGTACCGTCTGGCACCGAACGAACTACAAGAGTCGTCTAAGCAATTACAGGAATTGTTAGATAAGGGATTCATACGTCCCAGCTCTTCACCATGGGGAGCTCCAGTGCTTTTTGTTAAAAAGAAAGATGGAACCTTCAGGATGTGTATTGACTACCGGGAACTAAACAAGGTGACAATCAAGAATAGGTATCCACTTCCACGCATTGATGACCTGTTTGACCAGTTACAGGGATCAAGCTACGATTCCAAAATTGATATGAGATCGGATTATCATCAGTTGAGGGTTCGAGAGGAAGACATCTCCAAGACTGCGTTCCGGACTCGCTATGGGCACTACGAGTTCACTGTAATGCCTTTTGGGCTGACCAATGCCCCAGCAGTTTTCATGGACCTCATGAACCGTGTCTGTAAGCCTTATTTGGATACGTTTGTCATTGTCTTCATTGATGACATACTGATCTACTCTCAGAATAAGGAAAATCATGAGGAGCACTTGAGAACCATTCTGGATTTGTTGAGGAATGAACAGCTTTACGCGAAGTTCTCAAAATGCGACTTCTGGATGCGTGAAGTGCAAATCCTTGGGCATGTGGTGAATGAAAAGGGTATACATGTTGATCCTTCAAAGATTGAAGCAATCAAGGATTGGCCGGCACCAAAGACGCCTACTGAGGTGCGACAATTCCTTGGTTTGGCAGGCTATTACTGGAGGTTTATCGAAGGATTTTCGAAATTGGCGCAACCTTTGACTGCCCTAACTCATAAGGGAACAATTTACAAGTGGGGCGACAAAGAGGAAACAGCGTTTCAGGCGCTTAAAGACAAACTCTGCAGCGCACCAATCCTATCCTTACCAGAAGGAACTGATGACTTTGTTGTTTACTGTGATGCATCCATTCAGGGTTCGGGGTGTGTATTGATGCAACGTGACAAAGTCATAGCTTATGCATCTAGACAGCTCAGGGTGCATGAGAAGAACTACACAATGCATGATTTGGAACTGGGAGCTGTAGTGTTTGCCTTGAAGATCTGGGGGCACTACTTATATGGAACCAAGTGCACGATCTATACAGATCATAAGAGCCTCCAGCACATATATGACCAGAAGGAACTGAATATGCGGCAACGACGGTGGTTAGAATTACTCAATTATTATGACTGTGCGATCAAGTACCATCCGGGTAAGGCTAATGTGGTAGCCGATGCCCTTAGTCGTAAGGAAACCCTAAAGCCTCGTCGGGTGCGCGCATTGCAAATGACTATCCACTCTGACCTACCAGTGCAAATCAAAGCTGCTCAATCTGAGGCCTTGAAGACGGAGAATCTGAAAGCAGAATCCATGCGAGGCATGGAAAAACAGTTGGAGATTAAAGCTGATGGAATCCATTATTTTATGAAACGGATCTGGGTACCATAATACGGGAATTTGCGAGAGCTGATAATGGATGAAGCTCATAAGTCACGTTACTCGATCCATCCAGGTTCAGATAAGATGTGTCAGGACCTGAAAGAATTTTACTGGTGGCCGAAAATGAAAGAGAAGATAGCCACCTACGTAAGCAGATGCCTAACTTGTTCCAAGGTTAAGGTAGAATACCAGAGACCATCCGGTTTACACCAACAACCGGAAATTCCAGTGTGGAAATGGGAGCAGATCTCCATGGACTTCATCACAAAGTAACCTAGGACTCCTAGCAGATGCGATACCATTTGGGTTATAGTAGATCGCTTAACGAAATCCGCACACTTTCTGGCAATCCGAGAGATTGATCGAATGGAGAAGCTGACACGTATCTATTTAAGGAAAATAGTCTCTCGGCATGGCGTGCCGATATCTATCATTTCTGATCGTGACGCTCGTTTCACTTCTCACTTCTGGCAATCATTACAACGATCATTGGGAACGCGGCTGAATATGAGTACTACGTATCACCCGCAGACCGATGGTCAAAGTGAGCGTACAATCCAGACACTGGAAGCCATGTTGCGTGCCTGTGTGATCGATTTTGGTAGCAGCTGGGAAACTCATTTACCATTGGTTGAGTTCTCCTATAATAACAGTTATCACACCTCAATCAAGGCAGCTCCATTTGAGGCACTGTATGGACGTAAGTGCCGATCTCCTATCTGTTAGGCAGAAGTAGGAGAAAGCCAACTTACAGGACCTAAACTTGTGCACGAAACGACTGAGAAGATCGTGCAAATTCGTAACCGTATGGCAGCAACACGTGATAGACAAAAGAGTTATACCGACAAGCATCGTAAGCTATTGGAGTTTCAGATTGGTGATAAAGTACTGTTGAAAGTCTCACCCTGGAAGGGTGTAATACACTTTGGAATGTGGGGAAAACTAAACCCTAGATACGTGGGGCCGTTTGAGATTGTCAAACGGGTTGGGCCGGTGGCTTATCAACTGAACCTACCTGACGAACTCAGTGGAATACACAATGTGTTTCACGTTTCAAACCTGAGGAAGTGTCTTGCTAATGAATCACTTGTTGTTCCATTAGAAAAACTGGAAATCGATGAACAACTTCATTTCGTCGAAGAACCAGTGGAGATCATGGATCGGGAAGTTAAAACCCTAAAGCGTAGCAAGATTCCCATTGTGCGTGTTAGATGGAAGTCTAAGCGTGGACAAGAATTTACCTGGGAACGCGAGGATCAGATGAAGAAGTGGTATCCACAACTGTTCAACGATCAGACACCTATTTCTTAAGAAACTGTCAGAAAACCTAGCGCATCTATGTTCTGGATAACTGACCAGTTGCTCGTCACTCGTTTGTTAACCCTAGTGTTCTAATTTTCGGGACGAAAATTCCTCCAACAAGGGGATAATGTGACAACTCGTATATTTTAGGTTAACACCGTTTTGACTGTTCCATTATCATTACTATCTGTCAACGTTATTCGACATTATTATCAGTTCAAAATCTTAATTATTATTAGTATATAATTATAATTAAGTTGACCTAAAGTAAACATTAGTATAACATATTAATAATAATATTAATAATAATAATGTTAATAATAATAATAATAATAATAATAATGAAAATATAAGTTTTATTGTATTAAAGCCTATAATTAATAACTTTTTACATAAAATAATAATATTTCAAACTTCAGGGTTGATCTGTAAATTATTTAAAACTTAAAGCAAACCTTTAAACTTCAAGTGTTAACTGTTAGATACCTCAGGGACTATTTGTGTAAATTCCAAAACACCCAAACCCCACCCCCATTTTCTTCCCCATTTCCTCCCCGTGTTTCTCGGCCGAATCTCGGCCACTACCGAGCACCAAACCTCAATAATAATCTAATTAATCAAACATAAACAATCATCTAACTACATCTAATCGACTACCACTTCCAATTTCATCCGAAAACACACAAACATAGTCATTCGATCAACCATCACCTTTGCGACCTGCAACATAGTCGATACCCACCTTCTGAGTTTTATTTCACGAAATTAACAGAGGGCTTCTCATCTTTAGAGTCATTAGAAACTTCTTGTGGAAGGAATTCGATTATCATCAACGTTTGCCACTGAAATCGATCCCTGTATAGCCGCGACCTGTTCTTCGTTGGGTTCAGCTCCAATCCATCATCATACAAGTAATTAAACATACATACACACTCGGTCTTACATGGGGAATCAAAGCCCCATGATTAAACCGAGCATTAACATCGAATCGATCTTCAATTTGGTCGATCCATGATTCGAGGGTTCATATTACTTGGGGGTTTAGGTGAAAAGTGTTTATAATACTTGGAAATTGTAACATCCGTATTTTTCTTTTTAAAGAAATAAAAGAATAAAAGAGAAAGAAAAAGGAAGAAATGAAAGTCAACCTAAAGTTGAGGGGTAAAAGGTGCCAAAAGGACAAAGAAAATAAAAGTTGGTGAATGAAGGGGTATGGCCGCCCATTTTGGCCTATCAAACACTCTCATTCGGTTTTTTTAGAAAGAGAAACAGCGGAGGCCTCGGTTTTTAGAGAGAGAAAGAAGAAGAAATCGAATTCAAGGTAAGAATCAGTGTTTTTAAGTTGTGTTTTGGCTAAGAAACCGAGAATGCATGTTCTTATGTGTGTGTTTTTGTGTTCGGGTGTGTTCATTTGGGTTTTATAGGTGTTGAATTGTAGCAAACGGGTTTTTGAAGAAGTCATACCCAAGAGACTGCTAAGGTGAGTTTCTAGACCCCGGTTTTTACTTGTTTTAAACTCTTTTGGGGCTGAAAATGTATTAAACGATTTTTACCTTGTTTATCTATTGATACCCGTATGTGTTTTGGCATGTTTAATGATGTTCATTAGATGTTTATGTTTAGTTCATGCTTAGAAGGACCTTGGTAAGCTTAGAACATTTAGGCCTGATGTTTGGGTTTGGAAATATCATAGTAATAAGCTGGACAGAAGGTTGATGAGCCTACACAGTAACCTCTTACACCCAGAATTTGCCTTAGAAATGTTCTAAGTAGGGTCATGAGTCCAAATAGTTCTCATATGCCCAAACAGTACCTAATACGCCTAAGGCTCATGAGCCTCAACAGTGCTCATGTGCTTGAAAATGACTTAGAAAAAGTTAAGTGTATGGTGATATGCCCAAACAGGGCTCTTACGCCTGAAAAATAGGCTTAAAAGCCTAAGTGTAGGGTAATGAGTCTAAACAGTACTCTTGTGCCTAAAATAATGACTTAGAAAACTAAGTATAGGGTAATATGCCTGAATAGTACTCATACGCCTAAGATTTTGACTTAGAAACTAAGTACAGGGTAAGAGCCTAAACAGTGCTCATGCGCCTGAATAGCTCATACGCCTAAAGTGAAAAAGTTTCTAAGTGTAGGCTGGTGAGCCTACATAGTGGTGAAAAGCCTGAACAGGGCTCATGCGCCCAAACAGGGCTCTTGCACCCAAACACTTAGAAAATTTTACAGAATTTTCTGGGAGTCTGTGCTTTAGGGTTTGACCGAGGTTGACCAAGGGCCTAATAATGATAATGTTTCATGCATGATATGACTACTATGATTGTTCCATATTATAGTTATTGCTATTATTATTATTACTTATAATATGTGACTTTACGTGGTATGTTATTATCGTAACGTAAAGTAAAATGTAATAATAAAGTAAAAGAGCAACAAAGAGAAGAAGTGGAACATAAATAAAATGTTAATAAGTCTTGCAAGCACATAGGAGAGACACGACCGTGTTGTCGTTAGCTCAACTTTGTTGCGGGTTAGCTACCCTTTTATGCACACAGGGTCAATCAATTGAGATTGGCAGGACCTTTGTAGCGTGCACTGGGTGATTGGGTCGGCCTTGTACATTGTACACATAGCCCTTTCGGGGGATACAGTTGACCCTTCGGGGAACATAGTTGACCCTTTCGAGGGATACAGTTGACCCTTCGGGGAACATAGTTGGCCCTTTCGAGGGAACATAGATGGCCCATCACCCGTTTTCCATCGCGCACATAGTTGGGGCATTACGCACTGGTCCACATAGACAGTGGAACATAAAGTTAAAAAGTTTACAGAAAAGGCATATAGTACAGAGAACGAACAATATTTGTTCATACAGTTAATGCGTGCTCGCATACACAGTACAGAGTTGTATTTTACAGAAAATAGTTTTTTCATATACTACACATATAAAGTATTTTATTACGTATAAAACTAGAACTCACTTAGCGACGCTGACTTTTATACATTTTCAGTTGCCAGGTAAATATTGCTGAGGATGGCACGAGGACGAAGCTACTCGGCAAGACAAGGCTAACATCCATCCGTATTTTGATTCTATTGTTGTTTTGTAATGCAATTGAATAACCTTTTTGTAACTCATGAACAACATTGTATTACTTAACAACAGTAGTTAAAAGTAAATGAATGGTTTTATTACATGAAATTCCACTGTGTATATTATGAAATGAATATTAATAGGTAACTATGATGCAATGAATGACCAACTGTGAGGTGCCCGGGATCGGGGCCTTACAGAAACCCAAGTCTACCGCGGCTGTAAGCCTTGGTCTACCGGTTCCCCACTTGCTTGCTAAACTTAAGGTCCTGGGTTCAAATCCGGACACCCTCATATATTTTTTAAGGCTTTTTGGGCTTTAAAAAATTATAGAAAATTTCTAAAAATTATAAAAATCAATTTTATAAACTTTGTTTATTTTAAAAATTATCTAATGATTTTCTATAAAATTATTTCTTTAAACACCTTAATAATTTTTATATAAAATATCATTAACAAATGTTATAATTAGTTTATTTTTATAAAAATAAACTTTAAATAGTTGAAATCACTAAATTATTATTAATCATTACGTTATCTTTTAATTACGTCAATTATAAAATTTTATTTACATCTTATAATTAATCATTATAAGAATTTAATTTCTTATAACTTCATAAATTATCATAAAAGGATTAATTAAGTTTTTCTTTCATAGTATTACAATATATATGATTTTGATAACTAATCTTATTTATAAAAACGCCAAATTCTATTTGAAACACTTGTACTCGTTAAATCGTTAAACTTATTGTTAGATTTAAATCTTGTAAATATATACATGTTTAGGTACCTTGTGAAGGAGTTCATTGGAACATCGATTATTATCCTACTTAATCATCTTATATACATACTTATACGCCATATGAGTTTACAGCCCCACTTTTACTTTATACTCTTTTTGGGGGAGAGAAACATGTTGCTTTTATAAACGTTATATTACATTGGGTTTTTGTATTACTGCATATACCTGATACTATGGTGTTATACTTTGCCCTTCGGACCGTTAATATGCAAATAGCGAGGTGATTGTTAGTACATAAACTGGATTGGACGCGTGTTTGCGTGTTCCAAACCGTTGTTAAATGTTTTCCTGTTTTCGCTTCCGCAATAGTTAAATACAAGTTGGTTTATTTCATTATTACTAATCAACTTATATGATTTGTAATTGTTGAGTCGTTTGGTGTAACTGATGCTTATCTGAGATCCTGGTTATGTCACACGCCTAACTGTAAAACCCCGTTCGTGGAAATTGAGGGTGTGACATTTTAGATCAAGTTGATTTTCAATCTTGATCACAAAGTCCATTAATGTTTCAGATGTTTCACTCTTTTATTTTAAGAAAAAGACCCAGGTAAATCTAGTGAAATCATCTACTATCACCAAACAATATTGCCTTTTTCCAATGCTCATCACATTGGTTGGACCAAAAAGATCCATGTGAAGCAATTTGAGTGGTGTAGTGTTAGTGTTTACAGTTTTGGTTTTATGAGACACTCTATGTTGTTTTCCCTTGTAACATGAAGAACAGTGATTGGAACAATAAAATTCTTTCTTTGGTAGACCAATGACTAAGTCATTTTTCACCAATTTGTTCATATTCTTCAAGTTGGAATGAACAAGTCTTCTATGCCACAATTGAGATTCATCTTCAGAGGACTTGGATAAAAGACATGTTTCATGTTTTATGAGTGTTGTGTTGTTCATATCCAAAACATAAGTGTTTCCTTTTCTTGATGCTTTAAGAAGGATCCATTCTTATGGGACTGAAAAACCTGCCTTAAGAATATAACAATTAGTGTCATCAAATAATGTTGTATATTTTTTATCATTAATTTGAGATACACTAAGTAAATTATACTGCAAATTTTCACAATAATTCACTTTTTCAAATGTTAGAACAACATTTGTTACTATTCCTTCACCAACTATTTTACCTCCCTTCTTATCCCCACCAAATGTCAAATATGAGACATGTTTATGTTTGAAGTCATGGAGAAGAGAACAGTTTCCTGTCATATTCCTGGAACAACCACTGTCAACATACCACTTGTTTGTCAGCTCTTCATGATTGTTCCTGCACAAAAGAAGAAATCAATTAGAATTGACAACCCAAGCCTTAATTGTCTTGGGTTTGCTAGAAGTGTCTACAATTGTTACTCCTTCATGAATTAATTTTGAAGTTTTAGTATTAATTTCAGTCCTAATTGATTCTTTTTGATTTGATAGTGGTGAGGATGATTCTGTTGAAGATGTGGCAGATTTTTGGGTGTATTCTTTCTTGTCTGATTCTATCTTTATTTTATCTTCTTTGGTTGATATTTTGATTTTGTGGTTGATCCTGAATTTCTGAAAGTTTCATCATCTTTCAATTTGGATTGAGTCACAGGAGTTCCTTTTTCAAAATTATCAAAAAAATCATCATTCACTTTTGTCTTCTTGTCTAACAGATCCACCTTTTTGTGAGGTGTTTTTGACTGAGTTGATACTCTTTTCTTCAAAGGCTTGTCCTCAGCAGATGATTTTTGCTTTGATTTTTGTTGGACTTTCTTGAACTTTTATTCTTTGTCACTTTTAGAAGATTGAAAATCTGATTCAGACACTTCAGCATTTGACTTCTTTATGCTCTTTGTCTTGTTCTTCTTGTTGAAATAACATTCCTGAGTTGAATGATTATTTTTGTTGCAGATTGCATAATGTTTGTTAAAGTAGCAATCAAAAGTCATGTGATTGTTCATATTGCATATGGAACAGTAACTGCTAAAGTAGCAGTCATTTGTATTATGATTTTTCATGTCACACCATTTGCAATACTTTTCTTCTGAATTGTCTTCAGACTCAGACTTCTTTTTCTTGTTCAGCTTGTGGGACTTCAGCTCCTTTTCCAATGGATCACTTGATTTCTCCTTGCTTTTTCTAGAAGAACCATCCACTGAGTCTTGTTTAACTTTAGCTGACCTTGTCTTCTTGAAATCCAACTTTTTCTGAGCATGTTTGTTGCCAGTCATTTGTGATGATTCTTCCGGAGATTTAGCTTTACTCTTCCGCAGATGTTCTACGGATTCATCACATTTTTCCTTCCGCGGATCTTCAACTGAAGAGTTTTGTTTATGTTTCGTTGATACTTGTTTCTTTATACCTTTATCTGCATGAGATGAAGGTACTTCCTCACTTGATCCATGGTTACCAACTTCCTTTAATGATGAACTTTTATGAAGATTCAATTCTTGAAGTCCTTTATTTAGTTCATCAATCCTCTTGCATATTGTCTTCAGCATGTTTCTTTGCTTTGGAGGATATAGCAGCTTTGATTCTTCAAGGACTTTTGGATGACCGGCTTCAACATGAACATTCTTACCAATGTTCAGTTGATCAACATCATGTTCATCAGAATCATCCAAATAATCACATTTATCATAATCAAATTCTGAGTCATTATGTTTTAAAGATTCTGATTCAGAAGACTCAGTTTCACTCACCTCAGCTTCATTGTTAATTTTGATTTGATTTGTTTTTATATCAATCTTGGTGCTAGGCACAAAATGATTTGACAATGTGTTTGTCATTGTTTCCGGTAGAGTTGTGTAATTATCATTTATTGGAGGTACAACAACATTATAACCCAACCCATACCTATTCTTTGATTCAATATGAGAATTTAACGGCTTCTCATATTGCTGAGATGAAAGTTGAAACTTCTGAAGTTTCACTTCAGTTGATGCATGATCAGCCATGGATTTGGTTAAGGAAGTGGTCAGATGCTTAACTTGGGCTTTTAGGCTGTATTTTCAGAAACAAATTTTTCTAAATCCTTTTACAAAGAATTAATTTTGATTTGATATAATTTATGCTCTCTAACATGTGATTAATTCAAAATCATAGTTTCTTTTACTTTGTCAGCTAACTGTTGAGCATGGACTCTATAACGTTCAACTTCCTCAACACATGATGATGAACACAATCTTTCTCTTACCTCTCTGGCCATTGGAGGAACTTTGTTTTCCATGTGAGCCATCAACGCTTGATTCTCTTCCAAGACTTCCTTTTCATACATACTCCAGTCACAAGTTCCATCTTGAAGTATGATCAGCCCTGACTCCTTTGAGGTACTAGGTCCTGCTGATTCATTTGTGGCTGGTGGGGATGTATTAGTCAGCTGAGGTTGTGTGTGCAGAGATCTTTGAGAGTTTGATTGTTGATAAGATTGAGTCTGATGTTGCTGATGCTGCTGATATTATCTCATCTCTGGGTTTGACTGTTGATTGCATTCTCTAGAAAAATGTCCATAGAGATTGCACTTGAAGCATCTTACCTTCAACTTGTCAATACCAATCTTTGATGTTTTGCTTGCTGCAGCCAGGTTCTTATTTCTCTTGAGATATTGCTTAGCTCTATAAGCAAATATTGCCATCTGCCATTGTAAATCCATCTCTTCCACTGCATCATGATGTAGTTCTTCCAAGTCTTGCTGGCAGATATTTACTGAAGTTAGAGAGCTTTCCAGCTAGGCTTGAAAACTAGAACTAAAAGCTGCAAATGTTGTTTTTTGTTCTCCAGAATCCAATATCATAGTGATTGGTTCTCACTGATTGTTTTATTATGAAGACTTTGTCGTGGTTGCAGTTGTATCTCTTCTGTCAGTAGTTATTCCTTTATCCTTTTAATTTTTACTTTGAGTTGATTTCTTTGAGGGTTTAGAGGCATAGAAACCTACTTCCTCTTCATCATCACTCAAAGTACAAGAGTTATCACTTTCATTGTTTGAAATAAATGCACTTCCAGCATATTTTGTTTCTTTGAAGTGATAAGTTGAGACATGGGTTCTCATACTCTTGTTTCTTGATTTTTCATCCATTTCAAGAGCCTCTACTTTGGCAACCAGTGTGTCTAGACCAGTTGTCTTGAGATCTAAGGTGTTCTTGAACATGGACACAGTCTGCTTCTAACTTTCAGGCAAAGTATGGAGCATCTTCTTGTTTAGTTCCACAGTAGTATACTTCAACTCTAAGATATTCATCTCAGTAACAAGTTGCATGAATCTGTGGAGTTGTTGAGGAATTGATTCACCCTCAATATGATGAAAGGTTTCATATTGTGATCTAAGGGTGTCTTTCCTGATGCTTCTAATCTCATCACTCCCTTCACAGAGAGTATGAAGTATCTTGCATAAGGAATTTGCTATTTTGTAGTTCTCACACCTGATTAATATCTCTTCAGGCAAAGTCATACTTAGCAAACTATATGCTTTAATATCAACTTTGACCTTTTTGACATCATCGGGTGACAGATCTTTGGTGCTGATTGGTTGATTCTTATCATTATAAGAATCAACTTTGTTTACATGATTCCTGAACTTGATGGACTCCCACAAGTCAGAATCAGTGTAGTTCACATGATTCCTGAACTTGATTTTCCAGGATTTAAAATCTGCTTTTGTTTCCAACTTTATTGGTTGATATGATCCACCAAAAGTACTCATTTTTTATTAAATATTATGAATTTAACTCTAAAATTTAAAGTAGACAAATCTATCAAAGACTCGGATCTAGTATTCAATTGATGTGAATATAGATCTAAATCAATCAAGCAACAAGATAATGCTTGCTGAATGATAAGTCACTGAATTAGTTATTTAAAAAGCAATTAAACAATTTTAATTCTGGTAGATCAATTGATCTAAATCAATGAGCACTTGGCTCTGATACCACCTGTGAATCCAAGGATCTCAATTCAGGAATTATCAGTATTAAAACAAGAACAAGTTAATGATCACGGAATAATCATTAATTGCTGTTTAATTGTTTTAATTCTTAATTGAAGAACACAATCACAATGACACAGCAAATACGAACACAATAATTGATTCAAATGTATTTCATTAATATTGAGTAATGATTACAAAAGAATAATTATAAAAACTATAAACAATGATTTCTTCAATCGAATTGATGTTTTGTTGATGCGAAGACGCCTAGGGTTGCACAATGATATGCTAGTCGATAGCCGTAATATTGCTAAAATTGTGTTTTTTTATGTGAAACCTAGGACTCATATTTATAGATATCTTTGAGTCAGTTAAGGAAACACCGGATCTCTTAGGATTTGAAATTGACTGATTGACTTGTTGACTTGTCGAACTCGTTGAACTTGTCAAATTCATACGTGTCTTCGTCTTTCGTAGGAATCTTGTCTTCCGCAGGAACTCTTATTCAGGAATCTTGTCTTCCGCAGGAACTCTTATTCTTCTGTAGGAAACTTGTCTTCCGCAGGAGTCTTCACTTGATCTTTTGGTGATTCCATCAGTGGATACTGTTGTTCATCCGTAGCAATTTTTGGATGCTTGGTCTTGTAAGAAACATATCTACGGAAGAACACAAATGTTCATCCGTAGATGTCTCTTACACTTAGCTGATTTCAAAAATCAACCAAGTATAATGTTTGCACCTGTCATCATACACAAAGCAACACACACACACACACACACACATATATATATATATATATATATATATATATATATATATATATATGGGTTAACCTATATACTCAATGCATATATATATATATATATATATATATATATATATATACACTGATAATCAGTTACAATCATTTATTACAAGAATTTATTAAAGTTCTAAACGTATACAAAAATGATCTAGAACTAATCTTTCTAGATCTAACAACATACCATCTGTCTAGATTAACAACAAAGGTCCAGGGCAAGGATCTCCTAGCAGCAAGAGGCTCTATATTGGTTTGACTTTGTTGAGAAGCCTCTTCTTGAGCAACCTCAGGATGCTCTGACTCAGACTGAGGTGTAGAGGTGGATGCCTTAAACTTCTTCTTCTTACTGTCCCTTTTCATGGTCATCCTTTTCTTCCTCATGTGCTCATCCATGGTGGATAGAGACATTGGACCAAGCCTCCTTTCGAAGAATCCATACAACTTCAAGAAGCTCACCATCTTCTACTTATCAGTAGACTTTCTCAGACTTGCTTTGATGGTGGCTCTTGACTTTGCAGCTTCTTCCGTCATCTTCCTCTTAGCAGCTTTTTGTTCTTTCATCACTTGTTGCTCAAGCTACTTGAGGTACTCAAATGTTACGTGCTCATAGGACAAGAGAAGAAGTACAGATTCCTGATAGAGGCTTGTAGCACCCAGGTAGTTAATTATGTTTTGTCTATCTATTTCTTTCTCTACCTGAGGTTGCTGCTCAGTTGTCATAGCCTCTGTCTTATGGCTTTCTTGAACTGAGGAGAGAGTAGTAGCATGTTCGTAAAATCTTTTCCTTTTCTTTTCTTCTTTGATCTTGAGGAGCGGTTTTGCATCATTTGCCTCCTTCTCTCATTTAACAACTTAGTGTCAACCAATTTATTTAACTCTTCTAAGGGAAGAAAGATGAGTTCATTAATATTGTAGTTTCTAGTCCCCAAGTAGTTTAACCTGGGGGCAACCCTGATTACAGCTTCCATGAAACCTGGGGTCCCACTTGAACTCTCTCCCCTTAGCTTGCTCTTCCTCTCTCTTTCCTCTTCCTCATTCTCCTCAGGAGTCAATTTTCTTTTTCCTATATCACTCACAGGCTTTGGTGATTCAGGGTGGAGAGAGCTTAGGCTTTCATTGCTAGGTTTAGCACTTGAGCTCTGGCCTGAAAGAGGTTGTAAAGTACCTTCTGTCACACCCCAACCTTGACGGCGGAATCGTCGAAGTGTGAGAGTTATAATTGTTCACAGCCACATACGCTATTATTAATTCCAAATATATTAATCAGGATTCAATTGTAACAATACAAGTAAAAGGCTTAAATAAAGATACATCATGAATACAAGGCTGAAAGTAACAAAATCATTGTTTATTTCTCTAAGTCCAGTCCTAAGTGAGATAAGCTTCAAAGAGTAGAACGCATACTTGGGTTATTCCTGAAACATGTTAAAAATAAAAGGTCAACATAAAAATATTGGTGAGCATTCCATAGTTTTCAATACATAGAATATATAAAAGATGGCATTTCAAGTTGTAAGTTAGTGAGTAAAGTGATTAGGGATGTTATGAACAATGCAACAATCAAACCTCGACAAAGTTTTACAAGTCTCAAACGTTAAAAGTATATACGATTAGCTAAGTGTACTTGGATTAACCAAGCAGGCTTGTCTGGCCCATAGATCTATGACTTCGCTAGGCTAGCAATAGTTAATGATTGTACATATAACGCCATAACATGGTAACCACAAAAGTTCAACTAACCACAACTTTACATGATGAATTGTCATAAAGTTTACAAGTCTCAAACATGTTTACAAGTGCAATAATATAAGTTAACATGTTTTACCCCAAAGTGTGAAAATAAGAAAAAGAGGTATGGAAATACTCACATGGAAATAGGCATTACAAGATGACATAAAAGGTCAAAAGATATTCCCAAAGTATCCTTTACAAGGCACCTAAATTTATATTACAAGTTTAAGGTTAATAATAAGATTAACGTTCAAACAAGGATTAGGGTTTTGATAGAATTAAGAGGTTTTGATAAGTAGTAAGTTTACAAGGTAATTATTTACATTTTGATTTCATTAGAAGGAATTATATAGGTGATTAAGTGTTTTAGAAATGAATTTAAATATATTAATGTTGAAGTTCAATATGTAATTAAATCTTTATGGTTATCTTAGAATAATTAGAATAACATATTGATTAATAACAAAATATTATTTTAAACCATTAGTCGAGGTATATTTTATAAGAATTAATATTTGTAAACATTTTATGAATTTATAAGATATATAATTTCTACAATTATCATGATAAGTCTTTAATTAATATAATGTCAATTAATATTATAAATGTTTATCGTTTCAAGTCCAATGATTATTTAACTATTTTAAAAGAAAACCATTTAAATATAAAAGTTAAATGAACATAAAAATAATTATGTTTTTAGAAAGTAACATTTGGACTAAAAGATTTATTATTTATTATTTTAACAAATGATAATTAATAAGTTAAAATAAGAAAATAATCCTCATTTTATACAAAAATATTAAATGATCCTTTTATATTATTTTGAAGCAAATAATGATTATTAAGCTAAGAAAACTTTTATATTATTTTGAAGCAAATAATGATTATTAAGCTAAGAAAAACAAGAGAATAACTTAATTAAATTATTGAACATATAATGATTTAATAAGATAAATCATATTTGAAATCTAGTTTATAAGAAATTAAACTAATTAAATAAAATAAATAACTAAAAAAATAAAAAATGTTAAGATAAATTTCTAGAAAATAATTAGATGATTTCAAAAATTATTGGAAGTTGATAAAAGGAATTTTATATTTAATCTGATTTTCTAATTATTTATTTAAAGGCTAAAAAGCCTAAAAAAATAGGTGAGGGAGCCCGGGTTCGAACCCGGGACCTCAAGGTTTGTAAGGGGATGGGGAACCAGTAAACTAGGGCCGCGGCCGCGGTTTACTTCGGTTCGAATTCCTTTTAAACCCAAACCAAGAAGTTTCTTTCAAAGCTCAAGAACCCTAGAGTTAATTTGGATCAAATTGAACATCAATTCGATGTTCTCAACCAAATTAAACTTGGGGCTTTTATTCCCCAAGTGAAAACGAGTGTGTTGATATGTTAAATTTACCCGTATTGCTGACGATTAAGAATGGAAGCTGACGATCTTAGTCGGGACTGGGGTTGAGTCGTTGGATGAGCAATCGGTGGAAATAATCGAATTAACTTCGCAGGTAGCTTCTAAAGGTGCTGATAAGTAAAAGCCCTCTGTTATTTAGCAATGATTTGATCGATGTCACTATGAACGGGTTGTGAGTTTGCTTTGGTTGTTTCGAATATGATTCGGTGTTTAATTTACAATTTCAACTGCGATTAACTTTATGCATTCATTCTAATTGATTAAGAATACGTTTATGGATGTATTAATTAGACAATTGATTGGTTATTGAGACGAAACTGATTTGGGTTTCAATTGAAGGTTCGGTTGAGTGCGCATGCATGAATTGACAGATTAAACTTCGATTTTAACGCGGTCATGCGTTCGAAAACGGGTCATGTAGCAATTTAATGGGATTAATTGTGTTAATAATGGTTAATCAAAGGGTGGTGTGGCCGCCGGAGGGTCGCCGGAGTCGACCACCGGAAAAACGGGGAGGGTGAGGGAAGTGGTTTGTGTTTTAAGGAAAGTTACATAATGGCCCCCTGTGGTTTGTGAGTTATTAGTTTATGTACATAACCTTTTATTTAAAGTTTAAAAATTGACAGAACATCCCCCTTAAACTTAATTAGACTTTAAGTTTTAACATTTTTCTAACTTGTTAGTTATTTAATCTTTATACATTCTTATTACTATTACTATTATTATTATTATTATTATTATTATTTATTATTATTATTATTATTATTATTATTATATAATAATCATTATAATCTTTAAAAGATTACAAGACAAATTAAAGCAATAGGCATAAGCAACCCATGAGTTTCATGTATAGCAACAATGGTCCTTACAAGAATTAACAAAGTTAACTTTTAAGTTAACGAAAATACGAGATGTTACAGTCTCCCCAACTTAAAAGAATTTCGTCCTGAAATTAAGAATGAACTTAAAAGAATTATAATGAAAGGTAAGTGTACAAATGAACAGTGATTGATGTTTAATTACGGATAAGATGTTTCACTTTATGGAATATTACAAGTCTCTTGACATAATGCACGTTGGAAAACGAGATGCTTTGAGATGAACGTTGGAAACCGATGACGAGTTACCGTGGTATGTTAGACTTATAAGCCATAACTTTTAGAATGTAATTTCGTAGTAAAGTGATGTCTTGAAATCAATAGAAGACCAACAATGATAAGAAAAGTTAATCGTCGGGATTTAAGAATCCCAAACGTCACTATATAAAACAATCTTAACGCATTTCTTGTAAATATGTATTTCTCCTTTGACTAACCATCGGTCTAAGAGTAATACGATATGCGAAGATTTTGGAATGAGTTCACGACGATGATTAGGAACATTATTAAAAGCAGAAAATGAATCGGTCAACCAAAATAACGATCGATGTTTCAACGCCATACCACGGTATACGAATATTTGAAACAGATACAAGTCAATTTCTCGACCCATTATCCCACATAAGTCAATATGAAATTTACCAACTGGATTATAATGCACCAATTGTCATCATGACATCTAAAATAAGAGGCATTCAGTTATGAGATGTTAAACAGGAGATTCACAGGAACACGGAGGTTAGGTTTTGTCATATGTGAAGGCAAGACACTTGGACACATACCAAGTTATGTCCTTTCTTTTATGCCAAGCCCATGACTACAAATTATGAAATTTTATGAACTTCCATATCCGCGTCACAATGAAAGTAATAACGAGTCTCGCTGATTGAAATCAAGATAGAGTTTTAAAGATTTCCAAGATTAAGGATTCAAAAGTGATTCAAGAAGTGACGCAAACAATAAGAAATGCATTTGTAACCATGTTTTGCAAGGTAGCAAATTTCCAAGTACAGTTTGCATATGTAGTTCAGCAAACCCATAAGCACAGCTGAGAATATTCGTGTGTCTAGAAAGACATGAAAATAAGTTGATAATGTCTTTATTTTAGTAGAAAGATTGTTTAAGAAGGCTACGATCGCGCAATCATGTCTTGATAATAACTCAAAATGAAAGTCGATAAGTAAAGAGTAAATGGTTCCATATAGCTAGATCAAATCAAAACATAAGGATAAAGGGAATGAAATCGATTTAAGATTTTAAATGCTCCAAACTCGGAATCAAAATTAACCTAGAGCGATCGGGTCTTCTTTCAAGTTCAGAAATCATGCTTTGGCTTGATAGGTCAAAACACTAACATTGATTCACCCTTCAAGTTACTACATGTTTCTCGTCACTTGATTAAAACCTTGGTAAGTGGAAGATCAAGAAATGAGAATAGTCATCAAGGTGTGGTTTTTACTCCTAACTTGATGGTGTATTCCCAAGGTATGACCCCTAACTTACCAAATCCAAAATTCGATCCCAACTCATTGTTGAGAATTCACAAAAATAAGACGAGGTAACTCACCATTAAGGTAAGGGAAATCACTCCTATCCTAACGGTGAAATTTTACAAAAACAAAATATAACAGAATGAACTTCTTCATCAAAATCCAAAATTCACTCCTACTTTGATGAGGTCGTTTCATTTTAGAAAATTACAATCCATAAAAATGAAATTATCATCAAGGTATGGGATTCACGCCTATCTTGATGATTGAATTTCATAATAACAAGAAAACAATCGCAGATTGACATTTGTCACCAAAGTAAGGGTTTCAATCCTATTTTGGTGAGATCATGTCATTTGTGATATGCAAGTTCTAAAGAAAATAATTGGAGTCAGTCCTCAAGATAAGGAAATCACCCCGATCCAGAGGATGAAATTTTATAAATAACGATTGGAAACCATTTATCGAAACGATTGAAGAATCATCACCAAAGTGAGGGAATCACCCCTATTTTGGTGAGACAGAATCATTTAGGAGATACGAGTGTTCTTAGTCATAGGTTGACTTACAAACTCTTGCATCTCCCACGGTGCAGACGGTTCAAGGTTCGACTTAACAACGAAAGGAAAAGAATATCACTTAGAATTTCAGAAAATTTCAAGTTACATCAATGTAACAAAAGGAAAATCATGCTTACAAAATTTAAGGTCAAAGCTCGAGGTAACAAGATTAGTTATGATGGGGTTCAAATCTTGGATGGTTTAAATCGGGAAGACGAAATCAAGGACAAAAATGATTCGACATCACAATGAGATGTGAACATTCGATTCACCATCGAAGGGAATACAAGGACTTCTCAAGATATGAGGTCAGCCATAACCTTATTGAAGACACGTGTACTTATAAGTGGTCACTTATATCAAGGGTTTCAAGTCAAGTAAACGGATTCAATGATCGAATTAGATCACCATTTACACTTTGCCTAGACAAAGTATCCCGAGATGTAGGAATTCCACCTATAACATTGCATGTTCTTAGTTATGGGACACATTTTTAAGGGGATTTGAAAACCATAAGTAACAATTTTAAGTTTTGAAGACCATTCGGTTTAGATTCCCAATGTCTTTGGGTATAACAAGAGTCATGTACACGTTGATCAAGGTATAGAAATAGTTACATGAAACGCTCAACGTGTAATGATGTTTAAACATAGGAGTTGAAAGGTAAGACGAGTTCAATATCAATAGGAAATATTTCGTAAAATAAAAATGAGAAGATATTAGGGTTTTGGTGATAAACCAGTTCAAGGAATTAAGGATTTCTAAGATACAAGAGGATGGTTCCATTTGGTAACGCATTACCATTTGGAATCATTGACACGTCAAGGTAAATTGACCCATTTGCCTTAGAGACATGTGTATGTTGACCATAGTTTATCACTCATCCCAGAAATCCCCAGGTAAGCATCATGGGTCTCATAATGAGATTTATACAATATACTTGCCTTAGCCCGAAGGCCTTTAGCTAGGAAATCCAGAATACAAGTGTCTATGTGTCACACCAATTTCTTTGGTTCGTAGAATCAAAACCTTGATGAGATTTTCATAAATTAGACATAGAGTCTAAGGAATTGAACCCACGACGATTAGTGTAGCCTCCACATGTCGTTGAGAATAAGTTTAGGAAGTCCATTTATCGGAGAGAATCAAAGAGTCAAAGTTAAGTTTAGGGAGACAAGTAACTAATTTTTAAGCATACATAAGAAAATCCTATGCTAAGGCATCAAGTTGCACAAAAGGCATAGCATTATGTAGCATTCAAACAATGTGTAAGCACAAAAGTATAAGGATGTTTCTATGAGGTTCATGCAACTATAGTCTAGGTCACCATTTCTAATAACCTAAATCCCTATAGTTATGGGCTCTGATACCAATCTGTCACACCCCAACCTTGACGGCGGAATCATCGAAGTGTGAGAGTTACGATTGTTCACAGCCACATAACGCTATTATTAATTCTAAATATTAATCAGGATTCAATTGTAACAATACAAGTAAAAGGCTCAAATAAAGATACATCATGAATACAAGGTTGAAAGTAACAAAATCACTGTTTATTTCTCTAAGTCCAGTCCTAAGTGAGATAAGCTTCAAAGAGTAGAACACATACTTGGGTTATTCCTGAAACATGTTAAAAATAAAAGGTCAATATAAAATTGTTAATGAGCATTCCATAGTTTTCAATACATAGAATATATAAAAGATGGCATTTCAAGTTGTAAGTTAGTGAATAAAGTCATTAGGGATGTTATGAACAATGCAACAATCAAACCTCGACAAAGTTTTACAAGTCTCAAATGTTAAAAATATATGATTAGCTAAGTGTACTTGGATTAACCAAGCAGGCTTGTCTAGCCCATAGATCTATGACTTCGCTAGGCTAGCAATAGTTAATGATTGTACATATAACGCCATAACATGGTAACCACAAAAGTTCAACTAACCATAACTTTACGTGATGAATTGCCATAAAGTTTACAAGTCTCAAACATGTTTACAAGTGCAATAATATAAGTTAACATGTTTCACCCCAAAGTGTGAAAATAAGAAAAAGGGGTATTGAAATACTCACATGGAAATAGGCATTACAAGATGACATAAAAGGTCAAAAGATATTCCTAAAGTATCCATTACAAAGCACCTAAATTTATATTACAAGTTTAAGGTTAATAATAAAATTAACGTTCAAACAAGGATTAGGGTTTTGATAGAATTAAGAGGTTTTGATAAGTAGTAAGTTTACAAGGTAATTATTTACATTTTGATTTCATTAGAAGGAATTATATAGGTGATTAAGTGTTTTAGAAATGAATTTAAGTATATTAATGTTGAAGTTCAATATGTAATTAAATCTTTATGGTTATCTTAGAATAATTAGAATAACATATTGATTAATAACAAAATATTATTTTAAACCATTAGTCGAGGTATATTTTATAAGGATTAATATTTGTAAACATTTTATGAATTTATAAGATATATAATTTCTACAATTACCATGATAAGTCTTTAATTAATATAATGTCAATTAATATTATAAAGGTTTATTTTTTTAAGTCCAATGATTATTTAACAAATTTAAAAGAAAACCATTTAAATATAAAAGTTAAATGAACATAAAAATAATTATGTTTTTAGAAAGTAACATTTGGACAAAAAGATTTATTATTTATTATTTTAACAAATGATAATTAATATGTTAAAATAAGAAAATAATCCTTATTTTATACAAAAATATTAAATGACCCTTTTATATTATTTTGAAGCAAATAATGATTATTAAGCTAAGAAAAACAAGAGAATAACTTAATTAAATTATCGAACATATAATGTGACACAATCTCAATTTCCACGAACGGGGTTTTACCGTTAGGCGTGTGACATAACCAGGATCTCAGATAAGCATCAGTTACACCAAACGACTCGACAATTACAAATCATATAATTTTCTTAGTAATAATGAAATAAACCAACTTGTATTTAAGTATTGCGGAAACGAAAACAGGAAAACATTTAACAACGGTTTGGAACACGCAAACACGCGTCCAATCCAGTTTATGTAAAGTACATGAAATTAAATCTTGAAAACAGTTTGGGGTGAATACGGAATGACATGCAGTGGATGTTATGCTCCTAAACGTGCCACATCAATGTCCTGAGAGAAAACATGCAAAAGTCAGTACAAGACTGGTGAGTTCACAGGTTTATCAGAAAACAGTAAGTATCAATAATGAAATTCCCAGATTTAGTAATCAAAGCATATAATGGGTAGCTAGCCCATAGCAATCACTATGTGTATGAAGTCGCGACCAAGCTGACATGTAATCAATAGTAATAATGTAGGCCCGGCTGTGGTTTCCCCACCACAACACGGTAAAACAGGCTGACCGTTCACCGTTTGACCTCCAGTCATGCTAGCGCGACTAGCCCGGGCGGGGTATGTCAATCCCAGTAGATCTACTAACAATCACCTCGCTATTTGCATATTAACAGTCCGAAGGGCAAAGTATAACACCATAGTATCAGGTATATGCAGTAATACAAAAACCCAATGTAATATAACGTTTATAAAAGCAGCATGTTTCTCTCCCCCAAAAAGAGTATAAAGTAAAAGTGGGGCTGTAAACTCACTTGGCGTATAAGTATGTATATAAGATGATTAAATAGGATAATAATCAATGTTCCAATGAACTGCTTCACCAGGTACCTAAAAATGTTTATATTTACAAGATTTAAGTGTAACAATAAGTTTAACGATTTAACGAGTACTAGTAGTTCAAATGAAATTTGGGGTTTTTATAAATAAGATTAGTTATCAAAATCATATATATATTGTGATACAATGAAAGAAAAACTTAATTAATCCTTTTATGATAATTTATGAAGTTATAAGAAATTAAATTCTTATAATGATTAATTATAAAATGTAAATAAAATTTTATAACTGACGTAATTAAAAGATAACGTAATGATTAATAATAGTTTAGTGATTTCAACTATTTAAAGTTTATTTTTATAAAAATAAACTAATTATAACATTTGTTAATGATATTTTATATAAAAATTATTAAGGTGTTTAAAGAAATAATTTTACAGAAAATCGTTAGATAACTTTTAAAATAAACAAAGTTTATAAAATTGATTTTTATAATTTTTAGAAATTTTCTATAATTTTTTTAAAGCCCAAAAAGCCTTAAAAAATGTATGAGGGTGCCCGGGTTCGAACCCGGGACCTCATGGATGGCAAACGTGTGGGGAACCAGTGAACCAAGGCATACAGCCGCGATAGATCCCCGTTTTTAAAACATAAAAACACAGTCTTTAAGGTTTCCCCCAATACCCATGAACCCTAATCCGAATTCCATCCAATTGAACCCCAATTCGAATCTGTTAACGATTATAATCATGGGGCTTTTGATCCCCATGTAAAAACGAGTGTTTTAATGTGTTCAATTACCCGATTTCGATTCAAATTGATGCAAGAGACACCAAGAACAGGTCGCGGCTATACAAGGATCGATTCCAGTGGCAAACGTTGATGATAATCGAATTCCTTCCACAGGGAGTTTCTAATGACTCTAAAGAGGAGAAGCCCTCTGTTAATTTCGTGAAATAAAACTCAGAAGGTGGGTATCGACTATGTTGCAAGTCGCGAAGGTGATGGTTGATCGATGGTGGTGTCTGCGCGTGTTTAAGATGAAATTGAGAATGGGAGTCGATTAGAGACAGTTATATGATCGTTCACGTTCGATTAATTAGATTATTATTGAGATTAGTGGGCGATAGTGGAGGATTTTTCGGCCGAAAGGGGGGTGGTTGGGGTCGGTTCTAAATCGCACTCAAATTTTCAAATTGTAGTGGGGCAAGTGTTCGAATCTTCCACGCGAGTTTGTCGGGAGTATTTAATTTGGTTAAAATCGCGTTAATTGGGGAGTTTTGGCTCGCCGGAGATACGGCCGGAAGTTGGCCGGAGATACAGGGGTGTGAGTCGACGGGTGGTGATGGTTTTTAAAAGAAAATTTCACTTTGGCCCCCTGAGGTTTGTGTTGTTTGTTATTTTATGTCAAAAGTTTCATAAACAAGTTTTAAATCTTACACTTTTAACCCAAAACTTTTAGGGTTTAGTTTTTAATAATAAATTTTATTTTTAGTATTATTATTATTATTATTATTATTATTATTATTATTATTATTATTATTATTATTATTATTATTATTATTTTTGTTAAACCTTTGAAAATCTTCAAAAATATTTAAAGTTATTTTATTTATTTTCAAATTCGATAACTAAGTTTTGTAATTACTAATATAATTTTATAATTTTTTATAAAATCATATTAATAACTATATGATTATAATGTGAATTAAATGACAATATTACTGCGCTCATATTGAAATAAAATAAATTCCATTGGTTAACATAAACGGGTTCGGGTTTCATGTTGAAATGGGTCGGATGTTACATAATGATTTAATAAGATAAATCATATTTGAAATCTATTTTATAAGAAATTAAACTAATTAAATAAAATAAATAACTAAATAAATAAAAAATGTTAAGATAAATTTCAGAAAATAATTAGATGATTTCAAAAATTATTGGAAGTTTATAAAAGAAATTTTATATTTAATCTGATTTTTTTATTATTTATTAAAAGGCTGAAAAGCCTAAAAAATAGGTGAGGGAGCCCGGGTTCGAACCCGGGACCTCAAGGTTTGTAAGGGGACGGTGAACCAGTAAACCAGGGTCGTGACCATGGTTTACTTCGGTTCGAATTCCTTTTAAACCCAAACCAAGAAGTTTCTTTCAAAGCTCAAGAACCCTAGAGTTAATTTGGATCAAACTGAACGTCAATCCGATGTTCTCAAGCAAATTAAACTTGGGGCTTTTAATCCCCAAGTGAAAACGAGTGTGTTGATATGTTAAATTTACCTGTATTGCAGACGATTAAGAATGGAAGCTGACGATCGTTAGTCGCGACTGGGGTTGAGTCGTTGGATGAGCAATCGGTGGAAATAATCAAATTAACTTCGCAGGTAGATTCTAAAGGTGCTGATAAGTAAAAGCCCTATGTTATTTAGCAATGATTTGATTGATGTCACTATGAACGGGTTGTGAGTTTGCTTCAGTTGTTTCAAATATGATTCGGTGTTTAATTTACAGTTTCAACTGCGATTAACTTTATGCATTCATTCTAATTGATTAAGAATACGTTTATGGATGTATTAATTAGACAACTGATTGGTTATTGAGACGAAACTGATTTGGGTTTCAATTGAAGGTTCGGTTGAGTGCGCATGCATGAATTGACCGATTAAACTTTGATTTTAATGCAGTTTTACCGTTAGGCGTGTGACATAACCTGGATCTCAGATAAGCATCAGTTACACCAAACGACTCGATAATTACAAATCATATAAGTTGCTTAGTAATAATGAAATAAAGCAACTTGTATTTAAGTATTGCGGAAGCGAAAACAGGAAAACATTTAACAACGGTTTGGAACACGCAAACACGCGTCCAATCCAGTTTATGTAAAGTACATGAAATTAAATCTTGAAAACAGTTTGGGGTGAATGCGGAATGACATGCAGTGGATGCTGTGCTCCTAAACGTGCCACATCAATGTCCTAAGAGAAAACATGCAAAAGTCAGTACAAGACTGGTGAGTTCACAGGTTTATCAGAAAACAGTAAGTATCAATAATGAAATTCCCGGATTTAGTAATCAAAGCATATAATGGGTAGGTAGCCCATAGCAATCACTATGTGTATGAAGTCACGACCGAGCTGACATGTAATCAATAGTAATAATGTAGGCCCGGTTGTGGTTTCCCCACCACAACACTATAAAACAGGCTGACCGTTCACCCGTTTGACCTCCAGTCAAGCTAGCGCGACTAGCCCGTGTGGGGTATGTCAATTCCAGTAGATCTACTAATAATCACCTCGCTATTTGCATATTAACGGTCCGAAGGGCAAAGTATAACACCATAGTATCAGGTATATGCAGTAATACAAAAACCCAATATAATATAACGTTTATGAAAGCAACATGTTTCTCTCCCCCAAAAAGAGTATAAAGTAAAATTGGGGCTGTAAACTCACATGGCGTATAAGTATGTATTTAAGATGATTAAGTAGGATAATAATCTATGTTCCAATGAACTCCTTCACAAGGTACCTAAACATGTATTTATTTACAAGATTTAAGTCTAACAATAAGTTTAACGATTTAACGAGTACTAGTGTTTCAAATGGAATTTGGGGTTTTTATAAATAAGATTAGTTATCAAAATCATATATATTGTAATACTATGAAAGAAAAACTTAATTAATCCTTTTATAATAATTTATGAAGTTATAATAAATTAAATTCTTATAATGATTAATTATAAAATGTAAATAAAATTTTATAATTGACGTAATTAAAAGATAACGTAATGATTAATAATAATTTAGTGATTTCAACTATTTAAAGTTTAATTTTATAAAAATAAACTAATTATAACATTTGTTAATGATATTTTATATAAAAATTATTAAGGTGTTTAAAGAAATAATTTTACCAAAAATCATTAGATAACTTTTAAAATAAACAAAGTTTATAAAATTGATTTTTATAATTTTTAGAAATTTTCTATAATTTTTTTAAAGCCCAAAAAGCCTTAAAAAATATATGAGGGTGCCCGGGTTCGAACCCGGGACCTCAAGTTTAGCAAGCAAGTGGGGAACCGGTAGACCAAGGCTTACAGCCGTGGTAGACTTGGGTTTCCAAGTATTATAAACACTTTTCACCTAAACCCCCAAGTAATATGAACCCTAGAATCATGGATCGACCAAATTGAAGATCGATTCGATGTTAATGCTCGGTTTAATCATGGGGCTTTGATTCCCCATGTAAAAGCGAGTGTGTATATATGTTTAATTACCTGTATGATGATGGATTGGAGCTGAACCCAATGAAGAATAGGTCGCGGTTATACAGGGATCGATTTCAGTGGCAAACGTTGATGATAATCGAATTCCTTCCACAAGAAGTTTCTAATGACTCTAAAGATGAGAAGCCCTCTGTTAATTTCGTGAAATAAAACTCAGAAGGTGGGTATCGACTATGTTGCCAGTCGCGAAGGTGATGGTTGATCGAATGACTATGTTTGTGTGTTTTCGGATGAAATTGGAAGTGGTAATCGATTAGATGTAGTTAGATGATTGTTTATGTTTGATTAATTCGATTATTATTGAGGTTTGGTGCTCGGTAGTGGCCGAGATTTGGCCGAGAAACACGGGGAGGAAATGGGGAAGAAAGTGGGGGTGGGGTTTGGGTGTTTTGGAATTTACACAAATAGTCCCTGAGGTTTCTAACAGTTAACACTTGAAGTTTAAAGGTTTGCTTTAAGTTTTAAATAATTTACAGATCAACCCCTGAAGTTTTAAATGTTATTATTTTATGTAAAAAGTTATGAATTATAGGCTTTAATACAATAAAACTTATATTTTCATTATTATTATTATTATTATTATTATTATTAACATTATTATTATTAATATTATTATTAATATGTTATACTAATGTTTAATTTAGGTCAACTTAATTATAATTATATACTAATAATAATTAAGATTTTGAACTGATAATAATGTCAAATAACGTTGACAGATAGTAATGATAATGGAACAGTCGAAACAGTGTTAACCTAAAATATACGGGGTTGTCACATTTTGAGAACTTCGCGTAAAGCTGTTCATTCCTCAACAAATCCAGAATGGTTCTCAAGTGCTCCTCATGATTTTTCTTATTCTGAGAGTAGATCAGTATGTCATCAATGAAGACAATGACAAACTTATCCAAATAAGGCTTACAGACACGATTCATGAGGTCCATGAAAACTGCTAGGGCATTGGTCAGCCCAAAAGGCATTACAGTGAACTCGTAGTGCCTATAGCGAGTCCGGAACGCAGTCTTGGAGATGTCTTCCTCTCGAACCCTCAACTGATGATAACCCGATCTCAAATCAATTTTGGAATAGTAGCTTGATCCCTGTAACTGGTCAGACAAGTCATCAATGCGTGGAAGTGGATACCTATTCTTGATTGTCACCTTTTTCATAAAAACACAGTCTTTAAGGTTTCCCCCAATACCCATGAACCCTAATTTGAATTCCATCCAATTGAACCCCAATTCGAATCTGTTAACGATTATAATCATAGGACTTTTGATCCCCATGCAATAACGAGTGTTTTGATGTGTTCAATTACCCGATTAGAATTCAAATTGATGCAAGAGACACCAAGAACAGGTCGCGGCTATACAAGGATCGATTCCAGTGGCAAACGTTGATGATAATCGAATTCCTTCCACAGGGAGTTTCTAATGACTCTAAAGATGAGAAGCCCTCTGTTAATTTCGTGAAATAAAACTCAGAAGGTGGGTATCGACTATGTTGCAGGTCGCGAAGGTGATGGTTGATCGATGGTGGTGTTTACGCATGTTTCAGATGAAATTGAGAATGGGAGTCGATTAGAGACAGTTATATGATCGTTCACGTTCGATTAATTAGATTATTATTGAGGTTAGTGCGCGATAGTGGAGGATTTTTTGGCCAAAAGTGGGGTGGTTGGGGTTGGTTCTAAATCGCACTCAAATTTTCAAATTGTAGTGGGGCAAGTGTTCGAATCTTCCACGCGAGTTTGTCGGGAGTACTTAATTTGGTTAAAATCGCGTTAATTGGGGAGTTTTGGCTTGCCGGAGATACGGCCGGAAGTTGCCCGGAGATACAGGGGTGGGAGTCGACGGGTGGTGATGGTTTTTAAAAGAAAATTTCACTTTGGCCCCCTGAGGTTTGTGTTGTTTGTTATTTTATATCAAAAGTTTCATAAACAAGTTTTAAATCTTACACTTTTAACCCAAAACTTTTAGGGTTTAGCTTTTAATAATAAATTTTATTTTTAGTATTATTATTATTATTTTTTTTTTGTTAAACCTTTGAAAATCTTCAAAAATATTTAAAGTTATTTTATTTATTTTCAAATTCGATAACTAAGTTTCGTAATTACTAAAATAATTTTATATATTTTTATAAAATCATATTAATAACTATATGATTATAATGTGAATTAAATGACAATATTACTGCGCTCATATTGAAATAAAATAAATTCCATTGGTTAACATAAACGGGTTCGGGTTTCATGTTGAAATGGGTCGGATGTTACATAATGATTTAATAAGATAAATCATATTTGAAATCTATTTTATAAGAAATTAAACTAATTAAATAAAATAAATAACTAAATAAATAAAAATATTAAGATAAATTTCAGAAAATAATTAGATGATTTCAAAAATTATTGGAAGTTTATAAAAGAAATTTTATATTTAATCTGATTTTTTTATTATTTATTTAAAGGCTAAAAAGCCTAAAAAAATAGGTGAGGGAGCCTGGGTTCGAACCCGCGACTTCAAGGTTTGTAAGGGGACGGGGAACCAGTAAACCAGGGCCGCGGCCGCGGTTTACTTCGGTTTGAATTCCTTTTAAACCCAAACCAAGAAGTTTCTTTCAAAGCTCAAGAACCCTAGAGTTAATTTGGATCAAATTGAACGTCAGTTCGATGTTCTCAACCAAATTAAACTTGGGGCTTTTAATCCCCAAGTGAAAACGAGTGTGTTGATATGTTAAATTTACCCGTATTGCAGACGATTAAGAATGGAAGCTGACGATCGTTAGTCGCGACTGGGGTTGAGTCATTGGATGAGCAATCGGTGGAAATAATCAAATTAACTTCGCAGGTAGATTCTAAAGGTGCTGATAAGTAAATGCCCTCTGTTATTTTTGCAATGATTTGATCGATGTCACTATGAACGGGTTGTGAGTTTGCTTCTGTTGTTTTGAATATGATTCGGTGTTTAATTTACAGTTTCAACTGCGATTAACTTTATGCATTCATTCTAATTGATTAAGAATATGTTTATGGATGTATTAATTAGGCAGTTGATTGGTTATTGAGACGAAACTGATTTGGGTTTCAATTGAAGGTTCGGTTGAGTGCGCATGCATGAATTGACCGATTAAACTTCGATTTTAACGCGGTCATGCGTTCGAAAACGGGTCAAGGAATGATTTAATGGGATTAATTTTGTTAATAATGGTTAATCAAAGGGTGGTGTGGCCGCCGGAGGGTCGCCGGAGTCGACCATCGGAAAAACGGGGAGGGTGAGGGAAGTGGTTTGTGTTTTAAGGAAAGTTACACAATGGCCCCCTGTGGTTTGTGAGTTATTAGTTTATGTACAAAACCTTTTATTTAAAGTTTAAAAATTGACAGAACATCCCCCTTAAACTTAATTAGACTTTAAGTTTTAACATTTTTCTAACTTGTTAGTTATTTAATCTTTATACATTATTATTACTATTACTATTATTATTATTATTATTATTCTTATTATTATTATTATTATTATTATTATTATTATTTATTATTTATTATATAATAATAATCATTATAATCTTGAAAAGATTACAAGACAAATTAAAGCAATAGGCATAAGCAACCCATGAGTTTCATGTATAGCAGCAATGGTCCTTACAAGAATGAACAAAGTTAACTTTTAAGTTAACGAAAATATGAGATGTTACAGCTTCACCAGCTGGTGCCTCACTATGGGTTGAGGAAGTTGAAGTAGTTCATGTCTCAAGGTTCACAGGTTCTATCACTGAGCCTTCAGTCAAGGTTTCCCCTTCAAAGCTAATATTAGAGTCCACCTCAACATGCAGTCGACCAATGCTATTGCCTGTTATCCTTTGTCTTCTTCTTAATCTGAACTCTTTAACAGTCATGTCTTGAATCCTCTAAGCTAGTCTGTCAGCTTTCCTGTTTTGACTTAGGTTGGGAAGTGACATGTGAACTAGAGTACTCTTATAGTCTAAAAACTGAAGACTTCTTGCTGCCCCCTAAAATCTAAGGAGTATCAGGGCTTTTCTGCTAGCATCATACCTCCACTCTAGTATTTCATTCTCAGCATCATAGGATGCTGTAGGCATAGCCCTTAGGATACCATCCTCAAACAGACTTTGTATGAGTTGTAACACCTAAAAATTTATCAAAATAAATAAAAAGGAAAAGTATCAAGTAGAAAATAAAAAGAGACCAAAGGTCAAAGGGGGTGTTGTGTAAATAGTACACAAAAGACAAAAGTTCACCTTTTTAAAGCATGGCCGCCCATGCCATGCTTACAAATGCTACTTTAGTCGATCAAAAGAAAAGAAGAAGCAGAAGAGAAGAGCTTTCGGTTTCTAGAGAGAGAAGTAGTTGACTTTGATCTTGGTAAGTAGATTTTTATACAATTGGCTCGGTTTTTGGTTGTGTTTTTTATTTATGAACCGAGAGTATATGTCCTTATGTGTTTATATGTATTTGGGTTATGTGTTCTAGGTGTTTTAAGTGTTAGAACTCTCTAAAAACATGAATTCGAAGAAGTTGTTTCAAGGCTGCAAAAGGTGAGTTCTAGACCCCGTATTTTTACATGTTTTAACATTTCTTGGGGCTGAAAATGTATTAATGATTTTTAAATTATTATTTATGTATACCTGCATGTTTAATACATGTATGGTGATGTGTTATGGTCATTTATATGATGTTTATGCTTAGAAAGGCTTTTAATAAGCTTAGAATAGGATGGTATAATATTTGGGACTGAAAACATTCGAAAATCTGTTAGCCAGAAAGCTCATGCTCCTACATAAGGCTCATGCGCCTAGAAGTTTGCCTTAGAATATTTCAAGTGTGGTCATGCGCCCAAATAGGGCCCATACGCCCAAATAGTACCCCATGCGCCCAACTAATGTCTTAGAAATCCTAAGTCTAAATCCATGCGCCTGAACAGTAGTTCATGCGCCTAAGTTCTAAGCTTAGGTGCCTAATTATACCCCATGTGCCCAAATAGTGCCCATCCGCCTGAAGTGGCTCATGCGCCTAAGTGTTGAAATGCCTAAGTTAATGCGCCTGCATGGTTGTAATGCGCCTAAACATGCCTCATGTGCCTGCATAGTTCTCATGCGCCTAACACTTGGAATTTTTCCTGAAATTTTGGTACAGAATGATTAGGGTTTGACCCTAGTTTGACCTTAGGGTCATAATTGCTTATATTATGCATGATTATGAGTTATTCTTACGTTCTATATTATTTATTATTATATGACTTTGAGCGGGGTGTTTATGATCGTAAACGTAAAGTATTATTATTAATAAAAGTGAAAGATTAATGATAAAAAAAGTGAAACGTAAATGAAAGAATGTAAGTCTTGCAAGCAAATGAATAGGAGGTGCACGACCACGTTGTCGTTAGCTCAACTGTATGCGGTTTAGCTAACCCGAAAGATGCATGCAGGGTCAGTTATTGAGACTCACATGGACCCTTGTAGCATATCCTAGGTGACTGGGTCACCTTAGTGCACAATGTTCGTGGTCTATTTATAGACCAAAGGCCCAGCATCAGCTTCGTGTACAATCTTTGGGGTATTGCACATTGGTCCGTAAGAAAGTGAAAGTTAATGATAAAAGTATGAAAGTAACAAAGGCGTACGATAATGATTAATGAAGAAAGTTTACCTTGATGTATATATATGATGCGTGCTCACGTAAGAAAGTAAAGAAAGTATTTTATTAAAAAGAGTATTTTTCATATATAAATTATATAAGGTATTTTAACGCTTTTAAAACTAGAACTCACTCAGCAACGCTGACTTTTATACATTTTAATTGACAGGTAAGTATTCCTGAGAATGGCACGAGGGGGAAGCTACTCGGCGGGACTAGACTGTGAGGTCTCCGGGAACACGACCTTACAAGTTGGTATCAGAGCTAAAGTTTAAGTGAATTGGGTAAAATATTTTCAAAAACCTAATCTTAAACTGAAAATAGGACAAATGGAGGGATGTCAGCCCGAGTAGCTACGTGCCATCAGGTATTCTTTTCTTAAAGGATTAACCAGTATTATGTGCTTGTGCTATTTGACTTGTGTGTTATTAGTAGATTTAGATACTGATGTAGTCAAGATAGGAAATGCTTGGGGTGTGAAGAGTAAAGTAAGTGGCTAGTCATAATTGGCCAGTGTCATTAAGGACTTACAATACTTAACATGAACTGAGCTATTACCTTGAATGATTGTGTTAGTATTTGAATCTTATAGCGCTTAGAGGATGGCTGGATGGAAATCATCAAAGGCTTCTAGGGGTAGAGCTCGTGGGACGTGGTGCTGGGCCACGTGTTACCAGGAGTGGTGCTAAGGCTACCGAGACAGCTCACGAGAACCCTGAGGTTCATGGCCAGAGTGAGGAGAATGAGAATGCTAGTTTGATTGCCTCAGCTGGGGAGGCGATTGCTGATGAGGTGCACCAGGTCATGCAGACAATCTTACCATCTGTGGTGACCGAAGTTATCAGGGCAGGGAGGAGTGAAGAGACAAATGAGAAGGAGGATAAGAAAGGACCAATGGGAAATGAGGGAAAGGGGGAGGAGGAATAGCCTAAGCCTGATACAGTGTTATCTAGTGATGAGGAGGATGCTTCTGTGAAGATGATGGCTAAGGGGTGTAGTTATGTGGCATTCCAACGGTGTAAGCCCCCGACCTTCAATGGCAACGGTAATGCTGTTGCTGCTCACCACTGGGTGAGGGAGATGGAAGCGGTGCTGGAGATTAGTGAGTGTCGCGAAGACCAGAAATTGAAGTTCGCTACTCACTCTTTTGTCGACTCAGCATTGTGTTGGTGGGACAACATTGTCCAAGCTAAGGGTGCCAAAACCATCAAGAAGATGCGATGGAGAGAGTTGAAGAAATTAGTGATCATGGAATTTTGTTCTCACCAGGAACTTGACAAGATCGAGAGGGAGTTCCTGCAACTCAAGGTAGGAACCATGACCCACCAGCAATACATCACCATATTTAATGAAATGGCAAGGCTGGTGCCGGATCAGGTGACACCGGTGTCAAGGAAGATCAAGAGGTACATACCAGGGACTGCCGGCTGACATTCGCAGGCACTTGATCACTGCTCAGGCACCTTTCGATCGGTTGTAGATCTGGCGGGTAGGTTGTATGATGAGCGGGAGGAGATGGTGGTGGAGGTGAAGAAAATGAGTGGTGGTGATAAGAACTGAAATAGGAAGAGGTTTGGGCATGGTGCTTTCGTTCCAAACAACAAAAAGATTAAAGTGGATGATCGTAGAGCGTCGTCGAGCTCGGAGATGAGGAAGTGCGGTAAATATGGAAGGGAGCATACCGGTGAGTGTAGGTTGGGATTGAATGTATGCTTTAAGTGTGGCAAGCCTGGATATATTGCTAGAGACTGTAGGGTGCCGAGGTGTTATAGCTGTGGCGAGGAGGTCATGTGAGTAAGGACTGCAAGAAGAGGAGGGCGGAAAGTTCTGGGGCGAAGAAAAAGACTGAAGAAGGAGGACAGAGGGCGAGTGCTAGAGCCTTCATGATGACTAGGAAGGAGGCCAGAGTGGACCCTGATGTCATGTTAGGTATGTTACTAGTAAACCAAACTTGTGCCTCTATATTATTTGATTCTGGTGCTAGTAGGAGTTTCATCTCTACTACCTTCTGTGCTAAATTGTCTGTTAGTAGTAAGAGTATTGATGAGCTATTTGATTTAGAAACTGCTATTGATAAGTCTACTAGAATTACTAATATGATAGAGGATTGTTCCGTAGAACTAGAAGGCCATAGGTTTTCTATCAATTTACATGTGATGCCACTAGGTGGATTCGATATAGTACTAGGGATGAATTGGTTAGCAACCTTCAAGGCGAATATTGTGTGTCGCAAGAAGATGATTCGACTAATTGCGGCCGACGAAAGTTCGGTGACAGTGTACAATGATCGCGTTACTATGATTCCGAAAGTGATTTCGATGGCCGTGGCGGGGAAGTACATGAGGTGTGGATATAGTGTCTATCTGGCATACGTGAAAGATATGGATGCATCGGTACCATAACTGTCAAATGTAGCAGTGGTGCGTGACTTTCCGGACGTGTTTCCAGATGAATTACTAGGCGTGCCACCGGATTGTGAAATTGAGTTTCAGACTGATTTGATACCCGGTGCTCAACCCGTCACTAAGGCACTGTATCGATTAGCTCCGACTGAGATGAAGGAACTCATGGATCAATTACAAGAGTTAGTGGACAAAGAATTCATTCGACCGAGTATTTCTCCATGGGGTGCTCCGGTCTTGTTTGTAAAGAAGAAGGATGGTAGTATGCTGATGTGTATCGAGTACCGGGAGTTGAACAAGTTGACAGTGAAGAATCGGTACCCGTTACCGAGGATTGATGACTTGTTTGATCAGCTGCAAGGTGCCAGTTGGTTCACAAGGATATATCTGTTGGATTCTTTATGCCCAAGACACATAGAACATTGATGTGGTTAGTACGTCATGATCCAAGTCGGGTCATACCCAATAACAAGCTTAGCAAACACCAATAAATATTTAATTAATGATATGATCATGCAATTGAATAAAGACACCAATTTAGAAAAAGGATTTTCTAAATAAGTTGCATATGAGATAGAACAACTTATATGGATATTTTGTTCAAGAGTATTATTTGTAATGTTATTTAAATTAGTTAAGTAATATCACAAAGTGTGCATGAGTTATAAAATTAAAAGGGTTAATTTTATAATTTAACAAGATGGGTAGTTAAAAATAAAAGACAAAATTTTAGGGGGGAAAAACCCCCTTGTTCAACTTCGGCCGCCCCCTTTTGAAAAGGGGGGATTTCATTTGTCTTGAAACTATCCCATCTTTGAAAACACACACACTCTATTCCCTCTCTCTCATACATGCAAAGGATCATCAAGAACAAGGGTTTTCTCTCTACCTTCTTGAAGATACATAGCTGAAAACTCGGATTTTCAGCTCTTATGGGTTCGAAATTGGTGTTCAAATCCTAGCAACAAGGTGTTTGCATGATGTTTGTGGGTATGGATGCTTGAGGACACCTCTCCTTGGTGTTTTGGTCATTCAAGAGGCTCATTTTCTTCCTCCTTCATCACGTTTTTCAGCAGCATACAAAAGGTAGTTTGTATGTCATACTTTGGTTGTTATTTGTTGTTGATAGCTAGTTCAGACACATATAAATGATCCTTATGTTCTTGGGTTTGTTGTTCCTATGAAATAAACCTTATTTTTCAGATTACAAATGAACATATTAAGGTATTTATCCGCTGTGTTTTTCTTGTTTAAATGGTTAAACAACTATGTATATGGTCCAACAAACCCAACATTGGCATCTAGAGCCGGATATGTGGATGACTAGTTTCATTTGTCCTTGTAAAATTGGTTTTGTGGGGCTTTAACAACCTTATAGGGCTGTTTTGTGGTGATGATTAAAAATCCCTAACCTTTCAAGGTTATATCTAACATGCTTGTGATTAAACCTTGAAAGAAAGATATCAAGTGGTTGATTATATTTTTTTTGTTTGGACAAAAGACCCTAAATTCTTGGTTTATGTTGGCTGAAAATTTAGGGTCATATGAGGATTTATTTGGTTCTGAATGTTATATATGATGTTTCATATTGGTGCATAACCTAGCCTTGACCTTGGTTTCATTTGGTTTTGAATGGATGTTTGTTTTGGTTGATTTCATTCATAAAGGGTTGTAATATTATTCTTTTGTGTTTGTATTTGGGTTGTAATTTATTTATTCATTTGGTTATATAATAAATAGAATAGGTGCATTTCTTTTATTAGAAAATTGTATTAGGATATGATTTTGTAAATGAAGATGCACAAGATGAAGACCCAAAAGGAAGGACACAAAAGACATGGACACTTGAAGCATTTGGATGTGGAATCAAGTGGGAGTTCATGGACACATATGATGTGTCATTGTTAACCCTTAGTAAAGACAACACTTGTGATGGCAAACAAGTGTAGTCAACTTAGTGGCTATGGTTATGCACATATGTTTGTATCATTATGCTTGTTTGGTTGTTTGTTGTATGATTGTTGTTTGATATTTGGATATGCATAACAAACTCATTAGCAAACTTAACAAGCTGAAAATGTATGGTTCCTAATCATTAAGTGGTTAATAAAAGGTTATTAAAAGGATTAATGATTTTAGTAAATGGGTTTTATTAAAAAGGAGAACCATAGGGTACCATGTTTTTGAAAGCATGCAAATACAAGGTACATAGAGTTTTCAAAACTAGAATTAATGAAAACTAAAAACCCTTTGGAAACAAGTTTAACACCATCCTTTTACACGACACTCGAATCACTTGAGACGTATTTGTGGGATAAAGGTCACATAACCACTTGTATGTTTAAACTCACATGTGTGTGTAAGAAGGACGACTTGAATTGGAAACCATGTGCATAGGGTCACCGAAGCATGGCGTATAATGGTGTTGATGGGATTATAATGCCAACCAAACATGAGATGTTTAACCGATCCCATAAAGGCTAGAAGTTGCAAAAGGTTGCAATTGTCAAATGTTGACTACCTTGTTAATTTAAATAATGGGATAAAGGTCACCTAACCATTATTTGAATGTAACGTTAGATTCTAGATTTAATTATTAATTATCTATGAGACATAAAGGGTATTAATAATTAAAATGTAATTTTTCAGAAATACTAATAAGAACTTTGTAAATTTTGTAAAATGGCCGCAAACAATAATGCTACCACCCCGACAGTCCATACCCTATCACTGAGAACTCTTTTAGAGAGGGATCCTCTGAACCATAAAAACTTTATGGACTGGTTTTGAAACTTGAGAATTGTTCTCAAGCAAGAGAAAAAGGCCTATGTCCTTGACGATCCTGTTCCTGACCAACCCGACCTAGGGATGTTAAGGCCTATAACGATTGGCTTCAGTATACTGAGGATTCCATGCAGGCATCCTGCCTCATGTTGGGAACTATGATTCCCGAACCCCAAGAGGACTTGGAGCATCTTGGGGCATATGACATGATTCCCCAATTGAAGGAAATGTTCCTTCAACAAACTAGGGTAGAGCGCTTCGAAACGGTTCGAGCGCTTCATGCGTGTCACATGGAAGAAACCCAATCGGTATCATCTTATGTACTTAAAATGGGAAGACACATTGATCGCCTCGAGAGGCTTAACTGTCCTGTCTCAAAGGAGTTAGCCACGGATTTGATCCTTAATGGCCTAACTAAAAGGTTTGAGACGTTCATAATGAATTACAATATGAACGGATGGGACAAGAGCATTGGTGAGCTTCACGCAATACTCAAAACAGCTAAGGCGGGGATGGGTAGAAATGTTCTACCTGTTCTCTCGATCAATGAGGGAGGCAATAGGAAAAGGCTATTCCCCGATCCCAAGGTAAATGTTGCCAAAGGAAAGGGGCACATCAAAGGCAAAGGGAAAGGGAAGATTAAAGCGGAACCTCCAAAACCTAAGCTTATGAAGCCTAAGGTAACGGAAAACGATCCATGCTTTGAGTGTGGTGAGGTAGGACATTGGAAAAGGAATTGTCCAACCTATCTCAAAGAGTTAAGAAACAAGAGGGATGTTGGGCATACCTCAGGTACAACTTTCATGATCCATATTGACTTAAGTGTTATTTCTTCAAACACATGGGTATTGGATACTGGGTGTGGAACTCACATTTGTAATCTGTTGTAGGGGTTCAAAAGAAATAAACACTTGAAGAAGGGAGACACAAGTCTCTACATAGGCAACAGAGCAAAAGTTGATGTCGAAGCCCAAGGAGACTATGTTTTGAAACTTTCAAATGGTTTGGAAGTTTGTTCTTAAAAACATTTTGTATGCTCCTAGTTTGACTAGGAACATAATTTCAGTTTCCCTTTTAATACAATATGGTTATGATTTAAAGTTTGTAAACGATGGTATTTATGAATTGGTTCATGATGATTCATCCTATAATAACACATTATACCAATCCAGCACCAAGAAACTTAAAATGAGTTTAAGTGATTCTTATCTTTGGCATTGTTGTCTTGGTCACATAAACAAGAATCGGATTCAAACACTTCAAAAGAATGGTCTTTTGAAAACAAATGAAAATGGTTCATTTGATAAGTGTGAATCTTGTTTACAAGGTAAGATGACCAAGTCGCCCTTTAGTGATACTAATGAGAGGGCAAAAGACTTATTAGGAATCATACATTCGGATGTATGTGATCCTTTTAAGACAATGACAAGGAATGATGAAAGATACTTCATTACCTTTACCGACGATTACAGTCGCTATGGTTATGTGTACTTGATGACACATAAACGTGAAGCTTTTGAAATGTTCAAAAACTTCAAGAATGATGTAGAAAATCAACTCAATAGAACTATCAAAGTTCTCCGTTCAGATAGAGGAGGTGAATACCTCAGTGAGGCTTTTCAGGATCATCTAAGAAGTTGTGGGATTGTCTCACAACTTACTCCTCCGGGAACACCACAACATAATGGTGTGTCTGTAAGGAGAAATCAAACCCTATTGGATATGGTTCGATCTATGATGGCTATAAGCTCACTACCTCTATCATTTTGGGGTTTCGCACTACTCTCCACGACTCGTATTTTGAATATGACCCCGACCAAGAAAGTGGATTCGACACCTTTTGATAAATGGCATGGAAGAGTTCCATCGCTATCTTATTTAAAAGTATGGGGTTGTGAAGCTTATGTTAAGATTAACACCCAAAACAAATTTGAAAGTCAATCCACTAAGTGTATATTTGTTGGATATCCCAAAGACTATATAGGATACTACTTCTTTGATCCAACAGAGCAAAAGGTATTTATTGCTCGAAAGGAAGAGTTCTTGGAAGCCAAGTTCCTTATGGAAGGAATGACGTATAGAACAGTGGAATTTGATGAGGATCAAGATCCACAACCCGATACACGTTTGGTTGACACTAGCAATCAACAGGAGGTTGTTGATGATGATCAAGATGTTGATCAATACACATAAAACGTTCGCAGATCTTGTAGAGTTAGCATTCCACCTGAAAGATATGGATTTTTCATGGATGGATGCTACGTGGTTGACTCCGATGAGCCAACTACATACCATGATGCAATGTCCAATTCGGATTGTGACAAATGGCTGGAAGCCATGAACGTAGAGATGCAATCCGTGTATGACAACCAAGTTTGGGAACTGGTTGACCCTCCACTTAACTCCAAACCGGTTGGATGCAAGTGGGGTTTCAAGAAGAAAACAGATATGCATGGAAACTTGGATACTTACAAGGCAAGACTTGTAGCTGAAGGTTTCACTCAAACTCAAGGGGTTGAATATGATGAAACCTTCTCGCCTGTGGTAATGCTAAAGTCTATTAGGATATTATTTGCCATTGCTGCTCATTATGATTATGAGATTTGGCAAATGGACGTCAAAACCGATTTTCTAATGGACATCTCGAAGAGACTATCCATATGGTTTAGCCTGAAGGTTTTGTCGATCCAAAGCATCCTAATAAAGTATGCAAGTTAAAGAGATCAATCTATGGATTGAAACAAGCATCGAGAAGTTGGAATCAACGTTTTGATGAAGAGATCAAGAAATTTGGTTTCATCAAGAACGCTGACGAGGCTTGTGTGTATAAAAAGGCTAGTGGGAGTGTAATCACATTCTTAGTATTGTATGTTGATGACATAATACTATTTGGAAATGATATTCCAACCATGGAAGGTGTTAAAACCTGGCTTGGAAATTGTTTTTCCATAAAAGATCTCAATGAAGCCGCCTATATTTTGGGAATAAAGATCTATTGGGATAGATCGAGGTAGTTGATAAGTCTAAACCAAAGTGTATACATTGATAAAATCTTGAAAAGATTCAAGATGGAAAACTCTAAGAAAGGTATAGTACCTATTCAAAGAGGGACAATATTGAGTGCATCTCAATGTTTAAGCTCAAAGGATGAGCAAGATCGTATGAAGGACACCCCATATGCGTCTGCTATAGGATCCATCATGTATGCAATGATATGCACTACACCGGACGTGTCATGCGCGTTAAGCATGACAAGCAGATATCAGCAGAATCCAGGTAATAGCCATTGGATGGCTGTTAAAAGTATATTGAAATACCTTAGGAGGACTAAGGATATGTTTCTAATATACGGACCTGATAAAGAGGAACTCGTTGTAAAGGGTTACACGGATGCGAGTTTCCAAACTAATCGAGATGATCCTCGATCACAATCAGGGTATGTCTCCATTATGAATGGGGTAGCATTGTCCACTACAGAATACGAATACATAGCCACCTCATTAGCAGCTTGGGAAGCTGCATGGATAAAAGATTTATCACCGATCTAAGGGTGGTCTCTACCATTCAAGACCCCTTAGAAATCTTTTGTGATAAAGAGGGTGTGATTGCTCAAATCAAGGAACCCCGTGCACATCAAAAGATGAGGCATAATGAGCGGAGATTCAACTACATAAGGGATGAAGTTAAAAAGGGAATGATATGTATTCGCAAAGTACACACTGATCAAAACATTATGGATCCACTCATGAAGCTCCTTGAAGGGGCAAAGCATGAAAGTCATACTTGTGCCTTAGGACTTCGATATTCCAGTGATTGGAATTGATCTGTTTAGTATTAATATTGAAAATATGGAACAATTATAATATTTAACTCATCTATATATTTACGATATTTTGAGTTATGTTCCTTTTAGCATGTTTACATCCATGAATATGTTTATTATTCTAAATGTCCGTAGTCGGTCATATTTGTGGGAACAAATATGAACGTAAGACTATTATGAACTTGGATTGGTGGATATTCATAAGGCATGAATATAGAGCAATTGGTTGCTGCCAAGGTTCATAAATATTCGTGGGGTATGAATATTGGACTGACCCGCGTCTCAAATCATACTACATGGAATCTTATTGATTGATCATAAGTAAATTTAAGTAAAAGCGAATATCATTTGGTATCCTCCAACCTGAGATACATATTGGGTTCTGATATTCACCAAGTGTTATACCTTGAGCTAGTTCTTCGCTGCTCTGAAATAATGGTCAGTACATAAGGATATGTTTAGGTATGACATAAGGTGATTGTGAGAAAAGTATGTAGTCAAGATGGAATTTGTTCCTCTTATTCGTTGAGAGCAAGATGTATAAGGCCTGATTAAGTTAAATCAATAAGGAATGATCATTCTGTGTCCTTGGATTTAACATGACATCTGTAACAAAAGGATAAATGATTGATTCACCCAAATCATTTCAAGTTTGATACTTGAAGGGGATGATGTTATTGAATTGCTTCTAAGTCATGCGTATTAAGGGTAGTAAACTGTTGTTAGGCGGTATTTGCTGCTTGCATCAATCTTCTATGAATCTTGTGCAAGTGGAAGATTGTTGGATTCTTTATGCCCAAGACACATAGAACATTGATGTGGTTAGTATGTCATGATCCAATTCGGGTCATACCCAATAACAAGCTTAGCAAACACCAATAAATATTTAATTGATGATATGATCATGCAATTGAATAAGGACACTGATTTAGAAAAAGGATTTTTCTAAATAAGTTGCATATGAGATAGAACAACTTATAGGGATATTTTGTTCAAGAGTATTATTTGTAATGTTATTTAAATTAGTTAAGTAACATCACAAAGTGTGCATGAGTTATAAAATTAAAAGGGATAATTTTATAATTTAACAAGATAGGTAGTTAAAAATAAAAGACAAAATTTTAGGGGGGAAAAACCCCCTTGTACAACTTCGGCCGCCCCCTTTTGAAAAGGGGGGATTTCATTTGTCTTGAAACTATCCCATCTTTGAAAACACACACACTCTATTCCCTCTCTCTCATACATGCAAAGGATCATCAAGAACAAGGGTTTTCTCTCTACCTTCTTGAAGATACATAGCTGAAAACTCGGATTTTCAGCTCTTATGGGTTCGAAATTAGTGTTCAAATCCTAGCAACAAGGTGTTTGCATGATGTTTGTGGGTATGGATGCTTGAGGACACCTCTCCTTGGTGTTTTGGTCATTCAAGAGGCTCATTTTCTTCCTCCTTCATCACGTTTTTCAGCAGCATACAAAAGGTAGTTTGTATGTCATACTTTGGTTGTTATTTGTTGTTGATAGCTAGTTCAGACACATATAAATGATCCTTATGTTCTTGGGTTTGTTGTTCCTATGAAATGAACCTTATTTTTCAGATTACAAATGAACATATTAAGGTATCTATCGGCTGTGTTTTTCTTGTTTAAATGGTTAAACAACTATGTATATGGTCCAACAAACCCAACAATATCTTCGATCTGGTTACCATCAGTTAAAGGTAAAGGAGCAAGATATCCCTAAGACAACTTTTCGTACGCGTTATGGACACTACGAGTTTCTCGTCATGTCCTTTGGCGTGACCAACGCGCCAGCTGCCTTTATGGATTTGATGAATCGAGTGTGTCGGCCCATGTTGGATAAATCATTGATCGTGTTTATTGATGATATCCTGATTTATTCAAAGAGCAAGGAAGAACATGTTGGTAACATTCGGGAAGTACTAGAAACACTTAGAAAAGAGAAGTATGCCAAATTCTCTAAGTGTGCTTTCTGGTTGCGCGAGGTTCAATTTCTAGGTTATTTGGTGAATGCTGAAGGAATTATGGTGGACCCGACAAAGGTTGAGGTGGTGATGCAATGGAAGTCTCTAAGGACGCCATCCGAGATCCGTAGTTTCTTGGGTTTGGCGGGTTATTACAGGAGGTTCACCCAGGACTTTTCTAAGATACTCTCACCTTTGACTAAATTGACTCGCAAGGATGTGAAATTTGTGTGAGGTCGAGAACAGGATTATGCTTTTGAGGAGTTAAAGACTAGATTGACTCAAGCTTCTGTCTTGATGTTACCCGAGGGGAGTGCAAACTTAGTGGTATATTCGGATGCCTCTTATTCGGGACTAGGTTGCGTATTGATGCAACATGGAAGGGTGATAGCCTATGCATCCTGACAACTGAAAACCCACGAAGTCAACTACCCTACCCATGGTTTGGAGCTAGCGGCCATGGTTTTTGCGTTCAAGATTTGGAGGCACTAATTATACGGGACGAAGTACACCATCTTCACGGACCATAAAAGCTTAAAGTATTTATTTGAGCAAAAGGATCTCAAAATGAGAAAGAGGAGGTGGTTCGATCTCATCAAGGATTATGATTATGAGATCCATTATCATCTTGGTAAAGCCAACGTTGTGGCTGATGTCCTTAGCCGAAAAGAGAGACTCGAGCCGATTCGGATGAAGGGTTATCAGTTGGTTATGACCGCTGATGTGATGACCCAAGTGAGAGAATTTCAAGATGAGGCGTTGAAAGAAGGTCGCCTTAACACTTAAAAAATGAGAGGGCTAGTCGCAGAGTTGGCGAGAACACTCATGGTGTTAGGACCCGAAATGGACGAATGTGGATTCCCCGATACGAAGATCTAAGGGGACGAATTATGGACGAAGCTCATAAAACTCGATACTCCATTACCTCTGGTTCTACCAAGATGTACGAAGACATGAAGAAGGACTATTGGTGGCTGGGTATGAAGCATGACGTGGTGGAGTATGTAAGTAAGTGCCTTACTTGCTTGCAAGTGAAGGTAGAACATCAGAAACTATACGGGAAGATCCAACCGTTGGATATACCCGAGTGGAAGTAGGAGCACATCACCATGGACTTCATCACTAAGTTACCCCGCACAGCGAAGGGGTACGACACCATTTGGGTGATTGTCAATCGACTAACAAAGAGCGCTCACTTCCTACCGATCCGTAAGACGTATTTATCCGAGAGACTGGCGGATCTATTTATCAAAGAAATTCTGGCTCGTCATGGTGTGTCGGTGTCTATCGTGTCAGATCGTGACACCTGATTCACATCAAAGTTTTGGAAGAGGTTCCATGATGCGATGGGGAAGAGGCTACACATTAGCACGGCTTATCACCCTTAGACGGACGACCAGTCTGAGAGGACGATTTAGATGCTCGAGGATATGCTTCAAGCATGCGTGATCGATTTTGGAGGGAGTTGGGATGATCACTTACCATTAGCAGAATTCTCGTATAACAATAGTTATCATGCCAGCATTGGCATGCCACCTTACGAGATGCTATATGGTATAAGGTGTAGGACACCCGTATGTTGGGGTGATATTGGACAGAAAGAGCTATGGAGCCTTGAGGTGATCGAGGATACCACTGAGAAGTTAGAAAGATTCAAAGCCTTTATGAAAGCGACGAAGGATAGGCAAAAGTCGTACGCTGACAAGAGGCGTAGACCGATAGAATTCAAGGTAGGCGACCGAGTTATGTTGAAGGTATCACCTTCGAAAGGGATTATCCGGTTCAGGAAGCGAGATAAGCTAAGCCCGAGATACATAGGACCATTCCAAATCATGGCACTAGTAGGAGAGGTGGCCTATCGATTAGAACTGCCAGATGAGTTAAGTGGAATTCATCCTACATTCCATGTATCCCATCTGAGGAAGTGCTTAGCTGATGAAGATATGATTATACCACTGGATGATATCGAAGTGGATAAACGACTCAATTATGTAGAGCAGCCAGTGGCAATCATTGATCAGAAGGAGAAGAGATTGATAAATAAAGTGGTTCCATTGGTGCGAGTACAGTGGAATCAAAGGAAGGGTTCCGAGTCTACGTGGGAAACCGAAGAAGAAATGAGACAGCATTACCCATAGTTGTTCGAAGAGTGATGGTTTTGGGGATGAAACCTCTTTAAGGGGGGTAGACTTGTAACACCTAAAAATTTGTCAAAATAAGTAGAAAGGAAAAGTATCAAATAGAAAATAAAAAGAGACCAAAAGTCAAAGGGGGTGTTATGTAAATAGTACACAAAAGACAAAAGTTCACTATTTTAAACCATGGTCGCCCATGCCATGCTTACAACTGCTACTTTTGTCAATCAAAAGAAAAGAAGAAGATGAAGAGAAGAGCTTTTGGTTTCTAGAGAGAAGTAGTCGACTTTAATCTTGGTAAGTAGGATTTTATACAATTGGCTCGGTTTTTGGTTGTGTTTTTGATTTATGAACCGAGAGTATATGTCCTTATGTGTTTATATGTATTCGGGCTATGTGTTCTAGGTGTTTTAAGTGTTAGAACTCTCTAAAATGTCTAAATTCGAAGAAGTTGTTTCAAGGCTGCAAAAGGGGAGTTCTATACCCCGTATTTTTACATGTTTTAACATTTCTTGGGGCTGAAAATGTATTAAACGATTTTTAAATTATTATGTATGTATACCCGCATGTTTAATGCATGTGTGGTGATATGTTATGGTTGTTTATTTGATGTTTATGCTTAGAAAGGTTTTTAATAAGCTTAGAATAGGATGGTATAATGTTTGGGACTGAAAACATTCGAGAAACCTGTTAGACAAAAAGCTCATGCGCCTACATAAGGCTCATGCGCCTAAAAATTTGCCTTAGAATATTTCAAGTGTGGTCATGCGCCCAAATAGGATCCATGCGCCCAAACAGTACCCATGCGCCCAACTACTGCCTTAGAAATCCTAAGTCCAAATCCATACGCCTGAACAGTAGTTCATGCGCCTAAGTTCTAAGCTCAGGCACCTAAGTATACCCATGAGCCCAAATAGTGCCTATGCACCTGAAGTGGCTCATGCGCCTAATTGTTGAAAGGCCTAAGTTCATGCGCCCCCATAGTTGTAATGCGTTAAAACAGGCCTCATGCACCTGCATAGTTCTCATGCGCCTAGCACTTGGACTTTTTCCTGAAACTTTGGAGAAAACAGAATGATTAGGGTTTGACCCTAGTTTGACCTTAGGGTCATAATTGCTTATATTAAGCATGATTATGAGTTATTCTTATGTATCATATTATTTATTATTATGTGACTTTACGTGGGGTGTTTATGATCGTAAACATAAAGTATTATCATTAATAAAAGTGAAAGATTAATGATAAAGAAAAGTGGAACGTAAATGAAAGAATGTAAGTCTTGCAAGCACATGAATAGGAGGTGCACGACCATGTTGTCATTAGATCAACTGTATGTTGTTTAGCTAACCCAAAGGATGCATGCATGGTCATTCATTAAGACTGATAGGGACCCTTGTAGCATACCTTAGGTGACTGGGTCAGCTTAGTGCATAATGTTCGTGGTCTATTTATAGACCACAGACCCAACATCAGCTTCGTGCATAATGTTCAGGGCATTGCACATTGGTCCGTAAGAAAGTGAAAGTTAATGATAAAAGTACGAAAGGAACAAAGGCGTACGATAATGATTAATGAAGAAAGTTTACCTTGATGTATATATATGATGCGTGCTAACATACGAAAGTAAAGAAAGTATTTTATTAAAAAGAGTATTTTCATATATAAAGTATATAAGATATTTTAATGCTTTTAAAACTAGAACTCACTCAGCAACGCTGACTTTTATACATTTTCAGTTGACAGGTAAGCATTTCTGAGAATGGCATGAGGGGGAAGCTACTCGGCGGGACACGACTGACATCCATTCATATTTTTTATGCTATTGTTGTTTTATAATACAATTAAACAATTCTTTATAACTGATGATCAACATTATATTGCTTAACAGCAGCAACTATAATGATTTGTGAATGCCTTTTGTTAAATAAATTTCCGTTGCATATTTTATGAATCATGTAATGTTTTATGTAATAATGCGATGATTGTCTAACTGTGAGGTCTCCGAGAACGGGGCCTTACATGAGTGAGTCCATATCAGTGTGAACTTGAGGTGGTTGCTGAGTATGGATAAGTGTAAGTGAGGGTGGTGAATCCTCTATGTTCATACTCTGAGAAAAACTCCCCAGGTTCTATGATTGCAGGTAGGACTTTCTCCCCCTTTTGGTAGCATCACCTTCTTGCAATGGTAAGCTAGAGGTTAGGTCCACCACATCCACAGGTTCTTGTGGCACTGATTGAATCCTTCTGAGTGGTCTCTCAGTAGCTTGCCCTTGAGATCAGTGATCTCAACTTGCGGGTCATTGACGCTCTCTTGTAAGGTAGCCACATGAAATTTCAGGTGACTAGCCTTTGAGACTAAATAGGTGCAAGTTTTAGTTAATTTGTACACCTTTAGTTTCAGACTACTTCATCTTCATCAGAAGAATCATATGGGAATGAGAGAATGAACAGAGTCTTCTTCCTCATCACCAGCACTAAGGGGCTGTTTGTTTGGGGCTGACCCGGCTGATTGGATGACTAGGTCAGCCGGTCAGCCCGTTTGATACGCTTGAAAGCAGATCTGACCGAGTCCTTTTGGTCTGACCCGGACCTGGATTTGAAACATGCTGACCAAGACCAAGGAAAGGGGCGACCCGGCCTACACCCGTCTTCACCCCTTCTATCTGCCACGACACGACCCGGCTATACTGCTTTCACCATCCACCACCGCGTGACCCCTTTGCGAACGCCCATCCCCACCACACGACCCCTTTGGTGGTTGTTATGGTGGAGGCCGGTGGTGGTTGGGATTGGATGTAGAGAAGGGATGAGAGAGATAGAGATGGTGACGGTAGTGGTCCGGCGCTCCCTCACGGTGGTTCTGATTTATATATATGAGTTAGGGTGTGGTGGCGAAGAAGATGTTCTTGTGGTGGTGGTGTTATGGTGGTGAACAGGATGTTAGGACCACTGCAACAGCTTGGGTCGATGACAATCGGCGGCGGCGCGGAGGTGGGTGGTGGGTGGAAGAGGCGTTGAAGAAGATGGATGAAGATGAGATGTTTGAAGGTGATTTGATTAACGTGGGGTTGGAATTGGGGAAAAGAAGAGTTAAAGATTTGATTTTTGATAGAGATGATTTGAGTGTTGTTGGAAATTGGTGGTAGTGGTAAAATGACTTTAGCTAGAGTGATTTGCAGAGACGGTTTTTTAGTCAGTCAGATACTAAATCAAACATCCATGTTTCAGTCAGATGCATACCCAGTCAAAACTTCTAACTAGGTCAGATCTGACTCAGTCAGATCTTACTGAGTCAGTGTAATCAAACAGTCCCTAAGTTCTTGTTGGACCAAAAGAACCAATGAGCCAAGATCAGGAAAACCTCTAAGTCCCACATGACATCACAACAACTGCTGAAGGCTTCATCAGCAGTTTGACAAAGACTGAAGACTCAATAGCTGAAGATCAAAGATCTGAAGAACAACAGTTGAAGATCCCAAGTACTGAAGATAAGTACTGAAGTCTGAAGTACTGATGAATACAAGTACTGAAGACTTCAAGTACTGAAGACAAGTGGTGAAGATCAACAACTGAAGAACTGAAGAACTGAAGATCAACAACTGATGCACAAAGTCTAAAGACAATAACTAAAGACATCAGCTGATGACAGCTACTGAAGTCATCAGCTGATGAATCATTTGAAGACCAAAGTCTGAAGACCAAAGTGCTGAAGCTTCAGAGTTTGTCACAACAGCTGAAGAAGTCTTCTTCAGTTGTTGTGATGGTTTTACTTTTCAGTTGTTTTATGTTTTTCCTTTTCAGTAGTTTGTACAACAGCTGAAGAGTTTGTTCTTCAGCTATTATAGTTCAGTAGTTGTAAACGACTGAAGAGTTTGTTCTTCAGTCGTTGTAGCTTTTCAGTAGTTTCCTTTTCGGTACTTGTAATAAGTAGAACACTTAGCTTTTGTAAGAAGATATCAGCTGTTTGACATCTTCAGTAGTTGAGTGTTTATTTCAGTAGTTTGTTAATAACGGTTTGATGTCACTATCAGTGACATCAGCCTACGTCATTCTTCCTCTATAAAAGGAAGATGACCTAATTGTAATCCTTGCCGAAACGTGTGAGCAAATAGAATATTACCTTTTTGGCAGAATTGTTCTCTCTCTCTATTTGTACTGTTACATGCAAAATCCTTTATGTTCTTGCTGTAATTGCTAATTTCGTATTAAATCCGCTGCGAATACAACCTAATTGATCAAACTAGAGGCTGAGATCCTGTCAAATGGTATCAGAGCAGGTTAATCATTGATCGATTTCATCATTGATCATTGAAACTGCTCTTTTGATCTCTACGTTTGATCGAATTAGCAATTTGCAAGAATTAGCTATAGAGATTGAGATTCTGCTGTTTCGGGCCGTTAAACTTGAGGTTCTCTGTGGTTTTGAGCTACATTTGTTTTGTTAAACTTGATTTTGACTAAAAACTGAGATGGCGACACCAACGAATGATCCTCACAATACTGGTTCCTCTACCAAGCCTCCGATGCTTGTGAGGAACGAGTATAACATATGGCAGCGTCGTATGCTTCATCACTTGTCTGTCAACAGTTCTGGTTGTTGGAAGTCAGTGGTGCATGGACCGCACATGCCTATGGTGAGCGTCCCTAAAACAAATGAGAAGGTTCCAAAGAAACCTGAACAATATTCGGACGGAGATCTTAAGCTGTTCGAAATTGATGCTAAAGCCCATGGAATTTTGGCTATGGCAATTCCAAATAAGATCTACTCAGGGCTTTTGCATCATGAAAATGCTCATGATCTCTGGGTTGCTCTGAAGGAACAATACGAAGGAACCAATGAGGTCTTAGCAAACACTAGGGAAATCCTCGCCCAACAATATGAGACATTCTGTCATGGGAAGGGTGAGACTCTGACTCAACAGTATGAGCGGTTATCATGTTTGATCTCTGAGTTGAAGATGGTCAAACAAGAGTACTCTAATAGCCAGATGAACAACAGATTCCTCAGATCACTGCCTGAGAGATGGGACACTTATACCATTGTCCTACGCTCCAGTGCAAATCTGGATACTCTATCTCTCACCCAACTTCATAGGAAACTGCTCACATTTGAGAGAGAGATAGAGCAAAAGAGGAAGTTTTCCAACTCTGGCAAGCTCACTGATGACTTTGTCACTGGCAATGCTGCCTTGATAGGTCAGGAGTCGGAATATGCTGCATCAAAAAGTTCTTATGATGAGCCTATAGATTTCTCTACCAAATCTGAACATGCTTTTGTAGGTGTTGATAGTGGTTCAGGGGGTAGCAGTGATAACCTGTGTTTTCTGATGGAGGATTTGAAGGGCATTCTAGATGATGATCTGGAAGAGATGGATATTTTGAGTCAGATGGCTATGATAAATATTCGATCTCAAAAGTTATACAAGAGAACTGGTAGGAAATTTCCTGGTCTCTCTGGCAAAACCAAAGTTGGTTTTGACAAGAGCAAGTTGAGGTGTCACAAGTGCCATAGGCTTGGACACTTTGCTAGAGAGTGTAGATCATCTGGATCTAACTCCTCTGCACCCTTTGTGACTTTTCCAAGTAATAGCTCACAGCACAGAGGGCAACTTTCCACCAGTTCCAGTCATCCATCACCTGTACAAGCATCACCTGCTTACTTTGTGCCTCAGGGTCATATGTCATACCCATACCCCTGCTACTATGTGCCTCATCCCAGTCAAGCTCAAGGACCTTCTGCTCAGCCATCACATGCTCTCCCTGAGCCTCAACCTTCCCAATCTCATCATCAACAACACAGCTTCTTCACCCCAGGAGTTGTTGATTGGAGTAGTTTGCCAGATGATTTATCTGGTCAGGAACAACTATTCCAAGGTGCTGGTCAACATGGTGGTGATCATCCATTTGGGAATCTTGCTCTAATGGCCTTTGAGTCTGCTGATAGGTCATCATCCAATGCTTCATCACAGGTATCTTCTGAGGCTAAAGCCAAACTTTGTTCTGATTCATGCATAGCAGCATTTGCCTCTATTGGAGAGGCAAATGTAGTTTTAATTGACAAAAACTTTAAGCTAGAGCAAACTATTTCCAAAAGAAAAGCTGAATTTGAGGCTGTGATTAATGATAAAAATGATGAGATTTATAAGCTTAAATGCCAAATCAAAGAGGATGCGGCTAGGGAAGAAGTACTTCTAGAGAAGTACAGAGACCTCAAGGAAACTCTTGCAACCACCCAAGTAGAGTGTGATCGATGGGTGCAATCATGTAAGGGTTTTGAAATGCTTCTTAGTAAGCAATCAACTTCCAATGTGAAGTTTGGCATTGGTTATAATCACACTGCTCCTCCTACAGATTTTACTCCAACAGCAGAAGTTGAATCTGATGGAGAGAGCAATAACCAATCCTTCTCATCATGTGACCTACTATCTTCTGATACAGCATCATCAGAGGTAGAAGTCAGCATTAATTCCACTCAAAACCAATCAGCTGATGCTACAACAGCTGATGGTTCAAATGCTGACTGTCACATGATCAAAAAGTTGATCAACTCAGGTGTTGTCTCTAGAAGTACTGAAAGTACTGGAGAGCAAGTGATAACACCTGAAGTTCAAACCTCAATTACTGCCAGCACTGAAGAGAAGAAAACTAACAGTAGAAAGGGTTTGAAGACAACTAAAGAGGATGTTAGGAAAGCAGGTACTACAAGGAAGAAAACTGCCAGTACTGACAGCAAACAGCTGAAGAACAAGTCTTCAGCAGTTTCATCCTCTTCAGTTGATGATCAACATAAGATGAAGAAGAAGCCATGTGAGATATGTGGCTTGTTCAATCATCTTACTGATGACTGCTGGTACAAAAGGGGTTCCAAACTCAAACAAAAAGAGAAAATTAAAGAGCATATGAATACAATGAAAAATGAGTTTGAGACTAAGTTTGTACTAGCAACATCAAAGCCTGAAATCCCTAAGCCTAAAGCTAAATCTAAAAAGAAGGTAGGGGTTACTCAGGCAACAGCTGAGGTTGCTCAAAAGAAGATGGTGCAACACAGGAATCCATCATTAGGAAGCCCCAATGTGTCTGAAGAGCTGAAAGCTTTATCACAAAGTCAGACACAACTTGTGATGATGGTTTAGCATCTAATGGGAAGAGTCAACCATTTGGATGCTCCTGTGTTGAAACCACAAAAAAGGAAATCCAAGCCAAAGGGTTCCTCTTCTACACCATCTCCTTCACCTCAGGCTGTCACATATAACACACCAGTTAGTGTTGCACCTGTTATTGAGAACAGACCCAAAACCAAAAAGGTTTGGGTCTCCAAAACTAACTAACTTGTGGTTATGATTGCAGGGTCCTTCAACACGCCAAAGAAGCATCTGGTATGTAGACAGTGGAGGATCCATGCATATGACAGGAAGCAGTTCTCTTCTTAATGACTAATCTCAAGGAAAGAAGGGATTTGTCTCCTTTGGCAATGATGCAAAGGGTTACATCATCGGAAAAGGCTTTGTTTCCAATGGGGAAATAAGGTTTGATGATGTCAACCATGTGGAGAATCTCAAGTACAATCTCTTGAGTGTCAGTCAAATGTGTGACAAAGGCCATGTTGCCCTTTTCACAAGCCAGAACTGTCGGATTCTGTCATCCAAAGTTCTAAATTTGATTGACAAGGTGTTGGATGAATATACTCTCCTGAAGGCCAACAGGACAGGAAGAGTATATGCCTTAGATCTTTCCAAAAAGATAGATCTAAAAGGCCATCCTTGCCTATTCTCCAAGGCCTCTCCTCAAGAATCTACTCTATGGCATAGAAGGCTGGGGCATGTTAATTTCAAAAACATGAATCAGCTAATAAGCCATGGTTTAGTAAGAGGATTGCCTTTGAAGGAGTTCAAGTGTGAAGACAACTGCACTGCTAGCTTAAAGGGAAAACAACACAAAGTTTCATTCCCTTCAATAGAAGAACCAAAGTCCACTGCCTGCTTGCAGCTCCTGCACATGGATCTCTTTGGTCCTGTCAGGGTGATGAGCATGGCAAAGAAGAAATACTGCCTGGTGATTGTGGATGATTACTCCAGGTTTGTATCGACTTTCTTCTTGCACTCCAAGGATGAAGCGGCCAAGGTTATAATGAACTTTGTGTTATTTGTGGAGAAGTAGTATTCCCTACAGGTCAAGTGTGTGAGGAGTGACAATGGAACAGAGTTTAGAAACCACACACTTGATGACTTCCACCTGTCTAAGGGAACTAAAACGCAGTTTAGTATTCCGAGAACCCCTGAACAAAATGGAGTGGTTGAGAGAAAGAACAGGACTCTCATTGAAGCTGCAAGGTCAATGCTGGCTGACTCAGGATTGCCACTGACCTTTTGGGCTGAAGCTGTCAACACAGCTTGCTATGTGCAGAATAGAGCATTAGTGAATCAGAGGTTGATGAAGACTCCCTATGACGTACTTCATCATTTGGCCCCTCTGATTTCCTTCTTCAGAGCCTTTGGGTGTCCATGTTTTATTCTCAACACTAGCAATCCACTCCAGAAGTTTGCTACTAAGGTGGATGCAGGGTATTTTATTGGTTATTCATCAACTTGCAAGGCATACAGAGTTTTCAACTGTAGGACAAAGATAGTTGAAGAAACTCTGCATGTCAAGTTTAATGAATCTCCAAAGGACAAGATTCCACAAAACCCTGTGGAGTTGTTTGATCTGGACATACTGCAATATGTTCCTTATCAACCTCCAGCTGTTGTGCCTGTCAACAGTTCTCCACCTGGTGGTACTGATGATAATGTAGTTAGTACTCACCTCTTCAGGTTTAGTGACAACCTGCCTGAGTCCACTAAACCTGATGCTCCTGTAGCTTCAGCAGCCCCATCCACAACAAACGCTGATGAGATTTCTGCATGCTCCACTTCATTTTAGCTGCCATCTCCTACATGGTTTCAAGAATCTTCATCACCATCTGTTGCTGCTGAAAGTCCTACAAACACTTGCACTGATATTATAGACTATCAAGAGCTGAAGAATCACCCCACATCTCTAATCATTGGTGATATCAATGCTGGAGTTTCAACCAGGAGTCAATTGTCCAACTTCTGCTTCTATGCTCTCTTCATCAGTCAGCAAGAGCCAAAGAACTATCATGCTGCCTTAAGAGACAATGAATGCGTGGAAGCAATGCAGCTTGAGCTTCTTCAGTTCAGAATACAGCAAGTGTGGGAGCTTGTTCCTTTACCCCAAGGTAAGTGTGCAATAGGCACCAAATGGGTATTTAGGAACAAAACAGATGAAAAGGGCCAAATAGTTAAGAACAAGGCCAGACTTGTTGTCCAGGGGTTTGCATAAGAGGAAGGCATCGATTATGATGAGACCTTTGCCCCTGTAGCCAGACTGGAGGCAATTAGATTGTTCTTAGCTTATGCTACCTTTCACAGTCTTAAGGTTTATCAAATGGATGTCAAAAGTGCCTTTTTATATGGTAAAATAAAAGAGGAAGTTTATGTGTGTCAACCCCCAGGCTTTGAGGACAATAAACATCCTGATTGGGTGTACAAGCTTGACAAAGCTCTTTATGGGCTGAAACAAGCTCCTAGAGCCTTGTATGAGACACTATCAACTTTCCTTCTCTAAAATAAGTTCACTAGAGGCACCATTGATAAAACCTTATTCATAAAGACTGTGGGACAGCATAAGCTCCTTGTTCAAATTTATGTAGATGACATCATCTTTGCATCCTCTGATCCACAGTTGTGTGATGAATTCACAAAGCTCATGAAGCCAGAGTTTGAAATGAGTGCTATGGGGGAATTACAATTCTTTCTAGGTTTGCAAATCAAACAAAGGGATGATGGAATCTTTATTCATCAGTCCAAATACACATAAGAGTTGTTGAATAAGTTTGATTTACAAACCTGTAAGCCCTCTTCTACTCCCATGAGCAGCATCACACAACTGGATGTAGATCAGAAAGGTAAAGCGGTTGATGAAACCCTTTATAGATGTATGATTGGGTCCTTGATGTACCTTACAGCTTCTAGACCAGACATCATGTTTGCAACATGTGCCTGTGCTAGATTTCAGGCTGCACCTAAAGAATCCCATTTGATTGCAGTCAAAAGGATCTTTAGATATCCGCAAGGTACCCAATCACTAGGTCTTTGGTATTCAACTGGGCATTCTTCCAAATTAGTTGCTTTCTCTGATAGTGACTATGCATGATGCAAAGTCACCAGAAAATCCACTTCTGGTGGTTGCCAATTCCTAGGCAATTGTTTAGTTTCTTGGCAGAGTAAGAAACAAACATCAATTGCTACATCCACTGCTGAAGCTGAGTACATTGCTACTGCAAGTTGTACATCTCAGATACTCTGGCTTCAGAACCAACTCTTGGATTATGGCATTACAGAGACTAAGACTCCATTACTAATGGATAGTGCTTCAGCTCTTTGTATTGTTAAAAATCCAGTCCAGCACTCTAGGACAAAACATATAGAGATCAGACATCAGTTTATAAGAGATTGCTATGAAAAAGGTCTGATTGATCCAAAGTTTGTGCCTAGTGCTGATGAGCTTGTAGACATATTTACAAAGCCTTTAGATAGTGCCATATTTCAAAATTTGGTACTAAGGCTTGGTATGCTGCAGCTAGAATAATTTGACTAATACTGATGCTCTCAGTTTACAAGTACTGATGGGCATTGGTATGCAAAAGTCAAATATAAGTACTAATGAATAATTTAGTCCTCAGCAGTTTCACAACTACTGAAGACTAAAATGCTTCAATGTACTGATGTACATTATTTGTTGAAAACTGATGTAGTGAGGTGGATTACAACTAATGATGTATAATCTTCAAACAAATAAGTACTGAAGAACAAATTTTGGTCACAAGTACTGATGTGTAATCTTTCACATAAGTACTGAAGACAATTTGTTCACCAGCTCTGAAGAATCTCATCAGCACTTGTGAACATCTGATCACAAGAGCTGAAGGCATAAATATTCACAAGAGCTGAAGGGCCAATGAAACATCTGAAAGTCGGCCAAAGAGCTGATGAGTAAATGTGGAGGTCAGAATGAAACAACTGAATTGACGAAAACAGCTGATGAGTAACTTTACTCTTCAGCTGATACCAACATTTGCTGTTTCATACCCAAACAACTGAAGGACAAAACCATGTCTTCAGTAGTTTCACAACTACTGATGACTAACACCAAGTCCTCAGTTGTTTACAATAACTGAAGCAAAACCATGTCTTCAGTAGTTTACAACTACTGATGTCAGTAGTTTACAACTACTGAAGGCTAACACCAAGTCTTCAGTTGTTACAACGTCTAAAGATGAAAACCATGTCTTCAGTAGTTTATAACTACTGATGACTAACAACAAGTCTTCAGCCGTTTACAACATCTGAAGGACAAAACCAAGGTTTTAGTAGTTTCTTCTACTGAAGACTAACATCAAGTTCTCAGATGTTACAACCACTGAAGGTTAAAACCACGTCATCAGTCGTTTCAATGACTGATGACTAAAACCAAAACCTTCAGTTGTTTTCTTTCAACCTTTGCCATACCCTATAAATACCCAACCTTCAGAGCTTTTCATTCTCACTTGACCTAACTTTCAAAAACCTCTGAAACTTCCCATACACCATTAATGGCGGCCATGCAAATCAAACCTCGACACAACTGTGTCGCATACCTTACAAAATTGCCATTTTGGTCAAAGTTCCACAACGCCGTCGATCTGATGAATGAATCTTCATACCAAAAGGCCTTCCTTCTCAACCCCACCATATACACCGATTCCCTATCGGAGTTCTAGACGAACATAACCGTCCAAACCGGAGAGAACGATGGCGAGGTCTCTCTCCGGACCTCCGTGAACAATCATCCGGTGGTTATCACTCCAGCTACTATTCGGAAAACCCTAAAGCTGGAGGATGCCACCTTCCCAACCAACTACCCAAAAGGCGCCCTTGATCTCTGTTTCACCGCAAATGACTATCAGGGTGACCTCTCTGCCTCAACCTTGTTGAAGAAACATTTTCCAGATCCCCAACGACTCATCTTTCATATGGTGAATGTGTGTCTGGCCCCCAAAACATCTTCATGGGACCAGATGTCCACAAGGTGGCAACAGGTATTGTATTCCATCCTTGAAAAACAACCTTTGAACTTTACTGAAATAATATTTTTGGAAATCAAGGATATGGCCACAAAAGCTACTTCTAACCGTTGGATCCTGTATCCTCGGTTCATTATGGCCATTATAGAGAACCAGCTTAGTGCTGAGGGACTTGTTGGCACTGGGGTCCCTGCCATGGCTGTTGTAGCTGAGGTATACTCCAGGCACAACACCGACCAATCACTCAAACAGGCTGCCAAGCTGTGAAAACCCATGCAGCTGGAACCCACAGCCTCCTCCTCCAAATCTAAAGTCCCACCAAGCCCAAAACCAAAAAGAAACCAACAAAGGCTACTCAGGGAAATGAGTCCCCTGAGGATGCCCCTGCAACATAAATGCAGGAAGTGACTGCTGGTCAGATTCTCCCAGCAGTCACCATAACTCCACCCACCACAACCGTACAGGTTTCCTCTCAACAGGAGCCTGATGCAACCATTTCTGGGGCTGCCACACATCTGGAACCTTTCTTAATTGAGGAGGTTGCCATTGAAATGCACACTCCTCCCCATGTGCACACTGCTTCAAGCCCATCACCCAATGAAACCGCCCCACAAAGCCCTACCCTAATAATCGCCAAAGTGTTGACCCATCTAAACACTCCACCCTCTCCCCTGGCACCAATTATAACTGGGATATCTCCAACCATGGAGAGGGTGGAACCAAGTGTTGATGGGAGCCCACAACAAAGAGAATCACATGTCATATCTCCAAGTGTGGCCACGGAGATAAGGCAATCTGGTGAGGCTGCCACTTCCCCTGCATCAACATATGAGCAGGAAGAAGCTGGTACGAGCAATAAGACCTCACCAGAGGCAACTGCCGATGATGGATCCAATCCGGAGGCTGGAAGTCCCCAGAACCAAGAAAAAGGGGCACATGCAACTACTGAGCCCCACTCAGTGCATGTACATCATGACACTGTCAGGAGGTCAGGTGATTCAGTAAACTGATGATGACCATAGCTTCTTCTATGACGTAGTTGCTCAAAACATAATTCTTGAGGAGGAGGTGAGCAGACTCAAAGAGCTGCTCACCAAATTCTCCCAAGAATCAAGTCCATCTGCCACCATTAACCCACAGATGGCACCTTCACTTGAAGGTCTCACAGAAACTCAGCCACTCCCACAAACTCAGTCACCTGCCTCTGCTTCTGGCACTAGTTCTCAGGAACAGAACCCTCCTGAGCAACTAGTTGCTATCTTCCAACAATCCCTGCCTCTCATCACACCAATAATCATAGACATTATGATGAAAACCATTGATGACAGGCTTCCCTCACAATTACAACCCATGGTGGAGGTTGCTGTTGCTAAGGCACTTGCTGATAGTCAAACCCCAACCAATGCACCTAAAAAGGGGGAGACATCAGTGCAAGCTAAAAGGAAGAGGGTAGAGGAGGAGAAAGAAGTGGAGAAAGAGGTCGAAAATGAGACGGTGTTGGCTGAGGAGACTGAGAGGGTGAAGGGGAAGGAGAAGGTGAGGGAGGAGAGAGTTGAAATAGAAGTGGCTGAAATCCAAAAGGATTTCAGTGTCATTTATCAAAAGAAGAGGGGAGAGAAGGAGGGAGAGAAGGTAGAGAAGGGGGATGCTGATCTAGCAGTCCTTGTCAAGGAGGCTGATGCTGAGCATAGCCGATCAATGGACTCTGTCATTGGTCAGTTGTTCAGGCAAGGCTTTGACATTGACACTGCCATGTTAGATCAGGAGATTAGAAAGATGGAGATGAAAGAAATAGTCTACCGATGGACCACTTATAGCCAAGAGGAAAGAAAGAGACTCGAGGCTATGAGTAGGTTCATTTCGAAGTATCTGGGGAGACCAGTCCTTGATGTGAACGCTTGGACCAGGGACAGAATCTTGGCTATAGCCACCAAGATCTGTTCGGCTGGTGATTTTACCAAGGGACTGGTCGCCGAAGCCCTATCAGAAGCTGGTGTGGGAACAGGACTTTGCTAGTCAAACAGACTAAACCTGCCCTCATCTCTAGGTTGCTAGCAAAGCCTGCCCAAATTCCCACACCAACAACCCAAACACAACCCACAGAACCAACCCCTTCACCATCAAAACCTACAGCCGATGATCCACCCTTGCAGAAGAAGAGAAGGGTGTTGAGGCTGCAAGAGGAAGAAGAAGAGGAGGATGAGGAGGATAGACTGCCTCTTTCTGCAGTCATTCCTCTACCAAAAGCCAAACCTAAAACCATCACTCCCACCTCACAGATGGATACTGTGAGGGTTAAGTTAGAAGAAGAGGAGCAACAAAGATTACATGATGAAGAGATGCTGAAAAGCATAGACAAAGCCTATGCTGCTACTTCTTCTATACTTAACATGAAGAAAGAAGCTCTGAGACTCTTCACTCTTAAACAAACCTTCCAATATGATAAAGAGAGAGTGAGGACTTGGCCTGATCCTAGGGTGGCTCACAGGATAATTAAGAAAGACATTCCTGTGAGATACAAGAGCCAATTTAAGAAGATCGTAGATAAAGTGATCTCAGAGGCTCTTGTAATAACACCCTGGGAGATTGTGGAGGAGTTCGAGAAGGCCTATAGAGCTAAGAAGCCACCCCAAACGATGTTGGATAATAGGGTGGTTAGGAAAGGCTTAGTCTATAAGAGGCTTGAGAACTTCCACAAGGATGAGCTCAACCTGCTACTAGAAGGCAAACATCCAGATGATTCGCCTATAGGCAGATCACAACAATTGAGCTCAAAAATGGCAAACAGGCCAAGTTTGTCTCAGAGCTGTACGGCCGTGAAGGATTATTCGAAGGTGCGGCTGAAGACCTAACCAAAGAAGAACAAATGACATTTCTTCAAGCCTACACCAGAGAATCCTATCGGCTCGTATGTGGGAGTTAAGTATCATGGATGGGACAACAGCCCTGTGTCCAGTTCCCTAAGACAGGGCTCCCATCCATACTTAGCCAAACAAATATCAGAGACCACCTCCCAGGCCAGTGCTTATCAGGGTCAACTTCTGATCTGATCCAGTTTGAAATAGACCAATATTTCTGCCAACAATAAGTGGGACAATAAATAACTTAGAGGTTTTGGCTGCATTGGTTCAGGGGGAGTTTGTTGGACCAAAAGAACCAATGAGCCAAGATCAGGAAAACCTCTAAGTCCCACATGACATCACAACAACTGCTGAAGGCTTCATCAGCAGTTTGACAAAGACTGAAGACTCAATAGCTGAAGATCAAAGATCTGAAGAACAACAGCTGAAGATCCCAAGTACTGAAGATAAGTACTGAAGTCTGAAGTACTGATGAATACAAGTATTGAAGACTTCAAGTACTGAAGATCAATAACTGAAGAACTGAAAAACTGAAGATCAACAACTGATGCACAAAGTCTGAAGACAATGACTGAAGACATCAGCTGATGACAGCTACTGAAGTCATCAGCTGATGAATTATCTGAAGACAAAGTCTGAAGACCAAAGTGCTCAAGCTTCAGAGTTTGTCTCAACAGCTGAAGAAGTCTTCTTTAGTTGTTGTGATGGTTTTACTTTTCAGTTGTTTATGTTTTTCCTTTTCAGTAGTTTGTACAACAGCTAAAGAGTTTGTTCTTCAGCTGTTATAGTTCAGTAGTTGTAAACGACTGAAGAGTTTGTTCTTCAGTCGTTATAGCTTTTCAGTAGTTTCCTTTTCAGTACTTGTAATAAGTAGAACACTTAGCTTTTGTAAGAAGATGTCAGCTGTTTGACATCTTAAGTAGTTGAGTGTTTATTTCAATAGTTTGTTAATAACGGTTTGATGTCGCTATCAGTGACATCAGCCTACGTCATTCTTCCTCTATAAAAGGAAGATGACCTAATTGTAATCCTTGCCGAAACGTGTGGGCAATAGAATATTACCTTTTTGGCAGAATTGTTCTCTCTCTCTCTATTTGTACTGTTACATGCAAAATCCTTTATGTTCTTGCTGTAATTGCTAATTTCATGCTAAATCCGCTGCGAATACAACCTAATTGATCAAACTAGAGGCTGAGATCCTGTCAGTTCTTAGCTGTTGTATTTCCCCCGTACCATGACAGCTTCAATGAAGTGATGGGAATGGTTTGTTTCTCAGGAGAAGTGGGAGCTCTAGTGTCCACTTCTTCCTATATGAGTGAGTATATATGGTCCTGCACAACTGAATAGATTGTGTAGGGTTTGTTTGGATCTTCTTAAGTATGTGAGGATAATTTATGGCTGTGTGGGTGGTTAAGATGTAGAAAGTGTGGGTTCAACACTAGCTATTGCTGCTAAGTTGTCACCTTAAGCAATAAGCTCTAACATTTTTGGGACTAGGGTTGTTTCTACCCCTAAGAAGGCCACAGTAAGATTTCTCATAATTTTAACTATGTCAAGCTTCATCTTACATGTTCCCCTTAATTGTGAGCCTAGTTCACAGTTAAGAATATGTTGAACACATCTAGAAAACCTGTAATATTTTAAGTAGTCTAAGTTTGCAAGCAAATTTGTATATACAAATTGAGAGTACCTAAACTTGACCCCTTAAACCATGTCATGGACTATGTGGGAGAGGTCCTCTAGAATTTGAACCCATCCTCCATGCTTGTTTGATAAACAATGAATGACAACATGGAGGAGTTACTTTCACTAGGAGGAGACCGCTAAAGGTATATTTATATGAAGTGAATTTGAGACAAAGTTAATGCAAAATGATAAACACTAAAATCCGGATTTCATTCCCACCTCTGAAAAAACACCCAAAAAGGTAGTTTTCTTGGAAGTCGAAAATATTCCGAATGTAATTTGTCTTTGAAAGTTTTATAAAAACTTCCGAAACCAATTTTGACTTCGGAAGATATTCCTAAGCTTTAAGAAAATTTTGATTCGAAAAAAAAATACTTAGAGTATTTTTACTTCAGAGATGTATTTGGTTTTGAAAGATATTAAAACAAAGAAGTTTTATTTAGGCATGAATAAATCTTGCAAGGTTTAATTGCTTTCGGAAGAATATTGTCTTTCAAAAACATATAATTACTTAGAAGCAATTTAAGTTTCGGAAGATATATCAAAAAAAATCGAAGGTAAATATCTTATAAGTAGTTATTAGTTTTTTGAAAACATAACGTTCTTTCGAAGATAAGTTAATGTATTTCGAGAGAAAATATATTTAAAATTTCCCAAATTACTTAAGAGCAATATACATCATTTTTGAAAACCAATTACTTGTGTCCTTGTTGTGTTCTTACTTGTGTTTATTGTTCATTTAGTCGTTTTCCTATTTAATCTGTTAAGTTTTATAGTCTCTCCAACCTTGTGAAACTGTTGCATTGATCTTCTTCACCAGTCCTGTAATATGTATAATTTAAAGCACATCAATTACTAACAATATTTGTTCTTGAATGTCTCTAAAAATCATGTATGTTTTCCTCTTGTGTAAGAGATTACAAATTTGTATGCAGTGCTTATCTATTTGGTTGTGTCTCTGGAGTTTGCTATTATTCATGTTGTTCTTATAGTTGATAGAATTGTCACTAAATCTTGTAATTTAATATTATAAGTGAAGTTGTAAAATATTTTGCTTATACCAAATAGTTGGATGTGTCTTTGGAGTTTGCTGTTATTCATGATGTTTTTATAGTTAATAGAATTGTCACTAAATCTAGTGATTTAATATTATATTTGAAATTATAAAAGATTTTGGTTATACCAATTAGTCTTCATGTTTATTACAAGTTCTCTTTTTATGTGTTCTTGTAAATTTATAAAAGCTTTTTATCAAGTCAAATTAGTCTTTATGTTCTTTACAAGTTTTATATTCAATCAGGGTTCTAAGCTCTTAAAAATCATATAACTCTTATCTTTCTTATTAAATATGTTTCTAATAGTATTATCAAATAGTATTATAAAATCATATGATTATTTATATAATCATGTCTTAGTGAGATGATTGTTCTTCTGACTTCTTGTGAAATTTAGTATATCTTATGGATGTCTTAGTCTTAAAGAACTTGGGACTTTATGCTTTATCATGTATATATCTAATAATGCTTGTACAATCATATAATTTTGTGTTAATTATAATATATTTTATAATAGTTTCTATTGTGATGTTACATAAATTTAGGGTTCTCATGTGGCAATATTTGTGGTTATCTTTTGCCAGTTGTGAATTTCATGTTTATTGTTTGATTATGATAGGCAAAAGCTATTGGGACGCCTTATCAGGTGATACAGGGACGCCCTTTGACTTTTTTTCACAGCCCGTGACGCCTATTACGGGCCGTGAAAACCGCCAACTTTAAGTTTTGCAGCTTTTTCAGTTACGGGTCGTGAACAACGTCACGGCCCGTAAGGCGGTTACCGTGAAAGATGTAACGGCCCGTTAAGGTACTCATTAACGGCCCGTGACTACATTCACGGGCCGTAAAATTCCTTCTGAATAAGATTCAGAATATATTTTCCTCGGTTTGCGTGCATTTTTAAATTTTATAATTATGTGACGTGACGTATTATTCCTTGAAAAACATAAATCAATTATTTGATTTGATTTAACATTCCATATAAACGTTATATAAATGAACATATATTACTTTTTTATACGGTTAGTGAGAAACGAAACAGTTAAAATGTCTTCTTGCAGAGATGATAGAAGACGTCAAAATGAGTTGTCTTCAGACTCACAAGATATTGTGGAAAGAATTCCCGATCCAATAGATAACCATAATTGGCAGAATGGGAGGAACTGGTCTGGAAATGTTAGTCAGTTTATACGTAACGGTGATTCCCAAACATGTAGGGTGCATTACATGCGTCATTCTGATATTCAGTTAGAATTTTGGCATGAATTACTAGGAAACGTGTCTTTAGGTACAGAGGTATGATTTTAAGTTTTTAATTGTAAATTTTATTTTATTTTATAATTATAACAATTAAAAAAGTGGTAATTTTACAACATGTTCGGGCATGGACAAATAGACTCACAATATGGAGATACAAAGAAATACGTAGAACAGAAGAGTTGTCGGGTAGTGATCGTTGGACGATTCTCCCATTTGAGTGGTTTAACATAATATACTCGGGATCCGTTTAGGGTAACGAATATGGTGACGGGAGTGATGTCTATATCCCGCGTTATAGGAAGTTGATACGGTAATACTGTTTTCATGTTATACAATTAAATCATCAATTTATAACCGTGAATTAAATTTTTTTATAGGTTTACATATCAATCACTGATGATGAAGAAAATTAGTACCTTTTTAAGATTTGTATGGACTCACTACAAGTTCATATATATTCTCCATACGAATGCCGACCAAATACGTGTAATGATTCATGGTCCATTCATCGTAATGCCCGAACGATTTTCGTACAATCGAATTGTATTTTTAATATTTTCTGTCACGTATACAATATTGGCAGCACTCCGGACAAGAAGAAATCAAAAACTGGTTGTATCCGGTGAAACCGTGTGGCCTCCTAACGCTGGTCATATTTGTCGACATTCGGGAGTTGTAATTTGTATGTTATTGCATAGGTTGGTTCAAAATAGATCTTTAGAGTGGCAAGAGGTTAACTTACAGGATGTTTGCTTTAGATTCCGAAGATTTATGGCAGACGAACTGTATTCTACACGTATAATGTAAAACATTAATGAAATATTTCATTAAAATATAAACGTTTATTAGTACACTTTGTTAAAAACGATAAATCGTTATTATCATACAATAATAAAACACATAATTTTTAATCTTCTTGATCTTTATAAAAGATCCAAGCCGCAAAATGGTTAAAATAAATTCCAAATTCTCCCGATATTGTTCTTGAGCTATTTTCATAATATCCATATCATTCCATAACGTATTTCGATTGTTGTAAACATCTTCGTAGAACTGGTGAAATATTATGACCTTCCTTCTCCAGTCAAACCACTTGTTGCTAAGTTCACGAGTGGTGCGATATTCTTCACGTTCGAGAATTTGATGAAAACGAGTTGAAACCCGGTTCCAAAATATTGAATTTGGTGGGATAGTCCCTGATTTTTGATACTAGATCTTACTAAAGTCACCTCCTCTTCATCCGTCAATGGATTTTGATCCGGTGAATGCGACGCGGAACTTGATGTAAAATTTGTAGCACTCATAGTTTGGATATTGAGTAAATTTGTGTGAATTGATTGTGTGAAGTGTTGAATTTATAGACTTAGAAAATAATGAACGGTAGGGTCATTACGGGCCGTTTGTGGAGTAACAACGGGCCGTGAGGCTGGTAACGGTCGTTAAGGTAATCCAACGGTATTAATTTTAAAATTTAAAGTGTAACGGTCGTGAAGGGTCTCAAGACCTGTATTTTCTATACCAAACGGGTCGTGAGGGCCTTCACGGTCGTAAGCCTATATTATATATAGGACCTTACGGCCCATTTGTTCATTTACGCCCCTGAAACTCACACACGATCCACTCTGTCACGACTCTCGGATTTTCTTCGTTTTCATACCTCCGACTCCTTACTACGGGACGTATTCAAAATTCATGTTTATTTTTTTATTTTATCATTTAAATATTTTGAAATTTAGCTTAAAATCGCAAAATATTTAAAAAAATAAGGTGTTACGGCCGTGAAGGTCATTCACGGGCCGTAACCCTTTTTGGATTTAAGGGGTTACGGCCGTGAAGGTCCTTCACGGGCCGTAACTCTTTTCGGATTTAAAGGGTTACGGCTCGTGAAGGTCCTTCACAGCCCGTAACCCTTATGGTGTTCTGATAATTATTTATTATTATTTTTTTTTGCAGATCATGCCGCCACGCAAACGTTCACACCCAGAGATCGAGCCTGAGGATCAGGGTGATTTCCTGGACCCGCATCCCCATCTTTGTTTTTCTCGTGAGACACAGCCACGGCTTAGGCTGTGGAAGCTGATAGGACGGTCCTTGAAGGGGACCCGCACCATTGACTGGGACGTGATGACGGAGATTGGAGATATAGCTCGTACCCAGGAGATTGTTGGGCTGGAGGGAGAGATGCCCTGGAGGTGTATGTTTGATTTGGGCTCTCGGAGGGGCTACAGGGAGCTGACGTTGGAGTTTTTGTCCACCTTCATGTTCACTCCCGCGACCAAGGATGAGGACCACCGGGTGCACAGAGCTGTTCGTTTTCTGCTGGGGGCAGGAGGTTTAAGTTCACTCTTGTCGAGTGGGCGATGACTCTTGGGTTTTACACTCAGGAGGAGACGCAGGATGCCCATTTTTATTATGACGAGATCCAGTCAGAGGCGGCTCCTTTGGAAGGGTGGTGGCCGATAATATCCGAGCAGCCATGGGAGGGCGCCATTAGGGCGAGCTCCATTAGAGATCCATTACACCGGTATCTACATCGGGGCATTGTCAGCACCATTGCCGGCTGAGACCAGAGTATGGAGCAGGTGTCGCTCCTTGATTTATTTTTTTGAGAGCATTGCTTTCACCCCAACGGGTGAATCTTGCTAACTGCATGGCTACCTATTTTTTCAGTGTCATTCAGAACAAGGTAAAAAATTATTGACATTAATTTTTTAATAAATAATTATAATCTATTATTATATATTATAATTTAATTGTTTTGCAGATGGATAGCCCTATTGTATGCGGGTCCTATATCACCGTCATCGCCTCGCGCTTAGGGTTGTTTCCAGACGCCCTAATTGTGAGGCAGACGACGGATGTGCCGCCTAGTATTTTGGGTGACAGACCTTCATGGCCATGGGGATTGTCGCCAAGTTTGGCGACAAACTCTGATGGTCCACTAACGGTGGTCGGACCATCTGGCAGCCTATGGCGGGCGTTGGTGAGGAAGAGGAGCAGCCGCAGCCGCACACCAGAGCACTAGGCCAATCGCCAGTACCGCCTATGGCGAGGACTATCATTCGCCAGATTACACCGACGGGGGAGTTTATGGCAGAGTCTATCCATTTGGGCGCGAGTCGCACGCCATGCTTGCATGGTTGGTGTATCTGTACAGTATCTGGGCTGATCAGCAGGGTATTGACACCCCCCCCTCAGCCGGAGTTGGTTCCTTTTGTTAGGCAGCCTGGGGGTGATGAGGAGGAGGCTGCTGGTGGTGATGAGGAGGAGGTTGCTGGTGGTGATGAGAGAGGACCAGCCACCGCCCGAATAGATAGTAGGCCTGTACTTTTATTTAACTTTCAAGTAAAACAACTTTATATATTTTGATTATGCATGTAAATATTATTATTTTAAATCAGTTACATTTTAATGTTTATTCATACTATGAAAGTCACACATTTGTAATGATTATTGTCGTGGTTTTAGCAAGTTTGGCGGTCAGGATTTTAGGAGTGGGAATGGTAATTCTTAGGAACGCTGATTATGGTGAGAACACTTATTATGGTGATAATTCTTGATAAATTACAATTACATCCAAAAGTTGATAATTACATTAAAAAAGTACTGGTATTGATAAATTACAATTACATCTACAAAATTGAAGCGCATCAAGAAGCATCAGACTGGCTTAATCAATATGCTGAAAGTCACACATCTTGTAATGATTATTGTCGTGGTTTTAGCAAGTTTGGCGGTCGGGATTTTAGGAGTGGGAATGGTAATTCTTATGGGAAGGCTGATTATGGTGAGAACATTGATTATTGTAGTAATTCTTGATAAATTACAATTACATCCAAAAAGTTGATAATTACATTAACAAAGTACTGGTATTGACAAATTACAATTACATCTAAAAAATTAAGTGCATCAAGAAGCACCAGATTGACTTAATCGATATGCTGAAAGTCACATATCTTGTAATGATTATTGTCGTGGTTTTAGCAAGTTTGGCAGTCAGGATTTTAGGAGTGAGAATGGTAATTCTTATGGAAGACTGATTATGGTGAAAACACTGATTATGGTGGTAATTCTTGATAAATTACAATTACATCTAAAAAGTTGATAATTACATTAAAAAAGTACTGATATTTATAAATTACAATTACATCTAAAAAATTGAAGCGCATCAAGAAGCACCAGACTGGCTTAATCAATACGCTGAAAGTCACATATCTTGTAATGATTATTGTCGTGGTTTTAGCAAGTTTGGCGGTCGGGATTTTAGGAGTGGGAATGGTAATTACATAAAAAAATGATAATTACATAAAAATTGATAATTACATAAATAATGAAAGAATTACATAAAAATTATATAATCAAAGAATTACACAAAAAATGATAATTACATAAAAAATGAAAGAATTACATAAAAATTGATATTAATCTTGTAACAATTATATTAAATCTATTTGTTCAACGGGACTACGGGCCTTAGTTCGAGATATCTTTAAAATCGGCTTCCGTATATAATCACCCAATCATTAGCTTTTTCTGTTTTGTATCTGGTCCAATATAAGCTCGAAGAGGCATTGGATAGTCACCTACTAATCAAATCCTAATGAAATGGTTACTTTGAACAAAAGCAATCGTAATGATATGTGTTCATTGATATCACGAGCAGATAACCAGAAGGGGAAAAAGTAGCGGAGTTACCGATAGATATAAAAATCAAAACCACTCGAAACCTGTAAGCAATAAGGATTGCAACAGGTGGCACTGTCATCCAGTTTTTGTACGGAGTTGCACCTAACCCGTTACAGTTTAATGATTCCCTTATTTACACTATATCGGGAAACATCGCAACGTACCTACGTTCGTTTTCATCTAACTCAGCTATAAGTTCCGTATGAATAAAACGCCAGTGATTTTCACCATATCCCAGTGCGAGTGCTATAGGATGAAAACCACAGTTGCCGTCAGCTAAAACATTATCCGCACCTGAAATATACGGGTAAAAGAAGGATGGAATTCAATCACTAAACCGAAAACAATTGATTTTTTCTTCGTCGCCCTGGATATATGAAAACCTGGATGTTTGTTGGGATAACCCGTCTTTGCCTCTTACTTTGGAAGACATTGATTGACTGCGCTGCAAAGACCCTTGTTTTGACTTCACCACAGAACTTGAATATGTTGGCGGAACTTCAAAATCTTCTCTATGTTGCACATAAGAACTATGTCTGGGGGTTCTAATATTGTGTCTTTTTGCTTATCTTTTTTTGGACAACCCCGTGTGTGTGTTTGGACTCTAGAAGGTTTTTTATCAGTTTTTGAAGGGTAAATGTACGATTTGAAATTTTAATCAAAGATTTTTTTAAGTTTTCGGGTTGGATAAGTAAATGTTTTGTCACTATGTCCATCTTGGACAAGTAAATGTTTTGTCACTATGTCCATCTCTTTATATACATCTATTTGAATCTCCCGTATAATATACGTGGGTGAAATCAAGCTTCTTCCAAAAAACATCAATGGCATCGGGCGGGATACATTGATCTATAAAATAATAGATTAAATTAAATATACAAATATTTTTCTTGATAAAATTAAAAATGTAAAAGAATATCCACCTGTTTGAGAGTAATTGTTTAATTTACAAGCATATGAAGACTACAGCTGGTAACAAGATGGCAGCCACACGATTCTTTAGATGTCATTAGATGATACATCCTGTTTATCTTACCAACTAAGAGATCTAAAGCTGTAATAAAAACCTTACCTCGCAGCAATTGAAGCACTTTATGATTATGCTGCACCATAAGCATAATTTTGCTTTTGGTAAAACTTTCTTTTATAGTAATTTTCTGGGTAACTAAAATATTATTGATAAAAGAAATAAATCTATCCAGGGTGCTATTGGTTGCTTTGAGGTAACTTTTCAACAAAGAATGCTGACTCTTAACTCGGATCGTTGTGTGTTGACCGAAGTTATAATTACGATTTATCCACGCCGACATAAATCTCTCTTTGTAGGGGTCCAACCAGTTATTTTGATGTACAACAATACTCCTATGTAAAATAAATTTAGTTATTTTTATGTGTGTGTATATATATTATATATATATATATATATAGGGGAGGGATCAAATGAAAACCATGTTTTAATTGAAAAACGTGAAAACCACCACTATCTAATCACATAATTTATAATTGATTTAATTTTTTAATTGTTTAAACTATATTTAAGTAAACTTTAAACTTATTTTTTGAGGTTATTATTTATTTTTTATTTAAACTCCAAGGTTGACGATGATAACGAATCGAGTTACGTATACGTAAGTTGTAGAGTTAAATGTATGTAACTTTAGTTGCACACTTGGTAACACGTACTTACATATACAAACCCGTTACATATATGTAACTCTTAGTTATATACTTTGTAATACGTATTTACATATATGTAACCCCTAGTTTTCATGGTTTTCATTTATAAACATGGTTTTCATTTGATCTCTCCCCTATACATATATATATATATATATATATATATATATATATATATATATATATATATATATAAGAATAACACTAGAAAACTTACTTGAATGGTTGGTCACCAATCTACGATAAAGGTGGTCGTAATTATAAGCGTATATGTCCGCCGTGGCAGAGTTAATAAGTACCGACCACACATGCTCAAAAGCACCTCACTCTTCATTTGAAGAACTCTCCTTGCAATGTTTAGCAATATTCTCTGAAATATGTCATCTGCAAAGTAATTGAACAACATTCGAAAAAACTTCTTCTGACGTGTTCATCAGAACGAGATCTCGGTCGTTAGTATAACACGGGGCTCCATACACTTTTCTTCCAACGTTTCTTTGAGTTGCTCTAACACCCATCTGAAGTTTACTTCACGCTCATAATCAATGAATGCGTGAGCAACAGAAAAAGATTTCAGGGTGGATGTCACACCAACCATTTGAACAGACGGCATTTTATACAAGTTAGTTTTGTATGTTGTATCTATCATCAACACATGTGGGTAGGCATGCCATAACGTGTGAGATGTGGGATGTATAAAAAACCCCGTCGACGGTATTGTCGGTTCATCTATGAGAGGGGTGTAAATATATTGATGTTGTTGTAGTATAGAAAAAAACTTGCATTGGGATTTCACCAATTCTGGTGGACTTTTTAATTTTTTCTCGAGCGTTATATATGGTTCGTAACGTAGACATGTTATTGAGATTTTGTTCCCTCAGCGTGCCTAGAATGTTTCGAGGGTCAATATTTTGCTCGGACAGATTCTTTACAGTAGAAAGCTCATTTTCGGTGAGCCTCATTGCGTATGCATGTCCTTCCAGTGTTCAGCAGGTTCATGGTTATGATGTAACACCCGTATTTTCTTTTTAAAGAAATAAAAGAATAAAAGAGAAAGAAAAAGGAAGAAATTAAAGTCAACCTAAAGTTGAGGGGTAAAAGCGCCAAAAGGACAAAGAGAACAAAAGTTGGTGAATAAAGGGGTATGGCCCCCATTTTGGCCTGTCAAAACACTCTCATTTGGTTTTAGAGAGAGAAACAACAGAGACTTCGAGTTTTAGAGAGAGAGAAGAAGAATTCGAATTCAAGGTAAGAATTAGGGGCTGTTTGATTGTGCTGACTGAGTAAGATCTGACTGAGTCAGAAGCTGACCCAGTAAGAAGTTCTGACTGAGTCTGCATCTGAGTGAAACTTGACTGTTTGATTATGTATCTGACTGACTCTGCTGAATGAAAAAAAATAATCATATTGCTTGTTGTTCTGACAAGTTTAAATTTAACTATTGTCGTGTAATAAATAAAAATAGATCAAACCAACAAAATTAAACATCAAAACCCAATCATCAAAACCTAATCATCTGTCAACGTAAAATATTCTAGTTGGAAGATCACATTGTGAAGATGAACCATCCATCAAGCATGTGCCACAAATAAACTACTCATAAACCTTCGATGGACCCCAAGCCTTCACATCGCTTTCATCTCCTTCTTCCACACACACCAAATTTCTCCTCATCCATCCAAATCTTCATTTCACTACAATCAACCCCTTAATTTGACCTATATTCCTTCAATTCCTTCAAATTGTTCAACAAATCGAACCTAAAATGGATCAGATGACCACCGATTACAGTTTGCAATCGATCGGCGTACGGAGACCGAGGACGAAGATCGTTTGCATGCTTGGACCGGCGTCCAGATCTGTTCCGATGGTGGAGAAATTGCTGAAAGCGGGAATGAACGTCGCGAGGTTCAACTTCTCGCATGGATCGTACGAGTATCATCAGGAAACGCTGGATAATCTTCGAACTGCGATGGATAACACTGGTATTCTATGTGCGGTCGCGGTGGGTGGTCGCGCAGGTGGTCGAGCAGGTGGTCACGCAGGTGGTCGAGCAGGTGGTCGCGGTGGGTGGTCGCGGTCAGCCGGGTCAGACACCCCAAATTCGAAGTCTGGGTCAGCCATCTTGGACCCGGTCAGATCGGTCGTGCACGTATCAAACAGGCTGACCCGCTGACCGAGTCAGCCGGTCAGCCGGGTCAGCCGGGTCAGCCGGTCAGCCGGTATCAAACAGGGCCTTAGTGTTTTTTTTAGTTGTGTTTGGCTAAGAAACCGAGAATGCATGTTCTTATGTGTGTGTTTTTGTGTTCGGGTGTGTTCATTGGTTTTATAGGTGTTGAACTTGTAGCAAACGGGTTTTTGAAGAAGTCCTACCGAGAGACTGCTAAGGTGAGTTTCTAGACCCCAGTTTTTACTCTCTATTAAACTCTTTTGGGGCTGGAAATGTATTAAACGATTTTTACTATGTTTATCTATTGATACCCGGTATGTATTTTGGCATGTTTGATGATGTTTATTAGATGTTTATGTGTAGTTCATACTTAGAAGGACCTTGGTAAGCTTAGAACAATTAGGCTTGATGTTTGGGTTAGGAAATATCATAGTAATAATTTAGACAGAAGGTTGATGAGCCTACACAGTTAATCATACGCCCAGAATTTGCCTTAAAAATGTTCTAAGTAGGGTCATGAGTCCAAATAGTTCTCATGTGCCCAAACAGTACCTAATATGCCTAAAACTCATGAGCCTCAACAGTGTTCATGTGCTTGAAAATGACTTAGAAAAGTTAAGTGTAAGGTGATGTGCCCAAACAGGGCTCTTACGCCTGAAAAATAGGCTTAAAAGCCTAAGTGTAGGGTAATGAGTCTAAACAGTGCTCTTGTGTCTAAAATAATGACTTAGAAAACTAAGTAAAGGGTAATATGCCTAGACAGTACTCATACGCCTGAGATTTTGACTTAGAAACTAAGTACAGGGTAATGAGCCTAAACAGTGCTCATGCGCCTGAATGGCTCATATGCCTAAAGTGAAAATGTTTCTAAGTATAGGCTGGTGAGCCTACATAGTGATGAAAAGCCTTAACAGGGCTCATGCGCCCAAACAGGGCTCTTGCGCCCAAACACTTAGAAATTTTTACAGAATTTTCTGGGAGTCTGTGCCTTAGGGTTTTGACCGAGGTTGACTTAGGGCCTATTAATAATGATGTCCCATGCATGATATGACTACTATGATTGTTCCCTTATTATAGTTATTGCTATTATTATTTTACTTATAGTATGTGACTTTACGTGGTATGTTATTATCGTAACATAAAGTATATTGTAATAATAAAGTGAAAGAGCAATAAAGAAAGAAGTGGAACATAAATAAAATGTTAATAAGTCTTGCAAGCACATAGGAGGGACACGACCGTGTTGTCGTTAGCTCAACTGTGTGGCGGGTTAGCTACCCTTTATGCACACACGGTCAATTAATTAAGATTGGCAGGACCTTTGTAGCGTGCCCTGGGTGATTGGGTCGGCCTTGTACACAGTACACATAGCCCTTTCGAGGGATACAGTTGACCCTTCGGGAATATAGTTGACCCTTTCGAGGGATACAGTTGAACTTTTCGAGGGATATAGATGGCCCATCACCCATTTTCCATCGCGCACATAGTTAGGGCATTGCGCACTGGTCCAAATAGACAGTGGAACATAAAGTTAACAAGTTTACAGACAAGGCATACAGTACAGAGAACAAACAATGTTTGTTCACACAGTTAATGCGTGCTCGCATATACAGTACAGAGTTGTATTTTACAGAAAAGAGTATTTTCATATACTACATATAGAAAGTATTTTAATATGTATAAAACTAGAGCTCACTCAGCAACACTGACTTTTATACATTTTCAGTTAGCAGGTAAATATTGCTGAGGATGGCACGAGGTGGAGCTACTCGGCAGGGAAAGACTGATATCCATTCTTAATAGAAATCACTGTTGTTTTGTAATGCAGTTAAACTATTCTTTTGTAAACTGACTAAACCAGGGTGCATTGCTTAGCAACAGTGTTATTAATGAAATGAATGGCTTTTGCTAAAATTAATTCCGCTGCTAGAATTTATAATATGTAATATTTTATGCTGTGAATGACCAACTGTGAGGTGCCCGGGATTGGGGCCTTACAAGTTGGTATCGGAGCCATAGTTTAAGTGAAATGGGTAAATATTTTCAAAATAAACCTAAACTTAAACTGAAAATGGGACAGAAAGAGGGATGTCAGCCCGAGTAGCTCCGTGCCATCAGGTATTTCTTTTCTTAAAAGTTAACCGGTATTATGTGCGTGTGCTATTTGACTTATGCGATTATAGTAGATTTAGATACTGAAGAAGTCAGATAGGAAATGCTTGGGGTGTGAAAAGTAAAGTAAGTGGCTAATCACAACTGGCCACTGTAATTAGGGACTTACTATACTTGACATAAACGGAGCCATTACCTTGAATGACTGTGTTAGTGTTTGAATCTTATAGCACTTAGGAAATGGATGGGAAGAAACCTTCTAAAGCTTCTAGGGGTAGAGGTCGACCACGTGCGACCAGGAGTGGTGCCAAGGCTCCTGAGACGGCCCATGAGAACCCTGAGGTTCCTGACCGGACTGAAGAAAATGAGAATGCCAGCCTGAATGCCTCAGCTAGGGAGGCGATTGCTGATGAGGTACACCAGGTCCTGCAGGCAGTTATGCCATCTGTAGTGATCGATGTTATTCGAGCTGTGAGGAACGAGGTGAGAAAGGAGAAGTAGGATAGGAGAGGGTCAACTGGGAAGGAAAGCAAGGGAGGAGAGGAACGACCGGATCCTGAGATAGTAGTATTTGATGAGGAAGAGGATGATGTAGTAGGGCGGCGACCAAGGGATGCAGTTACGGGGCATTCTAGAGGTGCAAGCCCCCAACTTTCGATGGCAATGGCGATGCTGCTACCGCTCACCGCTGGGTGAGGGAGATGGAGGTGGTGCTAGAGATCAGTGAGTGTCGCGAAGATCAAAAGGTAAAGTTTGCAACTCATTCTTTTGCAGACTCGGCATTATGTTGGTGGGATAATATTGTCCAAGCTGAGGGTACTAGAGCCATCGGGAAGATGCAATGGAGGGAGCTGAAACAACTAGTGATGGAGGAGTTCTGTCCTCATAGAGAACTGGACAGGATCGAGAGGGAGTTCCTGCAACTCGAGGCGGAACCATGACCCACCAGCAGTACACCACCAAATTTAATGAAATGGCGAGGCTGGTGCTGGATCAGGTGACGCCGGTGTCTCGAAAGATTAACCGGAACATTCAGGACTGCCAGCTGACATTCGCAGGCACTTGATCGCTGCTAGACCGAGCACCTTTAGGTCGGCAGTGGATCTGGCTGGGAGGCTCTACAATGAAAGGGAGTGACGGTGGTGGAAGTGAAGAAAGCCGGTGGTGGTGACCGGAGTTGGAATAGAAAGAGGTTTAGGCGGGGTGGTTTCACCCCGAACAACAAGAAGATGAGAATGGATGACCGTAGGGTGGGGTCGTCTAGCTCGGGGTCAAAGAAATGTGGCAAATATGGAAGGGAGCATCCTGGTGAGTGTAGGATGGGACTGAACGTATGCTTTAGGTGTGGCCAGCCTGGCCATATCGCTAGAGACTGTAAGAAGCCGAGGGCGGAGAGCTCTGGAGCGGGGAATAAGAAGCCGGAAGAAGGAGGGCAGAGGGCAAGTGCTAGAGCTTACACCATGACCCTGGAAGAAGCCAGAGTGGATCTCGATGTCGTGTCAGGTATGTTAGCAGTAGGGGTATTAGCCTTTTGACGTAGAAACTGCTATCGGTAAGTCCACCAGAGTTACTGATGTAATAGAAGATTGTGCAATAGAATTAGAAGGTCATAGGTTTGCTGCTAAACTACATGTGATGCCCCTAGGTGGATTTGATGTAGTGCTAGGGATGGATTGGTTAGCAACCTATGAAGCGAATATTGTGTGTCATAAGAAGATGATTAGACTAACGGCGCCTGACGGAAGTCCGGTAACAATATACGGCGATCGGGTTACGAAGATTCCGAAAGTGATTTCGATGGCGGTGGCAGGAAAGTGCATGAGGCGTGGATGTAGCGCTTATTTGGCCTACGTAAAGGATGTGGACACGCCGACACCTCAATTGTCCGATGTGCCAGTGGTGAGTGACTTTTCCGATGTATTTCCAGAGGACCTATCAGGTGTACCACCAGATCGCGAAATCGAATTTCAAATCGACTTGATGCCTGGTGCCCAACCTGTCGCCAAGGCACCGTATTGGTTAGCTCCGACTGAAATGAAGGAGTTAATAGAGCAAATGCAAGAATTGCTCGATAAGGGTTTCATCAGACCGAGTATCTCTCCTTGGGGTGCCCCGGACTTATTTGTGAAGAAGAAGGACGGTAGCATGAGAATGTGTATTGACTACCGTGAATTGAACAAGTTAACGACAAAGAATTGGTATCCGTTACCGAGGATTGACGACTTGTTCGACCAGCTCCAGGGTGCCAGTTGGTTCTCGAGGATAGATCTTCGATCTGGCTACCATCAATTGAAAGTGAAGGAGTAGGACATTCCTAAAACAGCTTTTCGTACGCGTTATGGACACTATGAGTTTCTCGTCATGTCCTTTGGTTTAACCAACGCGCCAGCTGCTTTTATGGATTTGATGAATCGGGTGTGCCGGCCGATGTTGGATAAATCAGTGATTGTTTTCATCGATGATATCCTAATCTATTCAAGGAGCGAAGAAGATCAGGCCGGTCACATTTTGGAGGTGTTGGAAACTTTGAGAAGGGAGAAACTGTATGCCAAGTTCTCCAAGTGTGCTTTCTGGCTACGCGAGGTGCAATTTTGGGTCACGTGGTAAATGCAGAGGGAATCATGGTGGAACCGCATAGGTTGAGGCCATGATGCAATGGAAGTCTCCTAAGACGCCATCCGAGATTCGTAGCTTCTTGGGATTGGCGGGCTACTACAGAAGATTTATTCAAGACTTCTCCAAGATAGCCTCACCTTTGACTAAGTTGACTCGTAAGGACGTAAGGTTCGCATGGGGTCGAGAACAGGAGGATGCATTTGAAGAGTTGAAGACGAGACTATTACGAGCTCCTGTCTTGACATTGCCCGAGGGAAATGACGACTTAGTGGTCTATTCGGATGCACCTCATTCTGGGCTAGGTTGCGTGTTGATGCAACGTGGAAGGGTAATAGCTTATGCATCTCGACAGCTGAAGACCCACGAAGTCAACTATCCCACGCACGATCTGGAACTAGCCGCGGTGGTTTTTGCGTTAAAGATTTGGCGGCACTATCTATACGGAACGAAGTGCACCATCTTCACAGACCACAAAAGCTTGAAGTACTTCTTTGAGCAAAAGGACCTGAACATGAGACAGAGGCGATGGTTGGAGCTCATAAAGGATTATGATTGCGAAATCCATTACCATCCGGGCAAGGCTAACGTGGTAGCAGATGCCCTTAGCCGAAAGGAAAGGCCCGAACCGATCCGGGTGAAGGCTTATCAGCTAATTATAACCTCCGACGTGATGACACAGGTTAAGGAGTTTCAAGACGAGGCTTTGAAAGAAGATCGTCTTAACTCCGAAAGGATGAGAGGTCTAGTTACGGAATTGGGTGAGAACACTCTTGGTGTTAAGACCCGATTCGGGCGAATGTGGATTCCTCGATACGGGGATCTACGTGGAAAGATTATGGACGAAGCCCATAAGACTCGATACTCCATTCATCTCGGTGCTACCAAGATGTATCATGATATGAAGAAAGATTATTGGTGGCTGGGTATGAAACGCGATGTAGTGGAGTACGTGAGTAAGTGCCTTACTTGTCTCCAAGTGAAGGCGGAACACCAGAAACCGTATGGGAAGATCCAACCGTTGGATATACCCGAATGGAAGTGGGAGCATATCACCATGGACTTCATTACTAAGCTACCTCGCACATCAAGGGGATGCGATACTATTTGGGTGATTGTTGACCGACTAACAAAGAGTGCCTACTTCCTACCAATCCGCGACGTATTCATCCGAAAGATTAGCGGATCTGTTCATCAAGGAAATTGTAGCTCGTCATGGCATGCCGGTGTCTATTGTGTCGGATCGTGACACTCGGTTTACGTCGAAGTTTTGGAGAAGATTCCATGATGCCATGGGGACGAGGCTACACATTTGTACAGCCTATCATCCTCAGACGGACGGTCAGTCTGAGAGGACGATACAGACGCTCGAGGATATGCTTCGGGCGTGCGTGATCGATTTTGGAGGGAGTTGGGATGATCACTTACCGCTAGCAGAATTCTCGTACAACAATAGTTATCATGCCAGTATTGGCATGCCACCCTACGAGATGCTATACGGTAGGAGATGTAGGACGCCCGTGTGTTGGGGAGACATTGGGCTGAAGAGTTAGGAGGTGTTGAGGTGATCAAAGCTATGACTGAGAAGTTGGAAAAGATCAAAGCCTTCATGAAGGCGGCGAAAGATAGACAAAAGTCGTATGCTGATAAGAGGCGAAGACCAATAGAGTTCAAGGTTGGAGACCGAGTCATGTTGAAGGTCTCACCTTGGAAAGGGATCATCCAATTCAGGAAACGAGGTAAGTTAAGCCCAAGATACATAGGCCCTTTCCGAATCATCGCACGAGTAGGAGAGGTAGCCTATCGACTTGAATTGCCAGATGAGTTAAGTGGAATTCATCCCACATTCCATGTATCTCATCTGAGAAAGTGCTTAGCTGACGAAGATATGATTGTTCCACTGGAGGATAATGAAGTAGACAAACGGCTCAATTACTTTGAGCAACCAGTGGCAATCATTGATCGTAAAGAAAAGAAGTTAAGGAATAAAGTGGTTCCCCTTCTGCGTGTACAGTGGAAGCACAGGAAGGGATCTGAGTCTACATGGGAGACTGAAGAGGAGATGAGACAACATTACCCACATCTGTTTGAGGAATAACAGGTTTCGGGGACGAAACCTATATAAGGGGGTGGACTTGTAACACCCGTATTTTCTTTTTAAAGAAATAAAAGAATAAAAGAGAAAGAAAAGGGAAAAGAAAGTCAACCTAAAGTTGAGGGGTAAAAAGCGCCAAAAGGACAAAGAGAACAAAAGTTGGTGAATAAAGGGGTATGGCCGCCCATTTTGGCCTGTCAAAACACTCTCATTCGGTTTTCAGAGAGAGAAACAACAGAGACTTCGAGTTTTAGAGAGAGAGAAGAAGAATTCGAATTCAAGGTAAGAATTAGTGTTTTTTTAGTTGTGTTTTGGCTAAGAAACCGAGAATGCATGTTCTTATGTGTGTGTTTTTGTGTTCGGGTGTGTTCATTGGGTTTTATAGTGTTGAACTTGTAGCAAACGTTTGAAGAAGTCCTACCTGAGAGACTGCTAAGGTGAGTTTCTAGACTGCGGTTTTTACTTGTATTAAACTCTTTTGGGGCTAGAAATGTATTAAACGATTTTTACTATGTTTATCTATTGATACCCGTATGTATTTTGCATGTTTGATGATGTTATTAGATGTTTATGTGTAGTTCATGCTTAAAAGGACCTTGGTAAGCTTAGAACAATTAGGCTTGATGTTTGGGTTTGGAAATATCATAGTAATAATTTGGACAGAAGGTTGATGAGCCTACACAGTAACATCATACGCCCAGAATTTGCCTAAGAAATATTCTAAGTAGGGTCATGAGTCCAAATAGTTCTCATGTGCCAAAACAGTACCTAATACGCCTAAAAATCATGAGCCTCAACAGTGTTCATGTGCTTGAAATGACTTAGAAAAGTTAATTGTAAGGTGATGTGCCCAAACAGGGCTCTTACGCCTGAAAAATAGGCTTAATAGCCTAAGTGTAGGGTAATAAGTCTAAACAGTGCTCTTGTGCCTAAAATAATGACTTAGAAAACTAAGTAAAGGGTAATATGCCTAGACAGTACTCATACGCCTGAGATTTTGACTTAGAAACTAAGTACAGGGTAATGAGCCTAAACAGTGCTCATGCGCCTGAATGGCTCATATGCCTAAAGTGAAATTGTTTCTAAGTATAGGGTGGTGAGCCTACATAGTGATGAAAAGCCTGAACAGGGCTCATGCGCCTAAACAGGGCTCTTGCGCTCAAACACTTAGAAATTTTTACAGAATTTTCTGGGAGTCTGTGCCTTAGGGTTTTGACCGAGGTTGACTAAGGGCCTATTAATGATGATGTCCGATGCATGATATGACTACTATGATTGTTCCCTATTATAGTTATTGCTATTATTATTATTACTTATAGTATGTGACTTTACGTGGTATGTTATTATCGTAACGTAAAGTATATTGTAATAATAAAGTGAAAGACCAATAAAGAAAAGAAGTGGAACATAAATAAATGTTAATAAGTCTTGCAAGCACATAGGAGGGACACGACCGTGTTGTCGTTAGCTCAAATGTGTGGCGGGTTAGCTACCCTTTATGCACACAGGGTCAATTAATTGAGATTGGCAGGACCTTTGTAGCGTGCCCTGGGTGATTGGGTCGGCCTTGTACACAGTACACATAGCCCTTTCGAGGGATACAGTTGACCCTTCGAGGAATATAGTTGACCCTTTCGAGCGATACAGTAGACCCTTTCGAGGGATATAGATGGCCCATCACCTGTTTTCCATCGCGCTCATAGTTGGGGCATTGCGCACGGTCCACATAGATAGTGGAACATAAAGTTAAAAAGTTTACAGACAAGCATACAGTACAGAGAACAAACAATGTTTGTTTACACAGTTAATGCGTGCTCGCATATACAGTACAGAGTTGTATTTTACAGAAAAGAGTATTTTCATATACTACATATAGAAAGTATTTTAATATGTATAAAACTAGAGCTCACTCAGCAACGCTGACTTTATACATTTTCAGTTGGCAGGTAAATATTGCTGAGGATGGCACGAGGTGGAGCTACTCGGCAGGGAAAGACTGACATCCATTCTTAATAGAAATTACTGTTGTTTTGTAATGCAGTTAAACTATTCTTTTGTAAACTGACTAAACCAGGGTGCATTGCTTAGCAACAGTGTTATTATGAAATGAATGGCTTTTGCTAAAATTAATTCCGCTGCTAGAATTTATATATGTAATATTTTATGCTGTGAATGACCAACTGTGAGGTGCCCGGGATTGGGGCCTTACGTATGAGTATCATCTACAACAACTATAATCCACCCATCTCTATTCATCTCGTACTTACCCTGCAATTCAAATTGACAGTTTGTCCGTTTGGTGCCACTTTTCATAAGTGGGTGCTCCCTTATATACACCATCCCGGTCATATTTCAACCATATTTTAACAACCACACGATTTGAGTTTCTTTTTGAACGTTTGGTGACAATAACAATCCCATTTTATCACCCTACGTTAGTTGCCCAATCAACTAATTCTTCACTAGATGAGAAAACCTAAAATTTTAATATTTTTAATTAGTTATAAGTAAATGAAAGTAAAATTAAATATAATATATCTTATAACCTGATTCGTGTAGTATAAACCTCTTTTACCGAAACCAGAACCGTCATTATCACCGCTGCTATCGCCACTGTTATCACCCCCGTCATCGCCGCCGTCATCCCCGCCGTCATCCCCTCCGTCATCCCCGCCGTCATTGGACGCGGACAGTCCTAAATAGTTTGAAGCACCCTCACCGTAATAACCTTAACCCTCGTCAAGGTAATAGTTAGATTCCGACCCGAATAAATAATTACTATCCAGATAGAGATCGTAACGTTAAATATTTCAAATTTATCGTAAAATGATTTTATGAAATGAATTATAAACTAACGTTTATATAGTATTTCATATAGAATATTGCATCTCGTCACATAATTAACATATCGGGGAATATTACGTCATATCAATAATGTAATAAATACAAATTTACATGAAAAATAGTAGGCCCCTTATGATATCTTTGTGAAACTCTGACAGAAAAAAGTTATTATATCATTAGTTTTAATATTAATTGCTTTTTTAAGGGGCGATTGTATATTCTTTTGTATATTTTGTTAATTGCATACTTATTCAACTCAAAACCAAAATTATATATATCACCTTCCTTAATCTATTTATTGCATATTTACACAACTTTGATACAAATAATAAATTTACCCATTTGACTTTTTATTAAAAAACATTAAGAGTGACTATTTTACCCATGATTATTGTGATTGTTGTTCGTTTTTTTTTGATTCTGTAACGAATTAAGAGTTTGGTATTTGTGTTGCTTTTTATTGTTGTTACTTAAAAAGCTTGATAAAAAAATAGACTCAACATAAAAAAATAATATTAAATTTAAAAATGCAAAAGAGAAAAAGTTTAAGAAACTAAAAAAACTCATTAGCAAACATGGTTAAAACACTAAAAAAATAAAAATGTAAGAAGAAAAAAAGCTAGCTAAATATGGGTGAAATATGAAATTATGAATATATATATATATATATATATATATATGTATATGTATATATAATATATATAGTTTTTTGTAAAGACAAGGGTAACATTACAATCTATAACTTATTTTTAATAAAATATATCAAATGGGTAAATTTGAATTTTAACTCACTTAGGGAGGAGATATATGTATAATTTAGTTGTGAATTGAGTAAAAGATTAGAAAAGGATATATGCAAATTAAACAAAAGGATATATGACAGGATCTCAGCCTCTCGTGTTGATCAATTAGATTATGTTTGCAGCGGATTTAGCACATTAATTAGCAATTAAAGCAAGAACATAAAAGATATTGCGATTAAAGCATAAACATAGAGAGAGAAGAGTTCTGCAAAGCAATAAATGTTCTATTGGTCGCACGTTTCGGCATTTAAAACTGTATGGCTTGCCATCCTTATACGGCAAGAGCATGGTGGTGATGTCCTTTTCTGACATCACTGAATATTTAAATTACAGTTGTCAAAACATAAAACTACTGAAGATGTCAACAACTGACATCCTCTTACAAAAGTTCCTAAGTGCTGACAAAAGTAAACTACTGAAATCCTACAACGACTGAAGAACAAACTCTTCAGTCGTTTATAACTACTGATACTATAACAACTGAAGAACATGCTCTTCAGTTGTTGTACAACTACTGAAATGAAATAAACTACTGAAAAGGAAAAACCATCACAACAACTGAAGAAGACTTCTTCAACTGTTGTGACAAACTCTGAAACTTCAGCACTTGGTCTTCAGACTTTGGTCTTCAGATGTTTCATCAACTGATGACTTCAGTAGTTGTCATCAGCTGATGTCTTCAGTCGTTGTCTTCAGACTTTGTGCATCAGCAGTTGTTCATCAGTTCTTCAGTTCTTCAGACTTTGATCTTCAGCACTTGTCTTCAGTACTTGAAGTCTTCAGTACTTGTGTTTATCAGTACTTTAGACTTCAGTAATTGTCTTCAGTACTTTGGGATCTTCAGCTGTTGTACTTCAGTTCTTTGAACTTCAGCTGTTGATTCTTCAGACTTTGTCAAAACAGCTGATGAAGTCTTCAGCTGTTGTTGTGATGTCATGTGGGACTTAGAGGTTTTCCTGATCTTGGCTCATTGGTTCTTTTGGTCCAACAAACTCCCCCTGAACCAATGCAGCCAAAACCTCTAATTATTGGATGTCCCACTTATTGGTGTATAAAGATTGGTCTATTTCCTCCTAGATCAGATTAGGAGTTGACCCAGATTAGCACTGGCCGGAGAGGTAGTCTCAAGTGTTTGTTTGGCTAAGTATGGATGGGAGCTCTGTCTTGGGGATTTGGACACAGAGCTGTTGCCCCATCCATGAGATCTACCTCCCACGTACAAGTCGGTAGGATTCTCGGGTGTATGCCTGAAGAAAGATCAATTGTTCTTCTTTGGACAGGTCTTCAGGCATACCATCAAATAATCCCTCCCGACCGTACAGCTCTGAGATGAACTTGACCTGTTTACCATTATTGAGCTCAATTGTTGTGATTTGCCTATAAGCAAACTCATCAGGATGTTTACCCTCCAACAACAGTTGAGCTCATTTCTCTGGAAATTCTCAAGCTTCTTATAGACCAGACCCTTCCTAACCACCCTATTATCTAGCATTGAAAAGGGTGATTGGCCGGCTCTATAAGCTTTCTCGAATTCCTCTACTATTTCCCAGGGTGGTATTACAAGAGCCACAGAGATCTCTTCATCTACAATTCTCTTTAATTGGCTCTTGTACCTCACAGGCATGTCCTTCTTGACTATCCTGTGAGCCACCCTTGGGTCAGGCCAAGTTCTCACCTTATCCTTTTCATATTGAAAGTTTGTTTCAAGGTGAATATCTCAGAGCCTCTTTCTGCATGTTTATTATAGAGGTCGAGCAGCATAACATTTGTCAATGCTTTTCAGCATTTCCTCATCATGTTTCTTTGCTGCTCCTCCTCTTCTAACTTAACCCCACAGTGTCCTGCTGTGAGGTGGGAGTGATGGTTTGTGGTTTAGCTTTAGGTAGAGGTATAACTGCTGAAAGTGGCAGACTATCCTCCTCATCCTCCTCATCTTCTTCTTCTTGCAGCCTCAACACCCTTCTCTTCTTCACCAAGGGTGGATCATTGGCTGCGGGTTTTGATGGTGAAGGGTTGGTTTTGTGGGTTGTGGTTTGGTTGTTGGTGTGGGAATGTTGGCAGGCACTGCTAGTAGCCTAGAGATAAGTGCTGGTTTGGTTAGCTTTACTAGCAGTGTCCTGTTCCCAGCACCGGCTTCAGATAGGGCCTCAGCACCAGTCCTTTGGTAAAATCACCAGCCGAACAGATCTTGGTGGTTATTGCCAAGAGTCTGTCCCTGGTCCATGCCTTAACATCAAGGACTGGTCTGCCCAGATACTTCGAAGTGAACCTACTCATAGCTTCAAGTTTTGTCTTTCTTCTTGGCTATGAGTAGTCCATCGGTATTCAATCTCTTTCCTCTCCATGTTCCTGATCTCTTGATCTAGCAAAGCAGTGTCCTTGTCAAAGCCTTGCCTGAACAGCTGTTCAATGACTTTGTTCATTGAACGGTTATGTTCAGCATCAGCCTCCTTGACAAGGGCTGCAGATCAGGATCAGCCACCCCTTCTTTCCCTCTCCCTTATTCTTATCAGTGCTACTGAAATCCTTTTGGATTTCAGCCACTTCTATATGTTCTACCTCCCTCACTTTCCTCTTCCCCTTCTCCCTCACCCTACTACTCTCCTCAGCCAACTCCCTCTCTACCACCACCACTTTCTCTGCCTCTTTCTCCTCCTCTCCCCTCTTCCTCTTGTCTTGCACTGATGTCTCCCCCTTTTTGGTTGCATTGGTTGGGGTTTGACTATCAGCAAGAGCCTTATGTATGGCAACCTCCACCATGGGTTGTATATGTGGGAAGCCTCTCATCAAGGGTTGAATAACTATATCTTTAAGGATTGGTGTGATGAGAGGCAGGGATTTCTGGAGGATAGCATCCAGCTGCTCAGGGGGTTCTGTCCCTGAGAGCTAGTGCCAGAAGCAGGGGCTGGTGGCTGAGTTTGTGGGAGTGGCTCAGTGTCTGTGAGACCTTCGGGTGAAGGTGCCATCTGTGGGGTAGTGGTGGCAGATGGACTTCTATCCTGAGTCATCTGAGCAAGCAGCTCTTTGAGTCTGCTTATCTCATCCTCAAGGATAGTGTTTTGAGCAACTACATCGTAGAAGAAGCTCAGGTCATCATCAGCATGAGCTGAATCACCTGACCTCCTGACATTGTCAGGATGAACATGTCCTGAGTGTGGCTCATTAATGACATGTGCCCCTTGTTCATGGTACTGGGGACTTCTGGCCTCAGGATTGGATCCATCATCGGCCATTGCCTCTGGTGAGGTCTTAGAGATGTTACCAGCTTCACCCTGCTCAGATGTTGATGCAGGGGAAGTGGCAGCCTCACCAGATTGTTCGCTCTCCCTAGCCACACTGGGAGAGTGAACTGATTCTCTGTGCTGTGGGCTCTGATCAGCACTTGTGCCCACCCCCTCTTCGGTTGGAGTCTCCCCAGTGGTAATAGGTTTCTGGGGAGAGGGTGGAGTGCTCAGATCAGTCAGCACTTTGGCTATAACCAATGTTGGGCTTAGTGGGGCGGTCTCCTCTGTATGTGGGCTAGAAGCAGCATGCACATGGGGAGGACTGTGCTCTTCAATGGCAGCCTCCTCAAGTGAGGAAGACCCCAGTAATGTGGTTGCCCCAAATTGGTTGCATCAGGCTCCTGTTGAGAGGAAGCCTGTGCGGTTGTGGTGGGTGGAGTCGTGGTACCTGCTGGGAGAATCGAACCAGCAGGCACATCCTGCCTTTGTGTGGCAGGGGCATCCTCAGGGGACTCATCTCCCTGAGTAGCCTTTGTGGGCTTCTTTTTGGCTTTTGGCTTGGTGGGGACTTTGGATTTGGAGGTGGAGGCTGTGGGTTCCAGCTGCGTGGGTTTTCGCAGCCGGCCAGCCTGTTTGAGTGTGGGGTCAGTGTTGTGCCTGGAGTATACCTCAGCTTGAACAGCCATGGCAGGGACCCCAGTGCCAACTAGTCCCTCAGCCTGAAGCTGGTATTCGATCATGGCCATTATGAACCGTGGATATAAGTTCCAACGGTTAGAAAAAGGTTTTGTGGCCATGTCCTTGAGTTCCAAAATAAAAGATCAGTAAAATTTAAAGGTTTTTCTCAAGGATAGAATACAATACCTGCTGCCACCTTGTGGACATCTGGTCCCACGAAGAGGTCTTGGGAGCCAGACATACATTCACCATGTGGAAGATCAAGCGTTGAGGATCAGGAAAGTGTTTCTTCAACAGGTAGAGGCGGAGAGGTTACCCTGATAGTCATGAGATGTGAAGGAGAGATCAAGGGTACCTTTGGGTAGGAAGTTGGGTGAGTGGCATCATCCAGCTCTAGGGTTTGGCGTAGAGCAGCTGGAGTGATAACCACGGGTTTGCCGTTAACGGAGGACCGGAGGGAGACCTCGGCATTCTGCTCTCCGGTTTGGACGGTGACATTGGTCCAAAACTCCGTCAAGGAGTCGGTGTATAGTGTGGGGTTCAAGAGAAAAGCCGTTTTGTATGGTGAGTCATACATAAGGTCGACGGCTTGGTGAAATTTGGGCCATAATGGCGATTTTGTAAGGTGGGCGACACAGTTGTGTCGAGGTTTCAGTTGCATGTTCGCCATTAATGGTGTATGGGAATTTCAGAGGTTTGTAAGGATTAGGTCAAGTGAGGAGTAAATGCTCTGAAGGTGGGGTATTTATAGGGTAGGGCAAAGGTTGAAAGAAAACTACTGAAGGTTTTGGTGTTAGTGATCAGTTGTTGTAACAGCTGATGACGTGGTTTAACCTTCAGTGGTTGTAACATCTGAGGACTTGGTGTTAGCCTTCAGTAGTTGAAACTACTGAGACCTTGGTTTTGTCCTTCAGATGTTGTGAACGTCTGAAGAGTTACTGTCAGTCTTCAGTAGTTATGAACTACTGATGACCTAGTATTCTTCTTCAGACGTTGTAACAACTGAAGACTTAGCCTTCAGTAGTTGTGAACTACTGAGATCAGTAGTTGTGAACTACTGAAGACATGGTATTGCTTCAGTTGTTGTAAACAACTGAGGACTTGGTGTTAGCCTTCAGTAGTTGTGAACTACTGATGTCAGTAGTTGTGAACTACTGAAGACATGGTTTTGTCCTTCAGTTGTTTGTGTATGAAACATCAGCTGTCGTTATCAGCTGATGAGAAATTACTCATCAGCTGTTTCCGTCAAATCAGTTGTTTCATACTAGCCTCCACATTTACTCATCAGCTCTTTGGCTGACTTTCAGATGTTTCATTGACCCTTCAGCTCTTGGGAATATGCCTTCAGCTCTTGGATCAGATGTTCACAAGTGCTGATGAAATTCTTCAGAGCTGGTGAACAAATTTTGTCTTCAGTATGTGTAAGATTACCACATCAGTACTTGTGAGCAAATTTGTTCTTCAGTATTTATTTATTGAAAATCATACATCAGTAGTTGTAATCCACTTCACTACATCAGTTGTTTTTCAATAAATAATGTACATCAGTACTTTGAGTCAGTTTAGTCTTCAGTAGTTGTGAAAGAGCTGAAGACTAAATTACTCATCAGTACTTATATTTGACCTTTGCTCTTCAGTAGTTGTGAACTAAGAGTACCAGCATAGGTCAAATCATTCAAGCTGCAGCATACCAAGCCTTAGTACCAAATTTTGGAATGTGGCACTATCTAAAGGCTTAGTAAAAATGTCTGCAAGCTCATCAGCACTAGGCACAAACTTAGGATCAATCAGACCTTTCTCATAGCAATCCCTGATAAAATGATGTCTGATCTCAATATGCTTGGTCCTAGAGTGCTGGACTGGATTCTTAACAATACAAAGAGCTGAAGCACTATCCATTAATAATGGAGTCTTAGTCTCAGTAATGCCATAATCCAGAAGTTGGTTCTGAAGCCAGAGTATTTGAGAGGTACAACTTGCAGCAGCAATATACTCAGCTTCAGCAGTGGATGTAGCAATTGATGTTTGTTTCTTACTCTGCCAAGAACTAAACAATTGCCTAGGAATTGGCAACCACCAGAAGTGGATTTTCTGGTGACTTTGCATCCTGCATAGTCACTATCAGAGAAAGCAACTAATTTGCATGAATGCCCAGCTGAATACCAAAGTCCTAGTGATTGGGTACCTTGCAGATATCTAAAGATCCTTTTGACTGCAATCAAATGGGATTCTTTAGGTGCAGCCTGAAATCTAGCACAAGCACATGTTGAAAACATGATGTCTGGTCTAGAAGCTGTAAGGTACATCAAGGACCCAATCATACATCTGTAAAGGGTTTCATCAACCGCTTTACCTTTCTGATCAACATCTAGTTGTGTGATGCTGCTCATGGGAGTAGAACAGGGCTTACAGGATTGTAAATCAAACTTATTCAGCAACTCTTTGGTATACTTGGACTGATGGATGAAGATATCCATCATCCAGTTGTTTGATTTGCAAGCCCAGAAAGTACTGTAATTCTCCCATAGCACTCATTTCAAATCTCAGCTTCATAAGCTTTGTAAATTCATCACACAACTTTGGATCAGAGGATGCAAAGATGATATCATCAACATAAATCTGAACAAGAGCTTATGTTGTCCCACAGTCTTGATGAATAAGGTTTTATCAATGGTGCCTCTAGTGAACTTGTTCTCTAGAAGAAGGTTGAGAGTGTCTCATACCAGGCTCTAGGTGCTTGCTTCAGCCCATAAAGAGCCTTATCAAGCTTGTACACCCAATCAGTGTTTATTGTCCTCAAAGCCTGGTGGTTGACACACATAAACCTCTTCTTTGATTTTTCCATATAGGAAGGCACTTTTGACATCCATTTGATAAACCTTGAGACTGTGAAAGGCAGCATAAGCTAAGAACAGTCTAATTGCTTCTAGTCTGGCCACAGGTGCAAAGGTCTCATCATAATCGATTCCTTCCTCCTGTGCAAACCTTGAACAACCAGTCTGGCCTTGTTCTTGACAATTTGGCCCTTCTCATCTGTTTTGTTCCTGAATACCCACTTGGTGCCTATAGCACACTTATCTTTGGGTAATGGAACAAGCTCCCACACTTGCTGTTTCTTGAATTGAAGTAGCTCAAGCTGCATAGCTTCCACCCATCCATTGTCTCTTAAAGCAATATGATAGTTCTTTGGTTCTTGCTGACTGATGAAGAGAGCATAGAAGCAGAATTGGACAATTGATTCCTGGTTGAAACTCCAGCATGAATATAACCAATGATTTGTGAAGTGGGGTGATTCTTGAGCTCTTGATAAACTATGATATCTGTGCAAGTGTTTGTAGACCCATCAGCAGCAACAGATGGTGATGGAGATTCCTGAAACCATGTAGAGGATGGCAGCTCAAATGAAGTAGAGCAAGCAGAAATCTCATCAGCATTTGTAGTGGATGGAGCTGCTGAGGCTACAGGAGCATCAGGTTCGTGGAATTAGGCAGGTTGTCACTGAACTTGAAGAGGTGAGTACTGACTTCATCATCTTCAGTACCACCAGGTGGAGATCTGTTGACAGGCTCAACAGATGGAGGTTGATAAGGAACATATTGCAGTATGTCCAGATCAAACATCTCCACAGGGTTTTGTGGAATCTTGTCCTTTGGAGATTCATTGAACTTAACATGCAAAGTTTCTTCAACCCCTTTGGTTCTACAGTTGAAGACTCTGTATGCTTTGCAAGTTGATGAATAACCAACAAAGTACCTGCATCCACCTTACTAGCAAACTTATGGAGTGGGTTTGCTAGTGTTTAGAATGAAACAAGGTGACACCCAAAGGCTCTAAAGAATGAAATAAGAGGGGCCAAATGATGAGAACTAAAACCGTATGGCAGCAGCCTGAGACAGACATAAGAGCTACGCGGATAAACGAAGGAAACCTTTAGAGCTTCAAGTCGAAAGAATTGGCCCGGTGGCATACCGTTAAGGCTACTTGATTCGTTGAGTGGAATTCATGATGTGTTTCATGTCTAGAATTTGAAGAAATGTTT